>CM033641.1:109977386-110122901 GCA_019512145.1 Engystomops pustulosus
GATGGCGGCTGGTGGGCACTGTTGATGGCTACTGGTGGTCACTGTTACTGATGGCTGCTGTGGAACACTAGTACTGATGGCGCTGGTGGACACTGTTACTTTTGGCTGCTGATGGGCACTGTACTGATTGTCTGTGGTTCTGTTACTGACACCTGCTGGGGCACTGTTACTGATGACTGCTGGGGACATTGGTATTGATGACTGCTGGTGGGCACTGTTACTGATGGCTGCTGGTTGTTACTGTTACTGATGACTGCTAGTGGGCACGTTTCTGATGCTGCTGGTGGTTACTGTTCACTGATGGGTGGTGGAGGGCACTGTTATTGATGGATGCTGGTGGCTACTGTTACTTATGGCTGCTTGTGGTTTCTGTTACTGTGGCTGCTTGTGCTTCTTTTACTGATGGCTTGCTGGTGGGCACTGTTCGATGGCTACTGGTGGGCACGTTACTGATGGCACTGGTGGGCACTGTTACTGATGGCTGCTGGTGGGCACTGTTACTGATGACTGCTTGTGGTTTCTGTTACTGATGACTGCTAGTGGGCACTGTTACTGATGGCTGCGGGGGAACATTGGTATTGATGGCTGCGGTGGCACTGTTACTGATGGCTGCTGGTGGCGCTTGTGACGGGCTGGCAGGTGTGTCTGTGACTTTGCGTGAGTCTGTGACACGGGGCTACTGTTCTGTGTGAGCGGCGGCGTCGTGATGACTGCAGGGGGCCTGTTACTGATGACTGCTGCTGCGGTGGAAGAGTTGGTCATTGATGCGATGCTGCTGGTGGCTTTCTGAGCTGCTTGTGGTTTCTCGTTTACTGATGACTGCTAGGTGGGCACTGTTACGGATGGCTCTGGTGGCACTCGTTTACTGATGGCTACTGGTGGGCACTGTTACTGATGTCTGCTGGTGGGCACTGTTACGGATGACTGCTTGGTGGTTTCTGTTACTGATGACTGCTAGTGGGCACTGTTACTGATGGCTGCTGGGAACATTGGTATTGATGGCTGCTGGTGGGCACTGTTCCTGATGTGGCTGCTGTGGGCACTGTTTACTGATGGGTGGTGAGGCACTGTTATTGATGGATGCTGGTGGGTACTGTGACTTATGGCTGCTTGTGGTTTCTGTTACGGATGGCTGCTGGTGGGCACTGTTACTGAGGGCTACTGGTGGGCACTGTTACTGATGGCTGCTGTGTGGGCACTATTACTCTGATGGCTGCTGGTGGTTTCTGTTACTGATGACTGCAGAGGCATTGTTACTGATGGCCTGCTGGGAACATTGTATTGATGGCTGGCTTGTGGTTTGCTTTACTGTGGCTTCTTGTGGTTTCTGACTGCTGGTGGGCACTGTTACTGATGGCTGCTGGTGGGCACTGTTACTGATGAACTCTGGGGGACATTGGTATGTGGCTCTGGTGGGTACTTTTACTGATGGCTCCTGTGTTTCTGTTACTGATGACTGCTAGTGGCACTGTTACTGATGGCTGCTGCTGGGGACATTGGATTGATGACTGCTATGGGCACTGTTCTGATGGCTGTGGAACATTGGTATTGATGGCTGCTGGTGGGCACGTTACTGATGAATGCTTGTGGTTTCTGTTACTGATGACTGCTAGTGGGCACTGTTCTGATGGCTGCTGGTGACATGGTATTGATGGCTGCTGGTTGGCACTGTTACGGATGACGGCGGGGAACATTGGTATTGATGCTGCTGGTGGGTACTTTACTGATGCTGCTGTGGTTTCTGTTACTATGACTGCTAGTGGGCACTTTACTGATGACTGTTGTGCTTTCTGTTACTGATGGCTGCTTGGCTTTCTGTTACTGTGACTGCTAGTGGCATATTACTGATGGCTGCTGGGGACTTGGTATTGATGGCTGCGGTGGACATTGTACTGATGGCTGCTGTGGTTTCTGTGCTGATGGCTGCCGGGGGCACTGTTACTGATGGCTGGTGGTGTTCTGTTACTGATGCTGCTAGTGCCACTGTTACTGATGGCTACTGGTGCCACTGGTTACTAAGGCTGCTGGGGGCACTGTTACTGGGCTGGTGGTGTTTCTGTTACTGATGCTGCTAGTGGCCACTGTTACTGATGCTACTGGTGGCCACTGTTACTAATGGCTGCTGGGGGGCCTGACTTTACTGATGGTGGCTACTGTTTACTGATGACTGCTAGTGGACCTGTTACTGTGATTGCTGCTGGTGTTGTTACAGATGCTGCCGGTGACCTGTTACTATGCTGGTGGTGGTTACTCTTACTGAGGGCTCCTGGTGGCTACTGTTACTAACGGCTGCGTTGGCACTGTACTGACGACTGCTAGTGGGCACTGTTCTGATGGTTACATAAAATCCTAGCCCATAGCCTAGTGGCTCTGCATCTCTATGGTAGGTGGAGTGTGGAGGTTCTAGGTTCAAATCCTAGGCTGGCAAAAAATTCAATAATAGAGCCTAGTGTCTGGGGAGGCCCTAGAAAGTGGTGGCGAACCTATGCACTGGTGCCAGAGGTGCACTCGGAGCCCTTTCTGTGGCACTCAGCCATCACCCCAATTCACCAAACAGGACCAATCCACCAAATCTTCCTGCAGTCCCAGGCACTTAACACCATGCTATTTTAAAGCGAAAGCGACATTCTTGGTTGTTTAAAACTGCGGGAAAAGTGAGAGGGTGTGACAGAACTGCATTGTCTTTGGAGGTCATCCTGCTGGACCCACCATTCCTCCTGGACAATGATGGTCTGAATTTTCCCACCTTCTTTAAATGTATTGGTGGCCCCCAGGCGGCCAATACAATTGAATGATGTTGAAGAACAGTTAGCAATAAGTTACTTCTTAAAATGCCAGGTTGGCACTTCATGTAATAAGTGGATTTTGGTGTAGTTTTGGGCACTTGCGTCCTAAAGGTTCGCCATCACTGCCCTAGAAGATGTATAGACTCCATACAGTGATATGACAGATGTCTACTGTGATCTCCAGAATGTGAATAGCATTAGAGCTAGAAGGACCATACATTAACATCTGAGATTACAGTATTCAAAGCCAATGGGGGTCATTTACTAGGGCCCGATTCGATTTTCCCGACGTGTTACCCCGAAATTTCCGATTTGCCCGATTTCCCCTGAATTGCCCGGATTTTGCGCACTGGCATGCACGCAACGGAAATCGAGGGGCATGGCCGAACGAAAACACCCGACATGTCGAAAAAAACCGCGCGCATTTTTTTAAAATTTGTTCGGAGCTTGCACTTACCTTCACTAGCCCGCTCAGTGTACTCCAGTTCGTTCCAATGCTTTTCAGCGCACGCGGCCACCTGGTGGACGACGGGAACTACTTTAATGAATTCCGGTCCGACCCGATCCCCGCAGAGAACGCGCCGCTGGATCGCGAATGGACCGGTAATAAATCTGCTCCCACATGTGTTTTTCTTGCGAGACATGCTTGGCATTCTGGCTTCGTCCGTATGGTTGCCGCGTGGAGCCTTATTGCCGTAGTTTCTATCTTGTTTAATTTACATCCGTGATTTAACTGTTCAAGACGCCACAGTATCTACTGCTAGAGATCATCATCCAAGGTAGAAGACTGCAGTTCATTAACATGTATGCCCCACAGACAGTGAACGAAAGGACTTTTAAAGGGTTTGCCCGTTAAAAGCTTTTAAAGGTTTGCCCATGAAAAAAAGTTTCAAGTTTTAATCACCACATCTATTTCTTCATTATGGCTAGGACTTTAATGCCACCACTACTACCAGGAACATAGACACCTTAATAGGGAATGTAATGTCCTCAACAGTATTATTTTGCAATTAGGTATGTTTGATGTCACAGTCTCAGGGAATAGACAGTGGCCTCCCTGGACCACCGCGGAGATAACAACCTTAGCCGCACCCGGGAGCGGAGTCTAAGTGAACTCCTGGTCTTCGCCAGAGCCCGCCGCAAAGGGGATGGTCTTGCTGCGGCGGGGAGTCACCAGTCTCACCAAGTAGGGACATGGGGACCACGGGAAGGCAGGACCACGGGAAGGCAGGCAGGACCACGGGAAGGCACACGCAGGACCTCGAGAAGGCAGGCAGGACCTCGGGAAGGCAGTCAGGACTCGGATGGCGGCTGGACCTCGGATGGCCACAGGACCGCCACAGACACCAGGACCGCCACAGACACCGGGAACAACACGGACACGGAATCACATAGAACACGGAAACACGAGGCGCCTGGAAACGCTCAGGAAGGCTTTCTCTCCAGTAGAATGACCTGAAGATCCAGCAGGGATGCTGGGATTCGCCAGGCTATATACCGAGCCAGGAATGCCATAGCCAATAAGAAGGATGCTGGCCCTTTAAGGCTGAGAGAAAGCCGCGCAACCCCCCCCCTAGATGTTTTTGTATCAGGGTGATAGGAGACCCAAATTCACCTACATCTGTGCAGGATTCAGTAGTAGAATAGGCTAGCTCTAGTGAGTCCCAACTGAAATGATCAGATAAAAAGGGAATAGTTTCCTCATAGTCATTTGGCCTTATATCTGTTTCGGCAAGTAAGTATCCTGAAGATGCTATAGGGCTGGGTGACTGAATTCTAGTGTACTCAACGATAACTTTTCCAGGAATACAGTGAGTCCTTTCTTTCACCTTGACAAAGTGGATTTTTATAACCCATGGCCTACTGGTGGGAGGATGTCAAGGAGAGATCCAGTACTCTCTACAGAGATTGTCAATTAAGAATTATTAAGTATAGCCAGTATCTAAGACTGTGTAAAGAATTGGAGTTACTCTATTCGGCGGGTGGGGAAGACCCACAAGGATTGACTGGCTGAAATCTGAAATAAGGCAGCATCAGTAAGTAGCTATCCCTCCCTGGTTCTTGAATGGGATTATGGGACCCTAGGGGTTCCTGATCCTTTTGAGGATTACCGGGTGCGTGTAGAGGAAAAACTGATTCCCAGAATTATCACAGGAACCTTGGAAGCATCCTGGGGTTGGTGAGATGGTGAAGCAGATGAATGGTGAAGGAGTATAAAAGAGGCTATTGATAGGTTACATCTGAAGAAGGCAGCAGATGGTATTATCGCTGATTTTATAAGAAGTTCAAACCGCCAGAAATTGACTAGAAAGTCACTCATATTTAAATCCTTGGGTTAAATTGAAAGCTAATGCAACACTAACTGGTGGAGAAGTTGGAAACCAGAATGTAAACGTTCAATGATGGAGGTTGACCTATAGAGAAAGGATAGTATTTATATTTTATGGAAAACAGGTTGTACTCAGTGGAAAAGAGGGATAGCCTACCTAAGAGGAGAGAGGATGCACTAGATATGTTAAATCTAAGAGTCCTCTTTTTCCATGTTTCTAAAAGTTAATTTGGTACCCCCGGACTCAAACAACAGTCCCCTGTAGGTGAATAGTATCATGGACGGAGATTGCTTTCTGCAGAATCATGGATGTGAGGCTTCCTCCCTCAGTATCTGGAGTATGAAAAAATTGGTATAGATAAGTAATACAAAGATAAGCGAAGAAGGCAGCAGCACTTAAAATGAGAAAGTGATGTGATGTATGATCATGCATACAGCACTACGCGACAATTTGACTTCTTTCTCAAGCATGAATGTAAGTTATACTGAGCAAATATAAATACCCCCATACCCTTGACATCACTTCATTTAAAAAATTTTAAACATATAAATACAAAAAATCATTAAGCCCTTAAAGGAATCTGTCATCAGGAGACCCATTCTTTTAGCACTCCCCCAGTCCCCACAGAGCATCGTACATACACTGCCAAAGTATTTTTGTATAAAAAATTGGTTTTACAGAAAAAAGATATGTTTATTGTACCTTTCATTAGCATCAGCAGCCCCCCCCCTTGGGAAACGTGACCTTTTCAATATATGAATAACTCCCACACTCGGGATTGGCTGAGAGTAGCAGGGTAGCGGACTCTCTAAGCCCAGTGATGGCTGTTTTCATATATTTGAAAAGGTCACATGTTTCCCAATGGTGGGGGGGGACTGCTACTTTCCAGCCCCTTCAATACAACTATTTTTTGGTTTTCTGTAAAACCAATTTTTAATACAAAACACTTTGGCAGTGTATGCCCACTATGCTCTGTGGGGACTGGGGGAGTGCTAAAAATGGGTCTCCTGGTGACAGGTTCACTTTAAGGACCAAGTTTTTTTAACCTCATTTCTCACTCTCCACCTTCAAAAATCCACAAACTTTTTCATTTTTACATGTACAGCTCTGTGTGAGGCTTATTTCACCAGTTTGTCAATGACATCTCAGAGACCTTGCTGTATACGTGTGTAGTGGTATACCAGACCTCAAGACCCACCAGTCTCACGTACAGCAGTCCTCGGCCGCCCTCGGGCTAATCGTCTCTACCCAAGCTCGAGAAGTGTCTTTCCATCAACGGAGTCTACCTTTTCTTGCTACATCATCTCCGACAAAGGTCTTCAGATGAATCCCACCAAATTATCGGCCGTTCTGGCAGGTGTCTCGTCCTGAGGGTCTCTCGCACCATTCGAGGTTCTGGGCTTCGCAAACTACTACCGACAGTTATCAAACATTTTTATAATTTGGCGCTCCCATCGTGGCACCCACCAGAAAGGGCACCAATCCACGCCATTGGCCTTCAGCAGCTGAAGAAGCCTTTGCAAAGTTAAAGTCCGCCTTTGCCGCAGCTCCGGTCCTCTCTAGACCTGATCAGAAAGCCTTTTTTCCTGGAGTTGGACGCGTCTTCTGTCGGTGCAGGGCTGTGCTTACCAAAGGGGCCCAGGGGCCGAACGCTCACATGCGGCTTATTTTCCAAAACTTTTTCTCCTGCAGAGAAGAACTACTCTATTGGAGATAGCATCTTTTGGCTATCAACTTGCCCTGGAAGAATGGCGATATCTTTTGGAGGGGCTCTGCTATCCATCTGTGTTACACAGATCATAAGAACCTCTCGTACCTCCAAACAGCCCAACATCTTAACCCAGGCAAGCCCGTTGGTCATTATTCTCTCCCGCTTCCACCGATGATCCATTTCCAACCTGCAGAGAAGAATATAGGCTTATGCCCTTTCCTGTGCCTCAGATGTTGTTGGAGAAAGCCGGTTCCTATGCATTCATCTCTCTGGAAAACAGTTGGTTGCAGCCGCTCCTGTGATCTTCCGCAGCTTCCCCCTGGCAAGACGTATGTCCGACCTGCTCTGGCGAAGAGATTTTGTCTTTGGGGACTTCTTCCCGCCTGGCTGGGCACCCGGTGGTGCAACGCTCTTGGCCTTCATTCCCGCTACTACTGGTGGCCTGACTTGGTCAAAGATGTTCATGACTTTTGTGAGATCCTGCACCTCCTATGGCTCGCACAATAAGCCTTCTCGTCTAAAACCGGCTGGTCTCTTGCTTCCGTGGCCGTAACCCAGTCGCCCATGGTCACACATAGCTTGGACTTTGTCAGACCTTCCATCCTCTCGGGCATGCCGTCATCTGGGTGGTACAGACGGTTTTCGAAGAGTCTCATTTTGTCCCTCTTCAGGTCTACCGTCTGCTCTCTCCACGTCTTGCCAGCCTCTTCTTCCAACATATATTCCAGCTTCATGGTCTCCCTCTCACATCCTCTCTGATCGTGGAGTTCAGCTGTTTCCCACTTCTGGCGCTCTCTCTGCAGCCAACTGCAGGTAAGTTGGACAAGTGGATAGGGTCAACCAGACTCTGGGCTGCTACTTTCGCCATTTCGTCTCTGCCCCTCAAGACGACTGGTCCACTTTGTTGCCGTGGGCTGAGTTCTCCTACAACTCTCTGGATCTCAGAATTAACTCTCAGAATCTCTGTGCAATCTTCCATTCTGTATTGTCCTATGGAAGAATTCACACCACGCCCACCACTCCCCTCTCTCAGTTCCCGATCTTCCTCAGTGGAAGAATACTGATGGCTGCTGGTGGGCACTGTTACTGATGGCTGCTGGTGGTTACTGTTACTGATGGGTGGTGGAGGGCACTGTTATTGATGGATGCTGGTGGCTACTGTTACTTATGGCTGCTTGTGGTTTCTGTTACTGATGGCTGCTTGTGCTTTCTGTTACTGATGGCTGCTGGTGGGCACTGTTACTGATGGCTACTGGTGGGCACTGTTACTGGCTGATGGATGGTGCTGGTGGGCACTGTTACTGATGACTGCTGTGGTTTCTGTTACTGAGATGCTGCTAGTGGGCACTGTTACTGATGGCTGCGGGGGAACATTGGTATTGATGGCTGCTGGTGGGCACTGTTACTGATGGCTGCTGGTGGGCGCTGTTACTGATGACTGCTTGTGGTTTCTGTTACTGATGACTGCAAGTGGGCACTGTTACTGATGACTGCCGGGGGGAACATTGGTATTGATGGCTGCTGGTGGGTCCTTTTACTGATGGCTGCTTGTGGTTTCTGTTACTGATGACTGCTAGTGGGCACTATTCTGATGCTACGGTGGGCACTGTTACGATGGCTACTGGTGGGCACTGTTACTGATGGCGCTGGTGGGCACTGTTACTGATGACTGCTTGTGGTTTCTGTTACTGATGACTGCTAGTGGGCACGTGTTACTGATGGCTGCTGGGGAACATTGGTATTGATGGCTATGCTGGGGCACTGTTCTGATGGCTGCTGGTGGGCACTGTTACTGATGGGTGGAGCACTGTTATTGATGGATGCTGGTGGCTACTGTGACTTATGGCTGCTTGGTTTCTGTTACTGATGGCTGCTGGTGGCACTGTTACTGATGGCTACTGGTGGGCACTGTTCCTGATGGCTGCTAGTGGGCACTATTACTGATGGCTGCTGGTGGTTTCTGTTACTGATGACTGCTAGAGGGCACTGTTACTGATGGCTGCTGGGGAACATTGGTATGGATGGCTGCTGGTGGGTTCTTTTACTGATGCTGCTTGTGGTTTCTGACTGCTGGTGGGCACTGTTACTGTGGCTGCTGGTGGGCACGTTTACTGATGACTGCTGGGGGAACATTGGTATGATGGCTGCTGGTGGGTACTTTTACTGATGGCTCCTTGTTTTTTCTGTTACTGATGACTGCTAGTGGGCACTGTTACTGATGGCTGCTGCTGGGGAACATTGGTATTGATGATCTAGTGGCACTGTTTACTGATGCTGCTGGGGAACATTGGGATTGATGGCTGCTGGTGGGCACTGTTACTGTGAAATGCTTGTGGTTTCTGTTACTGATGACGCTAGTGGCCCTGTACTGATGGCTGCTGGTGAACATTGGTATTGATGGCTGCTGGTTGGCACTGTTACTGATGACTGCCGGGGAACATTGGTATTGATAGCTGCTGGTGGGTACTTTTACTGATGGCTGCTTGTGGTTTCTGTTACTGATGACTGCTAGTGGGCACTGTTACTGATGACTGCTTGTGCTTTCTGTTACTGATGGCTGCTGTTGCTTTCTGTTACTGATGACTGCTAGTGGGCACTATTACTGATGGCTGCTGGGGAACATTGGTATTGATGGCTGCTGGTGGACATTGTTACTGATGGCTGCTGGTGGTTTCTGTTGCTGATGGCTGCCGGGGCACTGTTACTGATGGCTGGTGGTGGTTCCTGTTACTGATGGCTGCTAGTGGCCACTGTTACGTGGGCTACTGGTGGCCACTGTTTACTAATGGCTGCTGGGGGCACTGTTACTGATGGCTGGTGGTGGTTTCTGTTACTGATGGCTGCTAGTGGCCACTGTTACTGATGGCTACTGGTGGCCACTGTTACTAATGGCTGCTGGGGGGCACTGTTACTGATGGTGGCTACTGTTACTGATGACTGCTAGTGGGCACTGTTACTGATGCTGCTGGTGGTTCTGTTACAGATGGCTGCCGGGGACACTGTTACTAATGGCTGGTGGTGGTTACTCTTACTGATGGCTCCTGGTGGCTACGGTTACTAACGGCTGCTAGTGGCACTGTTACTGACGACTGCTATGGGCACTGTTACTGATGGTTACATAATCCTAGCCCATAGCCTAGTGGCTCTGCATCTCTATGGTAGGTGGTGAGTGTGGAGGTTCTAGGTTCAATCCTAGGCTGAGCAAAAATTCAATAATAGAGCCTAGTGCTGGGGAGGCCCTACTGTTACTGATGACTGCTAGTGGGCACTGTTACTGATGGCTGCGGGGGAACATTGGTATTGATGGCTGCTGGTGGGCACTGTTACTGATGGCTGCTGGTGGGCACTGTTACTGATGACTGCTTGGGTTTCTGTTACTGATGACTGCAGGGGGCACTGTTTACTGATGACTGCCGGGGGGAACATTGGTATTGATGGCTGCTGGTGGGTCCTTTTACTGATGGCTGCTTGTGGTTTCTGTTACTGATGACTGCTAGTGGGCACTGTTACTGATGGCTACTGGTGGGCACTGTTACTGATGGCTACTGGTGGGCACTGTTACTGATGGCTGCTGGTGGGCACTGTTACTGATGACTGCTTGTGGTTTCTGTTACTGATGACTGCTAGTGGGCACTGTTACTGATGGCTGCTGGGGAACATTGGTATTGATGGCTATGCTGGGGCACTGTTCTGATGGCTGCTGGTGGGCACTGTTACTGATGGGTGGAGCACTGTTATTGATGGATGCTGGTGGCTACTGTGACTTATGGCTGCTTGGTTTCTGTTACTGATGGCTGCTGGTGGCACTGTTACTGATGGCTACTGGTGGGCACTGTTCCTGATGGCTGCTAGTGGGCACTATTACTGATGGCTGCTGGTGGTTTCTGTTACTGATGACTGCTAGAGGGCACTGTTACTGATGGCTGCTGGGGAACATTGGTATGGATGGCTGCTGGTGGGTTCTTTTACTGATGCTGCTTGTGGTTTCTGACTGCTGGTGGGCACTGTTACTGTGGCTGCTGGTGGGCACGTTTACTGATGACTGCTGGGGGAACATTGGTATGATGGCTGCTGGTGGGTACTTTTACTGATGGCTCCTTGTTTTTTCTGTTACTGATGACTGCTAGTGGGCACTGTTACTGATGGCTGCTGCTGGGGAACATTGGTATTGATGATCTAGTGGGCACTGTTTACTGATGCTGCTGGGGAACATTGGGATGATGGCTGCTGGTGGGCACTGTTACTGTGAAATGCTTGTGGTTTCTGTTACTGATAGACGCTAGTGGCCCTGTACTGATGGCTGCTGGTGAACATTGGTATTGATGGCTGCTGTTGGCACTGTTACTGATGACTGCCGGGGAACATTGGTATTGATAGCTGCTGTGGTGTACTTTTACTGATGGCTGCTTGTGGTTTCTGTTACTGATGACTGCTAGTGGGCACTGTTACTGATGACTCTGCTTGTGCTTTCTGTTACTGATGGCTGCTGTTGCTTTCTGTTACTGATGACTGCTAGTGGGCACTATTACTGATGGCTGCTGGGGAACATTGGTATTGATGGCTGCTGGTGGACATTGTTACTGATGGCTGCTGGTGGTTTCTGTGCTGATGGCTGCCGGGGCACTGTTACTGATGGCTGGTGGTGGTTCCTGTTACTGATGGCTGCTAGTGGCCACTGTTACGTGTGGCTACTGGTGGCCACTGTTTACTAATGGCTGCTGGGGGCACTGTTACTGATGGGTGGTGGTTTCTGTTACTGATGGCTGCTAGTGGCCACTGTTACTGATGGCTACTGGTGGCCACTGTTACTAATGGCTGCTGGGGGGCACTGTTACTGATGGTGGCTACTGTTACTTGATGACTGCTAGTGGACACTGTTACTGATGCTGCTGGTGGTTCTGTTACAGATGGCTGCCGGGGACACTGTTACTAATGGCTGGTGGTGGTTACTCTTACTGATGGCTCCTGGTGGCTACGGTTACTAACGGCTGCTAGTGGCACTGTTACTGACGACTGCTATGGGCACTGTTTACTGATGGTTACATACATCCTAGCCCATAGCCTAGTGGCTCTGCATCTCTATGGTAGGTGGGAGTGTGGAGGTTCTAGGTTCAATCCTAGGCTGAGCAAAAATTCAATAATAGAGCCTAGTGTCTGGGGAGGCCCTAGCACTGTTACTGATGGCTGCTGGTGGGCACTGTTACTGATGACTGCTTGTGGTTTCTGTTACTGATGACTGCTAGTGGGCACTGTTACTGTTACTTGATGCGTGGGGAACAAGGTATTGATGGCTGCTGGTGGGGCACTGTATGATGTGGCTGCTGGTGGGCACTGTTACTGATGGGTGTGTGAGGCACTGTTATTGATGGATGATGGTGGTCTGTGACTTATGGCTGCTTGTGGTTTCTGTTACTGATGGCTGCTGGGGGCACTGTTACTGATGGCTACTGGTGGGCACTGTTACTGATGCTGCTAGTGGGCACTATTACTGATGGCTGCTGGTGGGTTTCTGTTACTGATGACTGCTAGAGGGCACTGTTACTGATGGCTGCTGGGGAACATTGGTATTGATGGCTGCTGGTGGGTTCTTTTACTGATGGCTGCTTGTGGTTTCTGACTGCTGGTGGGCACTGTCTGATGGCTGCGGGGGGCACTGTTACTGATGACTGCTGGGGGGAACATTGGTATTGATGTGCTGTGGGGTACTTTTACTGATGGCTCCTTGTGTGTTTCTGTTACTGATGACTGCTAGTGGGCACTGTTACTGATGGCTGCCTGCTGGGGAACATGGTATTGATGACTGCTAGTGGGCACTGTTACTGATGGCTGCTGGGAACATTGGTATTGATGGCTGCTGGTGGGCACTGTTACTGATGAATGCTTGTGGTTTCTGTTACTGATGACTGCTAGTGGGCACTGTTACTGATGGCTGCTGTGTGAACATTGGTATTGATGGCTGCTGTTGGCACTGTTACTGATGACTGCGGGGGGAACATTGGTGATTGTATGATAGCTGCTGGTGGGTACTTTACTGATGGCTGCTTGTGGTTTCTGTTACTGAGTACTGCTAGTGGGCACTGTTACTGATGACGCTGTTGTGCTTTCTGTTACTGATGGCTGCTTGTGCTTTCTGTTACTGATGACTGCTAGTGGGCACTATTACTGATGGCTGCTGGGGAACATTGGTATTGATGGCTGGGTGGACATTGTTACTGATGGCTGCTGGTGGTTTCTGTTGCTGATGGCTGCCGGGGCACTGTTACTGATGGCTGGTGGTGGTTTCTGTTACTGATGGCTCTAGTGGCCACTGTTACTGATGGCTACTGGTGGCCACTGTTACTAATGGCTGCTGGGGGGCACTGTTACTAGGATGTTGTGGTGGTTTCTGTTACTGATGGCTGCTAGTGGCCACTGTTACTGATGGCTATGGTGGCCACTGTTACTAATGGCTGCTGGGGGGCACTGTTACTGATGGTGGCTACTGTTTACTGATGACTGCTAGTGGCACTTTACTGTGCTGCTGGTGGTTTCTGTTACAGATGGCTGCCGGGGACACTGTTACTAATGGCTGGTGGTGGTTACTCTTACTGATGGCTCCTGGTGGCTACTGTTACTAACGGCTTGTCTAGTGGGCCATGTACTGACGACTGCTGGGCACGTTTACTGATGGTTACATAAAATCCTAGCCCATAGCCTAGTGGCTCTGCATCTCTATGGTAGGGGTGGAGTGTGGAGGTTCTAGGTTCAAATCCTAGGCTGAGCAAAAATTCAATAATAGAGCCTAGTGTCTGGGGAGGCCCTAGAACAGTGGTGGCGAACCTATGCACTGGTGCCAAGGTGGCACTCGGAGCCCTTTCTGTGGGCACTCAGGCCATCACCCCAATTCACCAAACAGGACCAAATCCACCAAATCTTCCTGCAGTCCCAGGCACTTAACAACAGTGCTATTTTAAAGCGACACTTCATTGGTTGTTTAAAACTGCGGAAAAGTGAGAGGGTGTTGACAGAACTGCATTGTCTTTGGAGGTCATCCTGCTGGACCCACCATTCCTCCTGACAATGATGGTCTGAATTTTCCCACCTTCTTTAAATTGTATTGGTGGCCCCAGGCGGCCAATACAATTGAATGATGTTGAAGAACAGGTAGCAATAAGTTACTTCTTAAAATGCCAGGTTGGCACTTCATGGAAATAAGTGGATTTTGGTTGTAGTTTTGGGCACTCGGTCTCTAAAAGGTTCGCCATCATGCCCTAGAAGAGTAAGACTCCATACAGTATATGGACAGATGGTCTAACTGTGATCTCCAGTAATGGAATAGCATTAGAGCTAGAAGGACAGACATTAACATCTGAAGTACAGTATTCAAAGCCAATGGGGGTCATTTACTAAGGGCCCGATTCGAGTTTTCCCGACGTGTTACCCGAAATTTCCGATTTGCGCCGATTTCCCCTGAATTGCCCTGGGATTTGCGCACCATGGCATCGGTGGCATCACGCAACGGAAATCGAGGGTGGCCGAACGAAAACCCGACGGATTCGAAAAAACCCGCCGCATTTTTTAAAAATGTTGTGCGGAGCTTGGCACTTACCTTCACTCAGCCCGGCTCAGTGTACTCCATGCGTTCCAATGCTTTTCAGCGCAGCAGCGCCACCTGGTGGACGACGGAGAACATATAATGAATTCCGTCCGGACCCGATCCACCGCAGAGAACGCGCCGCTGGATCGCGAATGACCGGGTAAGTAAATCTGCCCCATGTGTTTTTCTTGCAGAGACATGCTTAGGCAGTCTGGCTCGTCCGTATGGTTGCCGGCTGTGGAGCCTTATGCCGTAGTTTCTATCTTGTTAACATCCGTGATTTAACTGTTCATAGACGCACACAGGTATCTACTGCTAGAGATCATCATCCAAGGTAGAAGACTGCAGTTCATTAACATGTATGCCCCACAGACAGTGAACGAAAGGACTTTTTAAAGGGGTTTGCCCGTTTAAAGCTTTTAAAAAGGTTTGCCCATGAAAAAAAAGTTTTCAAGTTTTAATCACCACATCTATTTGTCATTAGGCTAGGGACTTTAATGCCACCACTACTACCAGGAACATAGACACCTTAATAGGGAATGTAATGTCCTCAACAGTATTATTTTGCAATTAGGTATGTTTGATGTCACAGTCTCAGGGGAATAGACAGTGGCCTCCCTGGACCACGCGGGAGATAACAACCTTAGCCGCAACCGGGAGCGGAGTCTAAGTGAACTCCTGGTCTTCGCCAGAGCCCGCCGCAAAGCGGGATGGTCTTGCTGCGGCGGGGAGTCACCAGTCACCAAGGTAGGGACATGGGGACCACGGGAAGGCAGGACCACGGGAAGGCAGGCAGGACCACGGGAGGCAGGCACGCGGACCTCGAGAGCAGCAGGACCTCGGGAAGGCAGTCAGGCTCGATGGCAGGCTGGACCTCGGATGGCCACAGGACCGCCACAGACACCAGGACCGCCACAACACCGGGAACAACACGGGACACGGAATCACCATAGAACACGGAAACACAGAGGCGCCTGGAAACGCTCAGGAAGGCTTTCTCTCAGTAGAATGACCTGAAGATCCAGCAGGGGATGCTGATTCGCCAGGCTATATAGCCGAGCCAGGAATGCCATAGCCAATAAGAAGGATGCTGGCCCTTTAAGGCTGAGAGAAAGCCGCGCAACCCCCCCCCTAGATGTTTTTGTACAGGGTGATAGGAGACCCAAATTCACCTACATCTGTGCAGGATTCAGTAGTAGAATAGATCTAGCTCTAGTGAGTCCAACTGAAATGATCAGATAAAAAGGGAATAGTTTTCCATAGTCATTTGGCCTTATATCTTGTTTCGGCAAGTAAGTATCCTGAAGATGCTATAGGCGTGTGGGACTGAATTCTAGTGTACTCAACGATAACTTGTCCGGAATACAGTGAGTCTTTTTTCACTCCTTGACAAAGTGGATTTTTATAACACATGGCCTACTGTGGGAGGATGTCAAGGAGGAGATCCAGTACCTCTTACGAGATTGTCAATTAAGAATTTTAATTAAGTAACCAGTATCTAAGACTGTGTAAAGAATTGGAGTTACTCTATTCGGCGGGTGGGGAAGACCCACAAGGATTGACTGGGAAATCTGAAATAAGGCAGCATCAGTAAGTAGCTATACCTCCCCTGGTTCTTGAATGGGATTATGGGACCCTAGGGGTTTCCTGCCTTTTGAGGATTACCGGGTGCGTGTAGGAAAAACTGATTCCCAGAATGTATCACAGGAACCTGGGAAGCTATCCTGGGTGGGTGGTGAGATGGTGAAGCAGATGAATGGTGAAGGAGATAAAAAGAGGCTATTGATAAGTTACATCTGAAGAAGGCAGCAGATGGTATTATCGCTGATTTTATAAGAAGTTCAAAGACCGCCAGAAATTGACTAGAAAGTCACTCATATTTAAATCCTTTGGGTTAAATTGAAAGCTAATGCAACACTAACTGGTGGAGAAGTTGGAAACAGAAATGTAAACGTTCAATGATGGAGGTTGACCATAGAGAAAGGATAGTATTTTATATTTTTATGGGAAAACAGGTTGTACTCAGTGAAAAGAGGGTAGCCTACCTAAAGAGGAGAGAGGATGCACTAGATATGTTAAATCTAAGAGTCCTCTTTTATTCCATGTTTCTAAAAGTTAATTTGGTAACCCGGACTCAAACAACATCCCCTGTAGTGAATAGTATCATGGACAGGAATTGCTTTCTGCAGAATCATGGATGTGAGGCTTCCTCCCTCAGTATCTGGAGTATGGAAAAAATTGGTATAGATAAGTAATAGCAAAGAGTAAGCGAAGAAGGCAGCAGCACTTAAAATGAGAAAAGTGATGTGATGTATGATCATGCATACAGCACTACGCGACAATTTGACTTCTTTCTCAAGCATGAATGTAAGTTATACTGAGCAAATATAAATACCCCCATACCCTTGACATCACTTCATTAAAAAATTTTAAACATATAAATACAAAAAATATTAAGCCCTTAAAGGAATCTGTCATCAGGAGACCCACTTTTAGCACTCCCCCAGTCCCCACAGAGTAGTACATACACTGCCAAAGTATTTTTGTATAAAAAATTGGTTTTACAGAAAAAAGATATGTTATATTGTACCTTTCATTAGCACTCTAGCATGCTACTAGGAGCCCCCCACCTTGGAACGTGACCTTTTCAAATATATGAATAACTCCCAACACTCGGGATTGGCTGTAGAGGAGCAGGGGGCATCTCTAAGCCCAGGATGGCTGTTTTCATATATTTGAAAAGGTCACATGTTTCCCAATGGTGGGGGGGGACTGCTACTTTCAGCCCCTTCCAATAGGCAACTATTTTTTGGTTTTCTTTAAAACCAATTTTTATACAAAACACTTTGGCAGTGTATGCACTATGCTCTGTGGGGACTGGGGGAGTGCTAAAATGGGTCTCCTGGTGACAGGTTCACTTTAAGGACGCAAGTTTTTTTTACCTCATTTCTCACTCTCCACCTTCAAAATCCACAACTTTTTCATTTTTACATGTACAGCTCTGTGTGAGGGCTTATTTCACACAGTTTGTCAATGACATCTTCAGAGACCTTCTGTATACTGTTGTAGTGGTATACAGACCTCAAGACCCACCAGTCTCACGTACAGCAGTCCTCGGCCGCCCTCGGCTATCGTCTCTACGCCAAGCTCGAGAAGTGTCTTTTCCATCAACGGAGTCTACCTTTTCTTGGCTACATCATCTCCGACAAAGGTCTTCAGATGAACCCACCAAATTATCGGCCGTTCGCGGTGGCCTCGTCCTGAGGGTCTTCCCATTCAGAGGTTCCGGGCTTCGCAAACTACTACCGACAGTTTATTCACACATTTTTATAATCTTGGCGCTCCCATCGTGGCACCCACCAGAAAGGGCACCAATCCACGCCATGGCCTTCAGCAGCTGAAGAAGCCTTTGCAAAGTTAAATCCGCCTTTGCCGCAGCTCCGGTCCTCTCTAGACCTGATACAGAGAAGCCTTTTTTCCTGAGTGGACGCGTCTTCTGTCGGTGCAGGGGCTGTGCTTACCAAAGGGGCCCAGGGGCCGAAACGCTCAATGCGGCTTATTTTCCAAAACTTTTTCTCCTGCAGAGAAGAACTACTCTATTGGAGATAGCATCTTTTGGCTATCAAACTTGCCCTGGAAGAATGGCGATATCTTTTGGAGGGGCTCGCTATTCCAGTCTGTGTTTACACAGATCATAAGAACCTCTCGTACCTCCAGACAGCCCAACATCTTAACCCAGGCAAGCCCGTTGGTCATTATTCTTCTCCCGCTTCCACCTGATGATCCATTTCCAACCTGCAGAGAAGAATATAAGCTTATGCCCTTTCCTGTGCCTCAGATGTTGTTGGAGGAGAAAGCCGGTTCCTCAGCATATCATTCTCTCTGGAACAGTTGGTTGCAGCCGCTCCTGTGATCTTCGGCAGCTTCCCCCTGGCAGACGTATGTCCGACCTGCTCTGCGGAAGAGGATTTTGCTTTGGGGACATTCTTCCCGCCTGGCTGGGCACCCTGGGGTGCAACGCTCTGTGGCCTCATTTCCCGCTACTACTGGTGGCCTGACTTGGTCAAAGATGTTCAGGACTTTGTGAGATCCTGCACCCTCCTATGCTCGCAATAAGCCTTCTCGTCTAAAACCGGCTGGTCTCTTGCTTCCGTTGGCCGATACCCAGTCGCCCATGGTCACACATAGCTATGGACTTTGTCACGGACCTTCCATCCTCCTCGGGCATGCCGTCATCTGGGTGGTGACAGACCGGTTTTCGAAGATGTCTCATTTTGTCCCTCTTGCAGGTCTACCGTCTGCTCCACGTCTTGCCAGCTCTTCTTCCAACATATATTCCAGCTTCATGGTCTCCCTCTCACATCCTCTGATCGTGGAGATTCAGCTTGTTTCCCACTTCTGGCGCTCTCTCTGCAGCCAACTGCAGGTGAAGTTGGACAAGTGGATAGGGTCAACCAGACTCTGGGCTGCTACTTTCGCCATTTCGTCTCTGCCCTCAAGACGACTGGTCCACTTGTTGCCGTGGGCTGAGTTCTCCTACAACTCTCTGGATCTCAGAATTAACTCTCAGAATCTGCTGGTGCAGCTCCATTCTGTATTGCCTATGGAAGAATTCCACGCACCCACCACTCCCTCTCTCAGTTCCCTCGATCTTCCTGCAGTGGAGAATTGGTGCAGGACCTCAGTTCCGTTTGGAAACAGACCACCTATCTCTACTTCAGGCGGTCTGCCCGCAACCAAAATCCGGCCGACAAGAGACGCAGATCTCCTCCCGTCTTCTCCCCTGGGGACAAGGTCTGGTTATCTCCAGGTACATCTGGCTGAAGATACCGGGTACAAGCCCGGTCCTCGATTCTTTGGTCCTTCGTGGTCCTGGCCCGTATTAATCCAGTGGCCTACAAGCTCCGCCTGCCTCCCATCTATGCGCATCCCGAACTCCTTCCATGTCTCCCTCTTGAAGCCAGTCGTCTTGAACCGCTTTTTTCCAGCAATCCCCTCTTCCTGCTCCTGAATCGGATTCCCCAGATGTTTATGAAGTTAAGGATGTTCTGGACATGAAGATCGTGAGGGGTAAGCGGTTTTCTTGTAGACTGGAAGAGGTTCGGGCGCCTGAGAAGATCTTGGAGCCCGAAGAGACATTTGGATCGGACTCTCCTCCGAGATTTCTTGGGTCCAAGAGGAAGAGGGGGAGGCCGAAGGGGGGTGTACTGTCAACGGGTGCTCCCGCGATCCTGTCCGGATCGCGGGGCACCAGTGCCTCCCCTGAGTCCGGTGGCCGTGCCCTCAAACTCCTGGCTCCCGCGGCATCCTCGTGCTCCCGTGGACTGGCGTGGCTTCGAGATTTAAAGGCCAGTGCACCATAATGGCGCTGGCCATTTAACTGCATCTATAAAGCCTGGCTCTTCCTGCAAGCCCTTGCGCGATCTTTGTGCGCTCACAGCCTAAGAGAAGCTCTGTTGCGATTTGCCTGCGTCTTTGTGTCTCCTCCTTTTCTGTGTTTCCTGCATTCTTGTGTCTCTCTTTCTGGTCTCCCTGCGTTCCTGAGTCCTTCCGTGTTCCTGTGTTACCCTGACGCTCCTTCCGTTCCCGTGTACCAGTGATTCCCCGTGCCCTGCTGTCCTGTGTGCTGGTTTCCAATACCCCTTGTCCTTGGACCTCCTGTTGCGACCCCGGATTGGAATCTATGACGTGGCATCTCTGTCGCTCCTGCCACTGACCTTGTGCCTGGATCCTGTGACTGTTCGAGTTTGTCTGACTGCTTTCTGTACCTCAACCCTTGGTCCGCCACTGCCAGACAAGTCACGCCTGAGGAACGTCCCTGGTGGTACACGACGTCAGGCAGCTTGTCTAACCATCTTTGCGGCGGGCTCTGTGAAACCGGGTACCACTAGACTCCGGTCCCAGGTAGTGGCTTGAGTTCATCGTCTGCAGTGGTCCAGAGGATCCACATCCGCAAGCCTGACACATATGCGACTTCGGCCTCGGTCTGACGCCATTGGCATAGGAAATGGTTTAATACCCAATATGCAGCAACGCCACCTCTGTATGAAGAGTGCTCACCCCAGAGCTTCTTCATATCGCCCCGCACCTATGCATAGTACAGCGCGGAGCATAAAGGGGTTATCATTCCAGTGGTATCATGAAATAATCTTCAAAATAGATAGTTCCAGAACAAATGGTATGAGAAAAATGTAATCTTAAAGTCCGGAGTTTCTAATACATATGGCATCCTCCTCAACGCGCATGCTCCATCACAATGTTAACAAGACGCAATTCATTCCATGTCTTGTATCCAGTGCAGGGCATAACTAGAAAGGCTGGGCCCAGCAGATTACTGCATGGGTACCCCCCTTCTCCTTAAAAAAAATATCTACATGTTTTGTTAAATCACACACATTTATATACGTATATGCATTTACATAGTTCTACACTTATACACACATTAATACACTCTTACACACATGTATAAACTCATGCACCATAAATTTCTGTAGTATATGGCACATATATACAGTATATTGACATCATACAACATACAGTTTATACATACCATGCACACATACGTATAGTGTATCACACCACCCACACCATCATATAACACACACCATATACACTCATACAGCATAGCATAAACACACAAACACAATACACACATATAAAGCATATACACAACACATACACACCATACACACGTTATATAAGACTGTAGGGACTTAGCAAAAAACCTATGTTAAAATCTCCGCTCTTGACCCAGCGTTTCACAGGAAAACGCCATTTTCACCAAACCAAACATTAGGGAAACCACACCGTGCTTTGTTGGGGATTGGGTAGGCCACAGCTTTATTTTATAATAAACCTTGAATTTAATAATACAGTATAAACTTAAAACCAAACGACAAAAACACAAAATTTCTGCCCATACGGGCCCTACGTTTCTTCTGAAACAAACCTTCGCCGATGGCGGCTGGCTGCTGGCGGCAGACATCATGAGGCACCTCCGTTTTGCCTTCGGGCATGTGACAGACCGCCAAAGCTGTGACTTCTGTAAAAAGAAACAGAAAACAAACCGGCAGAAAAAAGAATTGACGAGAAAAAATACCTGAAAGAAAATTTATAACCTGAGGCAGGGTGGGTGGGAGACTTCACACTCTCTGGGTTGAGGGATAAAGGAAAGAGGCCCCTCCACGTGCCCCCATAACTTATAAACCACCGGGACGGGCCCCATAGGCCCAGCTCCTAAACCTCCCCTTGAAGAGGGGGCCAATCGCTGCAAGAGCACTTTTAAAATTAAACTCACCCCCCTACAGTCCCCTGCCCCTTCTCTAATTGATGTGGGGCTAGTGAGACTGTAGGGACTTAGCAAAAAAACCATAATGTTTAAAAATCTCCGCTCTTGACCCAGCGTTTCCACAGGAAAAACCCATTTCACCAAACCAACACATTAAGGGAAACCCACCGTGCTTGTTGTGGGGATGGGGGAGGCCACAGCTTTATTTTATAATAAACTTGAATTTGAATTTAATAACATATAAACTTCAAAACCAACGACCAAAAACACAAAATTTCTGCCCATACGGCCCCTACGTTCTTCTGAAACAAAACCTTCGCCCGAATGGACGGCTGCTGGCCGCGCAGACATCATGAGGGCACCTCGTTTTGCTTCGGGCAGTGACAGACCGCCACGAGCGACCTTTAAAGAATAAAACAAGAAGATTGACGGGAGGGGAAAATACCCAACACGGCAATTTAAACCAAGGGCATAGGTTGGCTATGCATGGGAGACCTCAACCTCGTTGAGAAAAAAATACCCTCCATGTGACCACATTCTTAATACCACCGCCCCCATAGGCGGTTCCCCTTACCCTCCCTGTGAAGAAGCCATCCCAAGTTGCACTATTTAAAGTAATCTACCCTACAGCTCGCGAGCCCTCTCTAATTGCATGGGCATATAGACTGTAGGGACTCTCAATAAACCATGGGTATTATGTTAGAAACCGCTCTTACCACGATTAACACGAGGAAAAAGACAGGTCTTCACTCAACAATTGGAAACAAGTTCTATACTTGGGGGATCAGGGGTAGGCCCGCTATTATATAAACTTGATTTCACATATAACCTAATCGACAACGCCATAAACAAGAATTGCCATACTGGCCCTCGTTTCGAACACCTTCACCGAAGGTGCTCCGCAGACTCTGCCCACGTTCCTTTGGCATGAACGCCACCGTGCAAGCCTCTTTAGACACTCACTACCCGTTCGGCGACCCCCACGGCCCGCAATGCTTTTCGGCATTCCGGGACACAAAATTGCATGTATGTGAGTCTCGAGGTGAGGACTTCCATCTTCCGGAAGAAATCCTAGCCGTGCTACATGCCGGAGTCTATTTTAGCTCCTTCGGCCCCCATTCACTGTCCTGGCTCCTCAAAACTGTTGTTCGCAATCAGCCCCGATTAAAGAAACGGGCAGTTCTGTTCACATGAACAGTCTAAGACTCCGCTTCCACTGCGGAAATCGAGTCCACTTTCAGCATCACCTGAAGCTACCGCTCCGGGCCCGCGATGGCGGGGTAGATCAATCCTGCAACCTAACCTCCTCACCAGATAATCGCCATACCATAGTTGAGGGACTATATAAATTAACTAAAAAAAAAATGGGTTTTTTTTTTTTTTGAATAGGTATATTATATATAATATATATATATATATATGATATAATTAATCTAGTATAAGAGGCGAAAATAAAATTAAAGGGTAACGTCTGGGCGAATAGAGGATTTAAAGCACACGGATTTCCACCGACCCAGATGCTGTATAGCTTCAGTACTCATGAGTGGGCAGTGGTGCGCAACCGTATGCGGAAAGAGTGGGGTCCCGAATTCTGTGGGGTTAAGCCCAAGATGAAAGAAGGGTTCTTTTAAATATGGACATTGAATTGAAAACGTTGTGAGAGGGAACCTGATTCATGTATAAAGAAATATCAAAACCACTGGCCTACAACTGAGCGTAATTACAAAGTGGGGGGTAAGGGGGGCAGGGGTCAGATCCCATTGGTAAAGGATAACCAAGTGCCTTTCCCCAAAGGTATCGATTTGATTGGAATAACGAATCCGAATTTTGACCGAAGAATGGGAGGGATACCTCGGAACGCGCAAACCCCTTGTTTTTCCGGGCTACTAAAAGGGGACTCAACTTACCGATGCGGAGGAGCAACGAAAAGGCAATGGAAAAAAGCCGCTAAATAATATCCTCAAAATTGAGCTACAGATGCGGTACACAATCTTCAAGAATCAGGCAGCAGAGGAAG
The DNA here is from genome assembly GCA_019512145.1 of Engystomops pustulosus. Lineage (NCBI taxonomy): Eukaryota > Metazoa > Chordata > Amphibia > Anura > Leptodactylidae > Engystomops > Engystomops pustulosus. The sequence goes on from CM033641.1 coordinate 110,001,095, forward strand.
GGGGAAAACCGGCCGGCCGGGAATTGGAATCCTGCGTGTTGTGACGCGGAGCTTCCACCCAATTGAATAATGTTTTATTCACAAAAGTCTTTGTGACGTCCGGCCGATAATTAATTAACTAAAAGCTATTCCTGCTAAACGGCCTTTGCCTTGTGAAGGGATGCCTATTGGTGTTTCAATGAGAGATAGAAAATTAGGGTTAAAATTTGAGGGATGGATAGAGGTTTCTCCACGGTAAGTAACCGCCAGAGGACAATAAGCCATTGCTTCCCACGCTGATTGATGTATATTTTTGCCAGGTGGATGTGACAGTTGAACTTCTTATTAGTGTTGCTGCATGCAAACTGACTCCGACCAGGTTCCATAAGCAATGCGGGCACATCCGTACCCGCCACGTCCGCGGACCCTTGGGAGCTCTCTGAATACCTGAAAACTGGGACGAGACAAGGCATTAGCCATGCCGTTCGCAGGATCCGTAAAGTCTCGTCGCCCTCAGCCAAATGTTTGACTGAAGGCAGCGTCAACAGCACAAAAAGGGTCGACAAGACACCAGCCGCAGCAGCGCAAAAGGACGAGGGCTATATTTAGGCCTGAACCCACCGAAATGTGATCTGACCAAAACCTTTCTATATCCGCCAAGAGGGGGCCCCAGGTTCAAGCGCTCCACCAATGGGAATAAATGCAAAAGGGTTATTAATTATTGTCAGAACCGGTTCAGGCCACATGAAGGGCCAATCACTCCTGACCCCATTTGAGCCATCATAGAGGCGAACCCGTGAGAGAGGGGAACAAGCCTTGAAAAGGTTTTAGTTGAGGAGTTATCATCTAGCTCTGGAGTATGCCCGTGCCATTAAAATTGGAGAAAAACCTGCCGACTGACAAGGCTTCCCTCAGGGATTAGTGACCCTGAGAAAATGGTTTGCATACAAGTGCCTTTTGTAGCTAAAGAAAGGCGGCGAGAGAAAGCTCGCCCAGGGGAATAACTCTACAGGCGAAATTTAAGCAGCAGTCCCAGGCAGGACTGGGAAACTGATGGCATAAGTGGGCTTTTTTCTACCCGATAAGTGACTCAATCTATTGGGGCGCCTGGACACTTTTCTTCCGCCGGTACTCTAAAAGTCATATTTTCCGTATCGAGCTCGGATACTAGGAAAGACAATTTGGAAAACCGGCGAAGTCTTGTCGCGGACAAGGGGACACCAACGATACTTCATTAAGTGTGAAGGTTTTCTAACAACGGGAATCAAGTGTTGTTGTCCGTTGACGACAAACAAGAAGTAGTCAGTAGTCTCAGGGGTAGTGAGGGTGGAATAGATACCCGTCTCAACCCCAGGAGCCATTCTTAAAACGTGCTGAAAACCTCAAGTAGTAGCACGAAATGGAGCAACCCATGGGGACACCAAATCCTAGCAAAAAGCGTCCTCGAGGCAAAGCACCCCAAGAGGTGATAACAGGTATAGGGTGACAGCAATCAATAACCTCAAAGGATTTTGATTCAAGTCTGAGTTTACAAGGACGCCCCTGGGCCAGCCTGCGACCAAGTACCCGCCCTATCAAAAGAGACGTAAGAGAAAGATGCTCCTCTTGTGAATTTATGGCGTCATTGACAGAGGAGCCCACCAGGGAAAGAGGAGAGTTGAATCAGCCTAAATTCAGGGTTCTTTGTGGGGCACTAGGCCAAGAGGAGAAATTCTAAGGTTGCAAAGGGTGGTTCTGAAAAGGGGGCCAGCTCCATTGCGGCTTAAACTAATTCCCTTAAGAACTTTTTCAAGGGCTCTAAAGACGGGTTCTCCCGCACCGACACTAAATTGTACATTTGAAAAACTTGCGTCGTAGGATGGTGCGGGATAGAAAAACCGAGACGGAGGAACCTTCTTAAGAGGTTTTGCCTCCCTTTTTCTTTGGGGTACAGACTTAGCCATGGGGTTAATCATGAGGACGTTCACTGGAGTTCTCAGGTGGGGGACAGGGGTTTTGGCTTATCTGAGGCGGAGGAAACAGCGCAGGGATGGGTGATTCGCCCCCCGCGATGAAAATTCGTGCCTAAATTTGCACGAGAATAGAACCTGCAGTTGGCCTCATTGTATAACCAGCATGCGCCGGTTGGCTTGTGAGAGGAGGGAGCCGGCGCTGCGAGGGAAGAGGGGGGCGGGTGGGTCCCAAGAAAGGGGCGTTGGGAGCGCCTGCGCTGAAATAAGGGAAGCCAAATATCTGTGATCTAGAAGCCCAAACCTTTACTCTGTTGTTGAGATGGCGGCCAGCGAAGAAATTTCCTTAGTCATACCGCCACCAGGCTGTTCCCCGTGATCTTGATTGCACTAATAATGTGTCCAGGAAACGAAAAGATCGGGGGCAGTGGATGGAGACTTTTGTGTTATGATGTGTCCATAACAGCGGAATGCCGAGCCAATTTATTGAGGTTTTAGGTTTTGGAACACTTAACCCTTTTCGATCCCTTGTCAAAACTCTTCCTTATCAACCGTCACGTGATCGACTTTTAAAAGCGCCCAAAATCTACGAAATCCCCCCTCTTTAGTTTTCTTGAACTTCCTCGGACACTGGCGGTAACTAGGGGGCGGATATGCGCCAAAAATTGTGGTCTTTAAAGGTCGATCCCGACCCCGGGATTATATAGAATTTGTACTCCCGTGTGGAACCCTGAGGGGTGTTCCTGACTACCCTCGAGATGTGCTTCTAAAATGATTTTACTGCTGAAATAATGGTATGGGTGCTTACAATCGGGTGGAGGTAAAGTAGACCAAGAAAGAAGGAAGGCACTGGACTCACCCGATGCTGTAAAATGGGCTGTGCTGGGCGCCGACGGGTTGATTGCGGAGAGAGAGAATGATGAGAAGGTTGCAGAGGCGATGTCCGGGCCAAGGGTCGGCTGGAAGCTGACTTTCATTGCGGGAAATTTGATGGATGAGGGGCGAATGATGCCTCTTCTTTCGTAGAGGGAGCTTGCAGGTATGATGAGGATGCAGACGCTGGTTGATGATGCTGGGGGACGCTTTGATAGTAGCAGACGATGAGAGGAGATTGGACCGTATGGAGCGTTTTGGCGGTAGATTGGAGGAGTTGCTTTCGCGGCTTCTGACATGCAGCGATCGTGGAAGCGCGCGCGCCATACGGCGCTTGAACCCAGAAGAAGAGGAGCTTGAATAAACGGAGGCACTGTTACTGATGGCTACTGGTGGGCACTGTTACTGATGGCTGCTAGTGGGCACTATTACTGATGGCTGCTGGTGGTTTCTGTTACTGATGACTGCTAGAGGGCACTGTTACTGATGGCTGCTGGGGAACATTGGTATTGATGGCTGGCACTGTTACTGATGGCTGCTGGTGGGCACTGTTACTGATGACTGCTGGGGGAACATTGGTATTGATGGCTGCTGGTGGGTACTTTTACTGATGGCTCCTTGTGGTTTCTGTTACTGATGACAGCAGCCATCAGAACAGTGCCCCATAGCAGTCATCAATCAACAATGTCCCCAGCAGCAGCCATCAGTAACAGTGCCACTAGCAGTCATCAGTAACAGAAACAACAAGGAGCCATCAGTAAAAGTACCCACCAGCAGCCATCATACCAATGTTCCCCCAGCAGTTCATCAGTAACAGTGCCCACCAGCAGCCATCAGTAACAGTGCCCACCAGCAGTCAGAAAACCACAAAAGCCACGTAAAGCAAACCACAAGCCAAGCCATCAATACCAATGTTCCCAGCAGGCCATCAGTAACAATGCCTCTGCAGTCATCAGTAACAGAAACCACCAGCAGCCATCAAGTAATAGTGCCCACCCAGCAGCATCAGTAACAGTGCACACCAGTAGCCTCAGTACAGTGCCACCAGCAGCCATCAGTAACAGAAACCACAAGCAGCCATAAGTCACAGTACCCACCAGCATCCATCAATAACAGTGCCTCACCACCCATCAGTAACAGTGCCCACAGCAGCCACAGTCAGGAACAGTGCCCACCAGCAGCCATCAATACCAATGTCCCAGCAGCCCATCAGTAACAGTGCCCACTAGCAGTATCAGTAACAGAACACCACCACAGTCAGTCATCCAGTAACAGTGCCCACCAGCAGACATCAGACACAGTGCCCACCAGTAGCCATCAGTAAACGAGTCCACCAGAGCCATCAGTAACAGTGCCCACCTAGCAGTATCAGTAAACGAGAAACCACAAGCAGCATCAGAAAGGCCACCAGCAGCCATCGCACAATGACCAACCTCGTGTGCCACCGCAGCAGGCAGTCATCAGTAACAGGCCCCCTGCAGGCACACGACGCCGCCGCCACACAGAACAGTACCCCGGTCACAGTCGCAAGTACAACACACGCAGTCCGTACAGCGCCCACCAGCAGCCATCAGTAACAGTGCCCACCAGCAGCCATCAATACCAATGTTCCCCCGCAGCCATCAGTAACAGTGCCCACTAGCAGTCATCAGTAACAGAAACCACAAGCAGTCATCAGTAACAGTGCCCACCAGCAGCCATCAGTAACAGTGCCCACCAGTAGCCATCAGTAACAGTGCCCACCAGTAGCCATCGAACAGTGCCCACCAGCAAGCCATCAGTAAAGAGAAAGCACAAGCAGCCACAGTAACAGAAACCACAAGCAGCCATAAGTAACAGTAGCCACCAGCATCCATCAATAACAGTGCCCTCCACCACCCATCAGTAACAGTAACCACCAGCAGCCATCAGTAACAGTGCCCACTAGCAGTCATCAGTAACAGTAACAACCAGCAGCCATCAGTAACAGTGCCCACCAGCAGTCATCAATACCAATGTTCCCCAGCAGTCATCAGTAACAGTGCCCACTAGCAGTCGTCAGTAACAGAAACCACAGACAATCAGAACAGTGCCATCAGCAGCCAAAAGTAACAGTGTCACAGCGCCATCAGTACTAGGTCCACAGCAGCCATCAGTAACAGTGCCCACCAGTAGCCATCAACAGCATTAGCCACCAGCAGCCATCAGTAACAGTGCCCACCAGCAGCCATCAGTAACAGTGCCCACCAGAAGCCATCAGTAACAGTGCCCACCAGAAGCCATCTGTAACAGCACCCATCAGTTACCATGCCCCTAAGCAGCTATCAGTGACAGTGCCCACAAGCAGCCATCATTACCAATGTTGCCCAGCAGCCAGCTAGTAACCGTGCCTCTAAGCAGCCATCAGTAACAGTGCCCACCAGCAGCCATAAACAGAGGCAGAGGCGCAGGCTAATACTGGGGTGCAGGGGCTACAGGCTATATACTGGGGGGCATGGGCTGCTGGCTATATATGGGGGGCAGCGGCTGTAGCTTATATACTGGGGGCAGGGGCTGCGGTGAAATACTGAGGGGCAGGCTAAATACTGGGTGCAGGGCTCAGTGGTATATACAGGGTATAATGGGGAGCAGGGACTACATGGCTATATACTGGGGGCATGGGCTGATGACTATATACCGGGGGATTAGGCGCCTGCTGGCTATATACTGGGGGGACAGGGGTCTGCTAACTATATACTGGGGGGGCAGGGTGTAGGCCAGATACTGGGGGGGAGGCAGGGGCTGCAGGCTATATACTGGAGGGGCAGGGGCTGTAGGATATATACTGGCGGAATGGGCTACAGGCTAATACTGGGGGGGGCAGGGGCTTTAGGCAATATACTGGGGGGCAGGGGTTGCAAGCAGTATACTGGGGGGCTGTGGATGCAGGTTATTACTGAGGGGCAGGGGCATATACTAAAAAATTGTGGGTCCCCTCTATTTTCCCCCTGTTATTGTGGTCTTTTCTTCTCCTTCCTCTAATTATGGGCCCCCTTGTATACACCACTCTTATGTGGAATCGCTTTATACATTCCTCATTATGTAGTCCCTCATCTGCCCCTCTCTTATTGTGAGCCCCCTGGCATCTCCCCCTCTTTTTTGACCTGCCTTATTGGTGACCCCTCTCTTCTTTGCCGCCCTTCATCTCCTTCTGTTATATTGACCCTTGTATCTCCCCCTCAATTTGTACCCCCTCACCCTGTGGATCCCGGGTATCCCCCTCTTTTTCTAACCCACTTAATCTCCCCCTATGTTGTTGCCCTCCCCCTCATCTTCTGTTTCCCCCTCTCTTTGTGGTTTCTTCCATAATGTTGTATCTCCTACTCTTATTATGGGCCCCTTTCATCTCCCCTCATTTTGAACCCCCTCATCTGCTCCCTCTTATTGTGCACCCCTGGTATCTCCCCTCTCATTGGGCCCCTGAACTTGTGTACCCCCTTCTAACCACCCCCCCTACTTATGGCCCCTCTACCTCCCTCTTCTTAACATTGTTCCCCTTCTTAATGTGCCCCCCCCCCGTATCTCCCTTTTTCACCTCACATCTTTTTCTCACCCACTCAGAACTCCACCTCTCATTGTGGCCCCCCATCTTGTTGGCCCCCCCCCCATCTTCTGGGCCCCCTCTAATTTTAGCCTGTTTTGTGACCCCTCTATCTGCCTCTTTTATGGGGTCCCCACTTATCTCCCCATATTTTGTGGGGCTCCACTTATCTCCCCCCTCATAGTGTGGCCCCTCTCCTCATTGTAACATAAGTAAAAAAACAAACAAACAGTGCTGCTGTGTATATCAGGCCGGCAGGTGATGACGGCTTCATATCGCGCCTGCCGACCTGCTGTACATAGCAACAAAGAGAAACAATGATGACGTGGAGAGCTCACAACTGAAAATGGGGGCGGAAGTCAGCACTGCAAGGGGCGGGGCCAGTGGGTGTCGGGGCCCACGAGGGCTTTCACCGGCGGGTCAGTCCCACCCTGAGTGTCAGGACTGAAGGTGTACTGAACACTGTCTCTCTTTGTTCACTCTGTCTCTGCACTGTAGACAGACCATGCGATCTTAGAGCCCTGTGTTCCCACTGCATTACTCCCCCTAGTGAGGTGGTACCAATAACACTCCAATTACACATCCAGACAACTCATTGGTCAATAACTTATAACTTAAGGGACACTTTTGAAACACCTACTTAACCTTTTGAAACACCTACTTAACCTTTGGCATCCACAGTAGTGTTGCATATCACAGTGTTAGTGTTATGTCCTCAGCAGTTATGTCCTCAGCCGAGCTGTTTTAAAGAATACCGGGGATCTGATCTCATCAAGTGCCCCTGGGCTGCTGATTTCCCCGGCAGTCAGACCCCTTCAGGTTCTGACTATGAACTGTCTGTGCATGCGTGAGTACATAGAGCAGTGTATTGTAAAAAAAAGTTTAAAACCTTAAATAAAATTAAAAATAAAATAAATAAATATAAGACCCTAATATGTCACCCATACAAACAACTTAATAAACCAAAAAAAACCCACAAATACACATACCCTCCCCCCCACAATATTTGGTATCGGTGCCTCTGTAACAATCGTTTAATAAAACAATGACGAATGCCGTAAAAATAAAACTTGGAAACCTTTGCGTAAAAAGATAAATTTTATCATACCCTTAAAAAATGTCTCTAAACAGTGATAAAAAAGAGCTGCTAAAAAGAACAACTGTTCTTGCAAAAAATAAGCCCATAACCAGATTTGTAAGCAAAAAAAAAAACGTATGCCATTGAAAAGATGGTGATTGCTTAACCCCTTAAGGACGCAGCCATTTTGTGTATTAAGGCTCAGCCGATTTTTGGATTCTGACCTGCGTCGCTTTATATGGTTATAACTTTTGAAACTGTTACTTATCAAAGCGATTCTGAGATGTTTTTTCCCCACATGTTGTACTTCATTTTAGTGGTAAATTCTGGCAGATAAGTTTTGCGTTATTTACAAAAAAAGAAAATATGATAAATTTTTGGAAAAATTTGCCATTTTCGAAAATTCTAAATCATTGCGTTTCAGGCAGATAGATTTACCACCTAAATAAGTTGCTGAATAACATTTCCCATGTGTCTACTTTACATTTTCATAATTCTGAAAGTCTGGATATTTATTTTGATGTCACGCGGCTTCAAATAGAATACGCTTTTCCGGATTTTCAGAATGACCATTTGGGGGTAATACAGTTTTGAATGAAATTTACTAATTTTAGCATCAAAACCCCTATATAATTACCCATTTTCAAATCTGCACCCTCAAGCTATCAGAAACAGCTTTTTTACGAAGATGTTAACCTTGAGATCTTCATAGTAATTGAATCAAAATGGAGGTGAAATTTAGAATGGTCATTGTTCCCTTATACGTTCATTTAGCACTAAAATTTACACATTTCCAAAATATAAAAGAGGAAAACCCACATACAATTTGTTCTGCAATTCTCCTGAGTGCAGCGACCCCCACACGTGGCCGTTACTTGTTTTATGGGGGCACAGCGAGGTGCAGAAGGGAAGGAGGGCGCTGCAGCTGCCAGGATTTTAGTTTCCTCATTGGCCCCTTTTGAAGGCTATAAAATTTCGCTTTTTCGTTATTGGGGCCATGTGACGGCATTTTTTTTGCGGGATGAGATGCTTTTTCCATTGTTACCATTTTGGGGTTGGTATCACCTATTGTTGAAAATTAGGAACTTTTTTGAGGGATCAATTCTGTACTGGATTTTTTACTTTTTTTTTTTTTGGTGTTCACCGTATGACTAATAATCATGTTATCTTTATTCTATGGGTCGAATACGATTACGGGGATACCAGACACCGAATATATTTTGACGTTTACTAAATTTGTCAAACAAAACCCTAATGTGGGGAAAAATCTATCATTTATGTATTGCCGTCTCCAATGGCATAACATTGTTACTTTTTGGCTACGGGATGGTTGATGGCTTATTTTTGCGGGACATGTTGTGACTTTGCACCAGTATATGTCTGAGTACATATGGTTTTTTGATCGCTTTTATAGCATTTTTTGTGGGATTGAAAAGGTAAAAATCATAATTTTTGGAGGGTTTATAACAGTTTTTTTTTACGGCGTTTATCGTGGGGGTTCAATAATGATTACTTTATTCTACGGGTTGTTACGGAACGCGGGGTGATACTATAATGTGGGGTTTTGTGTATGATTTAGACTTTTTTTTGAGTTATATGTCTCTTATATGTTTTCGAGTTTGGTGATGCTTTTGTGATTATGACTTTATTTTTTTATTGAATAACTTTTTTTTTTTACTTTTTCACATTTTAATACCATGGACAGAAAAGCATCTTCTGATGCTTCTCATGATAATATTCTGCAAATGATGTATTGCAGAGTATTATCCGTGTCAGGCCTATGCACTTGCATAGGCTGGCACGGCCAGTAAGATGACGTCACAGAAGCCATCTTACTGGCAATTCTTTGCAGGTAACTTGGGGTCCAGATCGGACCCCAGAGTTGCTATGGACGATCGGCGCCCCCCGAAAACGGTTCGGGGGGGGCCGATCGTTGGGAAAGACCCCCCAGATGCTGTTGATGCCGCGGTCGCGCTGACCGCGGCTTAAAGGGTTTAAGCACCCGCGATCGGAGACCATCCGATCGCGGGTGTTACACGGGGTGCGGCTATTAGTTACGCCGCACCCCGTGTTTCCGATGCCGGTTCGGCTCTGATCAGAGCCGAGCCGGCTAGGCGCCGTGGCGGATATATCCCACTGAAGCGCTAAGTCACTGCGCTCCGTGCGGATATATCCGCCACGGAGCGTGAAGGGGTTATTAATTTACAAAAATGTTGTTTTATTAAGTAAAATAGGAAAAAAACATATAAATGAGCATATAAATTTTCGTTATGTGGCAAACCATAAAATAAAAAACTAACATAATTTTTATGGTAGTTTGAACAGTCAAAAAAAGAAAAAAATCTTACAAAAATTGATGATTTTCATTTCCTTCACCAACAAGAGTTATGAAAATTCATCTTAGCTATAGAGACCCAAAATATGTACAACAAAGTGCACCTGACGTGGAAAATAAGCTCGTATATATGGAAAAGAATTCATTGGATGGTTGAGCGCCGGTCCTATCCCTACTCCTCCTCTACGGGTTCAGCAACATATAGAAAAAAATGATGGCAGATGTTCAATTTGACAATGCAAAATGTGCTCTGGATGGCGCCTCCTTCCATTCTTGCCCGGCCGTGTGCCCATACAGCAGTACTACCACATATGGGGTATCAGGACACTCGGGAGAAATTGGGGGTATCAAACTTTGTGGAGCTTTTTGTCATTTAATCCATTGTGAATGTTTTATTTTTGGCACAAAATAAATGTATTGTTCAAAAATATTAAAATTTGGAGACCCACCTCCATTTTGTTTTAACCCTTATAAAACACCAAATGGGGTAACAAACTTCCTAAAAGTGCTTTTTCATACGTTTTAAAGGTGTGTGTCTATAATTGGTAATTATGAGTTCTTGCTATTATTAGACCTATCACAGTCAACTGAAAGTTTTGCAATTTCCCAAAAAATTGAAAAGATGGTGATTGCTTAAATTACAAAAATGTTGTTTTATTAAGTAAAATTAGGAAACAAAAAACATATAATGAGCATATAAATTTCTGTTATCGTGGCAACCATAAAATAAAAAATACATATTTTTATGGTATGTTGAACAGTCAAAAAAAGAAAAAATCTTACCAAAATTGATGATTTTCATTTCCTTCACAACCAAGAGTTATGAAAATTCATCTATTAGCTAAGATGACCCAAATTATGTACAACAAAGTGCACCTGACGGGCAAAATAAGCCCGTATATATGGAAAAGAATTCATGGAGGTTGGAGGCCGGTCCCCTATCCCTATCCTCCTCTACGGGTTTCAGCAACATTATAGAAAAAAATGATGGCCTGTTCAATTGACAATGCAAATGTGCTCTGGATGGCGCCTCCTTTCCATTCTTTGCCGGGTGTGCCCATACAGCAGTTACTACCACATATGGGGTATCAGGACACTGGAGAAATTGGGTATCCAACTTTGTGGAGCTTTTTGTCACTTTAATCCATTCGAATGTTTTATTTTGGCACAAAATAAAGGTATTGTCAAAAATATTACAATTTGTAGACACACCTCATTTTGTTTAACCCTTAAAAACACAAATGGGTTAACAAACTTCCTAAAAGTGCTTTTTCATACGTTTAAAGGGTGTGTAGTTTCTATAATTGGGTAATTTATAGTCTTGCTATTATTTGACCTATCACAGATCAAATGAAAGTTTGGCAATTTCCCAAAAAATTGTAACTCAAGCACAATGACATACTGATGTGTTCCTCCTCTGGCAGGAATCTGCTCTCTTTTAGCTTCTTATGTCCTGTTTTGTTTACAAAAAATGTGTTTTTAAAGGGAAGAGCTGTTGTTAAAGATTTTTATGCCAGGGCTCACAACAATCCTTCTACAATTGTAAGATGATCTCAAAATGTATAGGCCTTTGTTCCCAGCAATGGAATATGTAGCACAAAAAGACACGACAGGTCAAAGCTGCACTCAAATCACCCTTTATTCCAAACACACAGTAGTGTAATAGAAACAGAAAAATTATTTGCAGGGGCGTGAAACGTGATAAAATGCTGAATGCTATACAGTAGGCTAGCTTGAATATTCTTGAAAACAACTCCCTTTTCCCAATACATGCTCATGAAACTCAATATCGTTCTATATAATCACTGGTTTCCAAGGAAACAGAATGTTTCACTATCCCAGCTACAAATGTAGAAGAGACTCCGAAGGCTTCTCGTCATCAAAATAAGCAGAGACAGAAGAAACAGGCGAAGGATAACTCACTAATAGAGTCAGGACTATCAGGCAGATTATACAAAGATGGTGATGAATCTGAAATGGATGACAGTGTTACAAGATGGGGGCTGGTGGAACAGATGGCGTCTGGAGAGAAATATGATATTATCCATACTGCCATTAGAAATTGACCTAATAAACCACTACCAGTATGTTGACAAGCAGCGAACACATTCCAGATTGTATTTCTTCAGATCACAGTGTAGTAGCATCATTCAGAAAAATCAACTTGAAGTGTGATCAAATAGTGGTATAAAAAGGAGGCAGAGATTTTAACACTGAAATTAAGCTGTTCTTCTGCCAGAACACCCCCTTCACTGTAATTGATGGTTCTGCACCTAGAAAGAAACCAGATCTCTAGAAGTCTGTTGCATGACGTCCAATGAATGAGGAGAAGGCATTCAGAGCTCCTAACTTTGACTCCAGTATTAAACTCTCCACCCCCTTGACTTATATAAACCAATTACAGTCACTTCAAAGTTGATTTTCTTGGTGATGCCACCACACTGGGCACGAAAGAAAGAAACATAAACTAGAGGTGTTATACACCTGCCAATATGCTAATAGCAGTTTATTAGGCCAATTCTAATGAACAGGTTCTCCTTTAAAATGATGCAATGAGCCTGATGGGGGCTCCAGCTTCATTGATGTTAAAGGAAGCCTGGAGAGCCCTCAGGTTCATTTACTTTTTTTCTTAAAAACAAGGGTACAAGAATCTTAAAGAAGAGTGGATCCACAGAGGGGGTACTGTCAGAGTGCATGGTTTACCTGGTGGTAAACAAATTTCCTTTTTTTTTAACTAAACACAAAAAAATAGTATCCAAATTTGTAAACTAATTGATACAATACAATGTGTCACGGAGAAAACAATCTCGAAATTCCCATGGATATGTTAAAGCGTTCTAAAGCTATAACCACTTATGGTGACACAGACCAAAATAGGGGAGTCCTGAAGGGGTTTAAGCAAACTCACCATCACGGTAGATCCGTGGCAGGTTCCTCTAATTAAAATGCCACTGAGCCCTTTTTAGGGCTAATCTTCAGTTGCCGAATGAGTTTATAAATCTCTTATTGCCCTAATATGCAATGAGTGAAAGAGGCACTGGGGTGTGGAGTAGCCGGAGCTGAAGTACACGGCACAGCTTACTCCACGCCCACAGAAGCTTCTTTCGATCCTGCTGCCCGGAGAGCTTTAGCTCCTGGTAGTTGCACACACACTCGTCCGCGCCCTGCATAGAGTATGCATGCAGAGCCGGCAGCCTCGGCTTAGCAACCAGCACGTGCCAGCACCAGCTCAAGCGGCAGACAGTGTGCCTTTTCTTCTCCATATTTCTCTTCTTTCTCTAGCTCAAACGTGGGAGGTGTAAATCACTGTATTGGCAATGAGCATTCCCAGTAGGGGATGTGTTGGGTTCATCTGTAGATTTCTAGGTACAAGGGGATCATTAGAGTGATGGATCGTTTGAACAAACCGGTACAAGAGACAGCTTTGTTCGTGAATGACGTGGGCTGGCTCACCTCAGTGAGCCGTTGATTAACGTAACCTGCCCCTAAACCGGTCCAGCCCCTAACCCGCCCTCACCAACCCACCAACCCAGTTCAAATTGGGTAAATGTGGTTGTGGTGTCAGGTGAGTGAATGGCCTGCGGCTCCCTATTATATTAATAGGGAGCCTTCAGTATCAAAAGAGCTGGCTTTCTTAGTGAGGGAAGCTAATGGCCAGCTCCCGTCACAAGAAGAGACGTAATTCCATCACAGAAAAAAAAACTAGTACATAGGGTGTTAGCTCCTGAACGGCTCGTGATTAATGGAAACCTGTTACCAGGAGACCCTTTTTAACACTCCCCCAGTCCCCACCAGAGCATAGTACATACATGCCAAATGTTTTTGTATAAAAAATAGGTTTTTACAGAAAAAAGATATGTTATATGTACCTTTCATTAGCATTGCTGTGTGACTAGGCAGTTTCCCCTGGGATGGGGCTGGAAAGGAGCAGTCCCCCCCCCCTTGGGAAACATGTGACCTTTTCAATATATGAATAACTCCCACAACTCGGGATTGGCTGTAGAGGAGCAGGGGGATCGCTAAGCCATTTGAGGGTTGTTTTCAATATTTGAAAGGTCACATGGAGAACTGTTTCCAAGGGTGGGGGGGGGGGGGGAATGCTCTTTCAGCTACTGCCCAGTGGAACTGCTAGTCACCCAGCAGATGTAATGAGAGGTACAATATAACTATTTTTTTTCTGTAAAAACAATTTTAATACAAAAAATGGCGTGGCAGTGTATTACTATGCTCTGTGGGGACTGGGGAGTGCTAAAAATGGGTCTCCTGGTGACAGGTTCACTTAAGGACGCAGGGTTTTTTTTTTTACCTCATTTCTCGCTCTACCTCAAAAATCACAAATTTTCATTTTATTTTTACATGTACCGCTCGTGGAGGGCTTATTTCACACAGTTTGTCAATGACATCTTCAGAGACCTTCAGTCCCTGGTGACAGGTCCAACTTTAAATAGTAATAGGGGCCTCAGTCGTAGGACAGTCACCCACCACAACGTTTATCTTGATTTATGGGGTTCAAAGGGGACGTGGTGAGACCGATAGGGGCAAGGTTAGATGAGACATTGGCTCTCACTGAGGCTTCCCATCGTTCAGTGAAAGAGCGGGGATCTAGAGCAGTGGGTTACGAGCGGCCCAACGCATAGTTACCATGTGACAAGTGTTATGAATCCTGAAAAGATGCATACACACGTTCTGGATTGAATAGCCAGCACACCAGGAATACGTATATATTTAGGAATAATTGTTATAATGTAGTAAAATTATACAATAAATAATATCCATTATTTTATAATAAAAAAATTGTAACAGTATCCTCAGACCCTCTCTTATTTTTTGAGAAACATTGGTAACAGAGTGTGTCTGGATAACTTTCAGGTGTTTATCTCACCATTGTATTTTCTTTGTGGTATATTATTTGTTATTCAATAAAGTTTTTCACAAAAAAAAAAAACAACAACCAGCGGCAGCATGAGGATTGTAGCTCCGCCGCGGCGCAATGACTGATTGCCCAGAGAGGCGTGGTATCCTCGTTCCGTGCGCCTGGAAGAGTAGACGCGCGAAGGTGCGTGGGGTCCTGATCCAAGCGGAGGCCGCTAACTGACCGACGCTGCGTCACTTGGTGGACGTCACGGTCCCACACGACAACCATATTCCCCGCCTTGAAGCTGAACTCCGTAGGTCGAGGGTTGAAACAACAATAACAACGTGGTTTCGCATAAGGACGGGGCCAGAGGCTCACTTCTGCGAGGGCATAGGCGATTGAGGTGAGTGAGTGCGACATGCGGTCACTTCCCGGTGCGGCCATATTGTGGCGAGCAGCGCACGCTCGGTGAGTATATGGGAGTTGGCCTTTGTACGGCCGATAGGGCAGGACGTAAAGCTGGGTGTCGGTTCCTGCGGCGGTAAGGAAGGTTATTAGGGATATGTGGAGCGCTATAGTAGGAGCATGAATCCCCCGGTTCCACGATGTGAGGGAAAGCTATGGTGCGCCAGGACCACTCCCGGGGAGCGCAGCTGGGAATGGGTATCAGTAAATAATCAATACATTGTACACGTATTATCTAGGAAGAGCAGCAGGACTGATCAGGGCTGTGTGTATTCATCAACCCACCCGCTACCTCTGTCTAAAGTTGGTTGTTCCTATGCCCACAGCAGGACGGCCACACTACTAGCCCAGGATGGAAAACCCTTTTGTTGAACGGCGTGCCCCAAACATGAACCCCCCCCCCCCCTTCAAGTTTATCGTCATGAGGGCCACCAAAAATGAAAGCCGTAACTATTGCTCCCTGTCTTCAAACAGATGTTCATCATATTGGCCTCCTGGGGGACACCAACACAATAGAAGGAAAGAGGGAAACATTTGCATCATTGTAGCTTTCTTTCGTGTCCTCCAAGGATAATTTGGCCTGCACTACAAATTCTCCTTTCTCGTCCCCTAGTAGCCAGTTAGTATCCACTTTAAAATATCACTGGAAGAGCCAGGCTCTTTTAAGATGTTTGAAAACTGCAGTAAAACTATTTTTGAGTTCGTATGGAGTGTGGGGCCTGGACCGGGTGCCCACAGCAAAAAAGCTTGGCGTGCCAGACTCTGGCACCCGGGCCTAGGTTTTACCACCAATGTCTCATGCCCTGGAGCCACCGCTACAGGCTGTATTGCCTCTCATGGTGTCACATTATCCCGCAGAACACGCCTCCAGAAACCTTGTCGATAAAAACCTTTATTGGGGGAGTGTCCACTCTTTGTTATGCACAGAAAAACTTTAGCGTAGGAACAGGGAAGTTCTGGAAATATAGCGAACTTTTTCTCGTGCCAACCAGAGACAACCATTTGGTGTTGAAAGAGTGCGTGCGTGGCCAGAGTGGGCAGTGGGGTTGCTTGTTGGCCACGTGTATTAGCCAGCAGCAGTTCAAAGCGTGTTCAACACCCTCCATGCCAGGCTTTGCCCCAGCAGGGTGCCATGGCAGATACATGATGGAGGGCATCTTCCTCTGTGTGTATTTCCTTTGGCATTACGTCGGGGACTTTGTAATACACCATGCACATGAGAGGCTGTATATGATAAAAAGCCCCCCCCCCTTAGTATCTCTGTAAGGGCCATATTGCTTTTGCATTCAAAATACAGGACTAGAGTGTTATAGGACCAGACTGTCAGCAGTATGGATCCTGTCACATTATTCGCTGCCGAACCCCCACCGCACATACTAATGAAGCAGATAGGAAGGTTTTTCCCCACCCTAATACCGTGAGTAATAAAACAGAACCAAAAGACTCTGTAGAAAGATTATCACCAGTTTGCAGTGCTGCTGATTATGAGTAAGTGTTACACATGGTTATCATCAAGATTTGGATTGTAGATTCAATACCATTTGGTAGGTGATCCATGTGATGACCATGTTGTAAAAGTAAAATCACATTGCATTCTGATGACAGTACAGAACGAATACAATCACACCACATCAAAAAATGTTTAAAATTATGATTAGTCATTGGAACCATAGTCTTCAATAGGAATCTCTAAGAAAAAACCCAAGGCCTGCTACCCGACTATTGGTTGGTACCTCCCCATGGGTGGGGGGGTTGGCGATTGAATGGAAAATTTGTAAGTTCCAACGCATAACAAAAACTCCATGAGAAAGCGAGCGCAACCTGACATGAATGGGTATTTACAACTTGTTTACACCAAATTATGGTCCCAATTACATCAGGTAGGAAGATAGGATTAAAAGATAATTAGTGTAAATATATCATAACATTAACTACTAGTATGATATACTAATATATTATTATAACCATATACCAGCGTAAGTAATTGGTTACACCAAAGTAATAGAACTCTGTAAGTGATCTTCTATATTTCCTCTATCTCATATTCACTACAACGTGAGCACTACCTACTGCTTCCTCTTCATCCTGCTCATGTTGGTTTCAGTCTGGAGGCCCATCCATTTAAAGCAAGTCTGTATAGCGGTGGTAACAGTGGTGTTGATGTGGCAGAATGTTTTACACAAGGAAATTCGGCTTACCTTCCAGCCATGATAGCATCTCAGATCTCTTTGGAGCCAGAGCCTTCTGATGAGAACAGGTTTCACTTACTATTGTAGAAGTTAAACGGTTTAGGACGTGAGGTAACCTCAATTGCGTTCTTAGCTGTCTGCAATAATGGGGAACAACGTGTTGATAGGTTATTTATCCACTAAAACGGACTAAGCTGCACTCCTCGAACTTATATGCCCACATAAAAGATTTATAATATATATATCTCTATCGTATCTATCTCCTTGAAACCCAATGGGTGGTTGTTTACCCCTCGAATACTTAAGGTGTAACTTCTAAAAATACAGAACTTAATAATGGGAACTCGCTGTGGCCTCGCCGAACACTGAGCAGCACAAATGGACTGGAGTGTGAGTGGTGCACTAGTAGTCATTAATGGACATTTTCTATGGTGATACCGTAATGACCAACTCTGTCTGGATTCTTACAGCGGACATGGGAGTCCTGCTTCAGCTTGGTTATGTTAAGTTAGGGATCAGTGGTAAAACACTGTGATGGGAAAATGTAAAATGCCCCTGTGAGATTTTTTTAAATAAGCATCTGCAACAATCTCGTACAATATAAAAGAATCTTTCTTTTGACCCAAACAGTGAACCCTTATAAAAACAACCCGGAATAACTTTTTGAAAGATGTTTTTTTTTCACACATTAAAGCCTCTTAATAAAAAAAAAAATGTTATTTAAAAGGTGATCTTGCAAAACATGAGCTGTGTCAACTAAAATAAGTTCTATGTAAATTATATAAAAAAAATGCTATATAAACGCACCCCAGCTAGATGTAACTGTGGACTCGCAGAATAAAGATGCGAGGCATGTGAGAAGATAAAAATTCGTAAACAAGAATTGATGGATTTAATTCTTCCGTCACATAAAATACGATATCCAATTGCCTACCCAATGCCCCAAAATGATTTGTACCTAACTTAAAAATGCATTCTAATCCTGTGACATTACCAGATTTTTTTTTTTTTTAATTTATATACTGTACAATGTGACCATGCAAATCAATGCATCTATACGTGCCTACTCTGGGTCACAGCACCAGGATCCGTCTTAAGCCGGGCAACATGTTATAGCAGCCCACAAATCCCTGCAAACAACGGGCACACGACTCTGATGGGACTGTGGTAGGAGGGAGGAGGGTTCAGAAGAAAACAGAATGCAGTCCATAGAGAAATTCATGGTTAGTTTTAAAGGAACCCGTTTATCGTATAACAGGATCTACATTGATATTGATGGATCGGGTTACATCTTATTATAGCTCCATCAAGTTCACTTTACAAATCAACAGGGGACATATACAAATATAGTTACATTAGAGTACAAACAGTCATGCTGAACAATAGGAGAGCTAGGGCCCTTCTCACAAGAGCTTACACGAGAATAAGGGGGCTTGGATGGTTGACACGAGGTAAAAGAGCTTGTATATAATGGGTCCAGCCATTCAGAGAGTCCATTGACCCACTATAATTGGGAGGTAAGTAGGTCTGCACTTAGGCTTTAGATTTCATATGAACACCATTTTTGTCAACAAAGTAAAAAAATATAAACCTGCCAAAATGTGGCTAGTGTTATCATAATTCATGTTTAAAAATTTGAGTAGATTGAAGTCTTATGTATCATTACATTGCAAACAGTCAGTGAGTTACATTACAAAAGTGAACATGGCAATTAGCAGTAGTTAGGAGTAAGTATCTGAATTAGTGTGTTAAGAGTAAGTAATCTTTTTATTATGGAAGCCAGTATCGGCGAATCTGCTGCACGGAGTATACGTCGGTATCTGACAAGAAGTAAGTGATTTCTTACATGTTAGTCTCCCGCTTTATCCGTCAAATTAACAAGATGTGATATGGAGTGCTCAGTTTTTTCATGATTGCCTGCTAATCATTGCCACCTCCTTCCTTTTTATAGAAGGAATGAGTACAGGCATTTTTTCTAACACTAACTATTAATAGGTGATGTATTTTTTTGTTTTTTTTTTAAAAAAATTAACTAGGGAGACCCAGCCCACGCACCCTGCATGACATATGTCTGCATGCAACAAGAAAATGTTGTCCTTGGGCTATGGGGTCCTAGTGTAATGCACGCTGGGTATGTGGTTTGGAATATGCTTTAACGATTCCAAATTAAGATCGTTTCCCGAGTGCGTTAGGTCTGCTCAAGTGGGATAGCTGGGAACTCTGGCGTGCACTTATAACGTAGTCATTGTAATAAACTTGGACTACATAATTGGGGCCTGTCACAGTGATAAATTATATAAACAGAAAAACATCTTCCTCAAATGTGTTTTTGTATTTTAGATCATCGCTCTTTCCTGTACCAAAGAAAATGGTTGTGTGAGAGAAGTCCAAGAGTCCCTGTAGCGGTGGATGGGAGTGGGTTTCGGATGTTGAGAGTTGGTTATAGACAAAATACACCCTCCTGAATAAAGCGCCAGACTTTTTTTTGCAACCAGGTATATAGACCATCTTCTGTTTTATTACACTTTTTTGGTTACGTGGGCATTTTTTGATGCTGGTCTTCAGAAAAATTATGGAATGCCGGCATGTTATGGTGGATAACTTAAAAGGGATATAGTCCTACATTTTATATTTGTGCCCCAGCCGCACTGTAGTTCCTAGAGTTCTAGATTTGATGTCATGGACTCCCAAACCCCAATTGAGGCAACTAGAATACAGTGCACAGACTTGGAGCAGTTTGCTCCTTGTGTGGTCCTACCTTGAACGTTTAGACAGGCCCCTGCAGTTCTACGCCACCTGTCCACTGCTAGTGAAGCTGCAACTAAAATGCATAGTTGTTGGTCCTGAAGCCTCCGTTTGCTGTACAGTGGCAAATCACAGCTTAAGCCAGTCACCTGTGGCTCAAGGAACTGAATCCATGAACATAAGTATGAGAAGCTTCAAGCTGAGCCCAAGCCACTGGTCCACGATATAAATGTGATGTTCGTAAAATTTAGCATTTGTCTTCTATAACAGGTTCTATGGAAGTGAAGAAGAAACTCCCCCCCCATGCCCCTCTTATGGCATGCGGATGGATGCGCCCCCAGCGGGAAAGCCTCAAGAAGCGTGTATGGCGGCGGTATTTGTACCTTAACTTATTGCTAAATGAATGATAGGAATTCTCAGCTCTTGCGGTTACACTCTTTCATGGGAAAATGAGAATAAACTTTGGTGCCGATGACGCAACTAGAAACAAAATTTAAATTATTATATTCATGACATGTACATTCAGAAGGGGATCACATTTCATTACAACAAGAGTTGCATATCGGAGGGGAGATGGAGACACGGGGTAAGTGAGCAGAGCAGTTATTACATGTTGTAGATTATGAAACAGATGGGTTCCCCCCCCCTGGGTTATTTTTGGTTACATTTGGAATATGAGGGACCAAACTAAAGATTTTTGAGGAGATATTACACCAGTGAGATAGTGGTGCATTGGCAATAGCTCTTGTGATGTATAAGAATAGAGAAATCATTGATTGTTTACTTACCAGAAGAGTAGAATTTTGAATCGGTAATGGATTAGTACCTAAGTTCACTTCGGGTTATAATGCAGGTATATTTCAGTGTACTTATTCTATGCATTAGGAAATGCACTCAGGTCTCAAGGGTCTAGTAAGATCTTAAGTCTAATATATTATGACACCAAGACAAATTAATGACTACTGCCAGGTGGAAATGGACAGAGAACGTGGAGTCACTAGGAGATCCCCAGCAGTATCTTATGTACCCACCACTCTCCAATAAACATGAAAGGTGCAGATTAACAACACTGTTTCAATGGCACAGCCGGGTCTTCGCTGCCCAAAAGAGAGCCGACATAGCCATAATAAAAAAACTATTTTGTTGTCTTCTCGCCAGACCACTTTGATATAAATTCTTCTATTAGGGTGGTTTCTACAGAGAGATGCTTGTCAACCGCATAATGAGCCAAAGGTCGTATTTGCTTGCAAACACGCAGGGCCGCCCCCCGGACCCCTGGAAAAACTTGGTCTATTCCTGGTGAATTTTATCTGTTGTGAAACAACAAGAGTGTGTTGTCACCAATAAAAAGGAAGTGTGCTAAATAGTGTCAGATTTGTCTTTCCAAAGAATAAGTGGATAAAACCTGATGGTGGGAGGGTCTGGTGGATGAATCCTCAGTGATTGCTAAAATTGGGAGTCCTGTCACTATTTGAACATTTGACGCCAGAAACTGTCATTTCTTTTGGGTAGCACTCTGGGAGCAGCGTTAAACTGATGTGTTGCGTTCACATTTTTTTGTTGCATTTCAAGCATTCCAAAGGCTTGACCGTGATCACAGCTGAGGGACATTGCATTCCACTGCATTTGCTAAAACGCAATGTAAACTTGGCATGAGATAAAGGCTGAAGCCTTTGAAATGCAGCAAAAAACGAAATGACACGCGTGTGAACTTGACACTAAAGGGTTGCTGTCATCATGTTGTGCAATATCTGTCGTAATGTTAGGTACACTAGATGTAACCTGAAAATAATCAAGGAGCCATGGGTTTTCTGCTAAGTGTACCCGATGTCATATTAGGTTTTCACTGGTATTTTTAAATATGTGTTTTGTGCTCTGTTACTGGGGCCATTTAACATGCCAAGTTAGATAGAGCAGCGTCAGTGATTAAGTGATGCTTAAACGCATCTTGCATTTGGCTAGTAAAAAAAAAACCATAACAACCAAATATGCAGAAACTCGGTAATTGCCGGGCCGCCCCCTCAGGATGATGTTTTTAGCGCGACGCCAGGCGCGCCCCGTGCTTTGATTCCATTACCAAAGGATACGGAACGTTTGACAAACAGTGTTGGTTTACAAGTCCATATAGGATCGCGTTTGCCCTATATTCCTATGATCTTTTCATTTGTGGAAGTTAAACCCCTAGTGACCATCCAAACAATTTCTGCTGTGTAACGTACTGGGGCTTTAGGCTAGGCGGGTCCTGGTTTCTCTTATCACCCATAGGGCCCCAGCTGTTCACACGGTGTCCAGGTGTGCAGGTAAGGGCCAGTCCATGCTATAATTTGAAGCGGCCCTTGTACCTAACATGTTGTTTTAATAACACCACCTGCTGTAACTGTTCACTCCGTAGGTCAATTCTCCCCTGTACTATAGCACCTCCCAATCCATTGGAGAGGCGGTCTGCTCGGGAGCAAGCGGGGGGGGGCGGGACCTAATGAAGGTCCTGGTCTGTCCTTGGCATGTGCCTCTGCTCAATCCAGCACCTTGGAAACTGGAAAAGAAGTAGAGCAGGATGCCAGTAGGGCACATGTAAGGTCGTTATCCGTAAGAGCGGTTCAACGGGCCGTGAACATTCCCTAAATGCAGCTGCAATACATGGGTATTGCAGAGCATTATCATGTTAGTATGAAACAGATGATAACTGTTCATCGCAGCATACGCCTCAGTAGAACCTACACCACCAATAGAAGCTAGAAGAAATAGTAATTAAATCAGTCTTATTATAAAAGATTTCCCGTGCGAAAGCTGTCCCCAAAAAAGGTGCCCCAACGAGCAAAACATTTTATGAACAAAGCAAACGTTGAATATTTGATAATTGGATACAAGTGTCGCGAAGACCACCTAGGCTATATACACATGACACAGGGTTATAATTATGGTCAGCTAGTATAGTTACTCACACGAGAATTTTGCCAAAGATGGTGTTCTGAGAAGGATTTAGCTGTAGTACCTCGTAAAGCCGTGTGTTAAATCTTTTTGCATTCTAACACGGGGTTAAGCTGTAATAAATGTTCATAATGTTTTGTAGTTATTGACCCTCGTGTTGGGGTGAAGATTGTGCTGTGAAATTTGTAGGAAAACACAAAGAACGAGTGGATATGGTCCCTGCAGTCAGTGAATGTCGCACCAAGATAAGCTCATTGTTTGATGCAAACGTGCTACGTTGCGTGATGGCATCCGTTGTTCAAGTTACGGAGGGTGGGGGACCTTTTCCAACAATGGTGTCAACCAATGAGAAACAATTCCTTGCAAACCTTTGTCCTTGCTCAAGAACGTAAGTGTATCACTCACTTTCATTCAAGCTCTATCTAAACAACCCAAAATAGTTGTCCAATCAAGTGTAGGCATAATATGAAACGCAAAAATGTGCATATGGAAAAGCAAGTCTTTGTATTTTAAAACTTACCACAAAAAGTAGAATAAGTTGTCTGGTTTGTACGTTGAGTTATTAGAGGTTGTACCACTGCCCCCCAGCCAACAATCGGGAAGTATTGTATTGGCATCCAAGTTTTAAAAACCTGAAGAGAAAGAGAGACCTTCCCCCCCCCCGGCCCGCCCCCTGTGTGACACATAATCTTTCAGATTAGACATGTAACGAAAAACCCCAGGCACTGTCTGGATCGGGCAAGTGTTACTATGTTATTCCCTTTAGTGTTCTTGGGAAACCTTTTTAACAGTACATCTCTTCAGTCGGGTTGGACTTGTTATTACATAATTCTTGTGTCAAGAGTGAATACCCTTCAAGTGGTGTTTGTCATGCAGAATGTTTCTTCTATATCTTGTGTATGAATGTATGATGGGTCGCGTTCTAATTTGGGGTTTGGTTGAAGCTCAGGAACTAACTTTTTAGTTTTTGTTAGGGATTCTGTCCAAATAACATTCTATGTTCACAATGACACTGTTCGGCCTCTAATGGTAGATTAATATAGGGGGTTTGATTCTAAATATGTAAAATTTCATTCAAAACTGTATTTACCCCCAAATAGGTCAATTCTGAAAATCGGAAAAGCGATATTCTATTTGTAAGCCGCGTGACTCGTGACATCAAAATAAATTATCCAGACATTTCAGAAATTATGAAAATGTAAAGTAGACACATGGGAAATGTTATTCAGCAACTTATTTAGGTGGTAAATCTATCTGCCTGAAACGCAATGATTTAGAATTTCGAAATGGCAAATTTTTCAAAAATTTATCATATTTCTTTTTTTGTAAATAACGCAAAACTTATCTGCAGAATTTACCACTAAAATGAAGTACAACATGTGGGGAAAAAACATCTCAGAATCGCTTTGATAAGTAACAGTGTTCAAAAGTTATAACCATATAAAGCGACGCAGGTCAGAATCCAAAAATCGGGCTGAGCCTTAAGCTACAAAATGGCTGCGTCCTTAAGGGGTTAAGCAATCACCATCTTTTCAATGGCATAACGTTTTTATTTTTTAGCTTACAAATCTGGTTATGGGCTTATTTTTTGCAAGAACAGTTGTTGTTTTTAGCAGTCTTTTTTATCACTGTTTAGAGAGCATTTTTGTAAGGGTAGAATAAAAATTTATCTTTTTACGCAAAGGTTTCCAAGTTTTATTTTTACGGCATTCGTCATTGTTTTATTAAACAGATTGTTACAGAGGCACCGATACCAAATATTGTGTGGGGGGGAGGGGTATGTGTATTTGTGGGTTTTTTTTTGGTTTATTAAGTGTTTGTATGGGTGACATATTAGGGTCTTATATTTTATTTATTTATTTTAATTTTTTTAAGGTTTTAAACTTTTTTTTACAATACACTGCTCTAGATACTCACGCATGCACAGACAGTTCATAGTCAGAACCTGAAAGGGGTCTGACTGCCGGGGAAATCAGCAGCCCAGGGGCACTTGATGAAGATCAGATCCCCGGTATTCTTTAAAACGAGCTCGGCTGAGGACATAACTGCTGAGGACATAACACTAACACTGTGGATATCAACACTACTGTGGATGCCAAAGGTTAAGTAGGTGTTTCAAAGGTTAAGTAGGTGTTTCAAAAGTGTCCCTTAAGTTATAAGTTATTGACCAATGAGTTGTCTGGATTGTAATTGGAGTGTTATTGGTACCACCTCACTAGGGGGAGTATGCAGTGGGAACACAGGGCTCTAAGATCGCATGGTCTGTCTACAGTGCAGAGACAGAGTGAACAAAGAGAGACAGTGTTCAGTACACCTTCAGTCCTGACACTCAGGTGGGACTGACCCGCGGTGTGAAAGCCCTCGTGGGCCCCGACACCCACCTGGCCCGCCCCTTGCAGTGCTGACTTCCGCCCCCATTTCAGTTGTGAGCTTCCCCGTCATCATGTGTCTCTTTGTTGATGTACAGCAGGTCGGCAGGCGCGATATGAAGCCGTCATCACCTGCCGGCTGCCTGATTACACAGCAGCACTGTTTGTTTGTTTTTTTACTTATGTTACAATGAGGAGGGGGCCACACTATGAGGGGAGATAAGTGGAGCCCACAAAATATGGGGAGATAAGTGGGGACCCCATTAAAAGAGGCAGATGATGAGAGGGGTCACAAACAGGCTAAAATTAGAGGGGGCCCAGAAGATGGGGGGGGGCCAACAAGATGGGGGGGGCCACAATGAGAGGTGGAGTTCTGAGTGGGTGAGAAAAAGATGGGAGATTGAGAGGGAGATACGGGGGGGGGGGCACATTAAGAAGGGAACAATGTTAAGAAGAGGGAGGTGAGAGGGGCCATAAGTGAGGGGGGGGTGGTATAAAAGGGGTACCACAAGTTTCAGGGGCCCACATGAGAGGGGAGATACCAGGGGTGCACAATAAGGAGCAGATGAGGGGGTACAAAATGAGAGGAGATGAAAGGGGCCCAATAAGAGTAGGAGTACAACATTATGGTAAAAAACCACAATGAGAGGGGGAAACAGAAGATGAGGGGGAGGGCAACAACATAGGGGAGATTAGAGTGGGTTAGAAAAAGAGAGGGGATACCCGGGATCCACAGGGTGAGTGGGGTACAAAATGAGGGGGAGATACAAGGGTCATATTAACAGAAGGGAGATGAGAGGCGGCAAAAGATGAGGGGAGTCACCAATGAAGCAGGTCAGAAAAAGAGGGGGAGATGCCAGGGGGCTCACAATAAGAGAGGGGCAGATGAGGGACTACATAATGAGGATGTATAAAGCGATTCCACGATAAGAGGGTGTATACAAGGGGGCCATAATTAGAGGAAGGAGAAGAGAAAGACCACCAATAACAGGGGAAAATGAGAGGGGACCCACAATTTTTTAGTATATAGCCCCTGCCCCTCAGTATATAACCTGCATCCACAGCCCCCCAGTATACTGCTTGCAACCCCTGCCCCCCAGTATATTGCCTAAAGCCCCTGCCCCCCCAGTATATAGCCTGTAGCCCATGTCCGCCAGTATATATCCTACAGCCCCTGCCCCTCCAGTATATAGCCTGCAGCCCCTGCCTCCCCCCCAGTATCTGGCCTAAGCCCCTGCCCCCCCAGTATATAGTTGCAGCACCCTGTCCCCCCAGTATATAGCCAGCAGCGCCTAATCCCCCGGTATATAGTCATCAGCCCATGCCCCCAGTATATAGCCAGTTAGTCCCTGCTCCCCAGTATATACCCTGTAGACCCTGCACCCAGTATTTAGCCTGCCCCTCAGTATTTCACCTGCAGCCCCTGCCCCAGTATATAAGCTACAGCCGCTGCCCCCCCATATATAGCCAGCAGCCCATGCCCCCCAGTATATAGCCTGTAGCCCCTGCACCCCAGTATTTAGCCTGCAGCCTCTGCCCTCTGTGTTATGGCTGCTGGTGGGCACTGTTACTGATGGCTGCTTAGAGGCACGGTTACTGCTGGCTGCTGTGGCAACATTGGTAATGATGGCTGCTTGTGGGCACTGTCACTGATAGCTGCTTAGGGGCATGGTAACTGATGGGTGCTGTTACAGATGGCTTCTGGTGGGCACTGTTACTGATGGCTTCTGGTGGGCACTGTTACTGATGGCTGCTGGTGGGCACTGTTACTGATGGCTGCTGGTGGCTAATGCTGTTGATGGCTACTGGTGGGCACTGTTACTGATGGCTGCTGATGGGCACTGTTACTGATTGCTGCTTGTGGTTTCTGTTACTGACGACTGCTAGTGGGCACTGTTACTGATGACTGCTGGGGAACATGGTATTGATGACTGCGGTGGGCACTGTTACTGATGGCTGCTGGTGTTACTGTTACTGATGACTGCTAGTGGGCACTGTTTGATGGCTTGGTGGTTACTGTTACTGAGGGTGGGGGAGGGCACTGTTATTGATGGATGCTGGTGGCTACTGTTACTTATGGCTGCTTGTGGTTTCTGTTACTGATGGCTGCTTGTGCTTTCTGTTACTGATGGCTGCTGGTGGGCACTGGAACTGATGGCTACTGGTGGGGCACTGTTACTGATGGCTACTGGTGGGCACTGTTACTGATGGCTGCTGTGTGCACTGTTCTGTGATGCTTTGTTTCTGTTATGATGACTGCTAGTGGGCACTGTTACTGATGGCTGCGGGGGAACATTGGTATTGATGGCTGCTGGTGGGCACTGTTACTGATGGCTGCTGGTGGGCGCTGTTACTGATGACTGCTTGTGGTTTCTGTTACTGATGACTGCAGTGGGGCACTGTTACTGATGACTGCCGGGGGGAACATGGATTGAGTGGCTGCTGGTGGGTCCTTTTACTGATGGCTGCTTTGTGGTTTCTGTTACTGATGACTGCTAGTGGGCACTGTTCTGATGGCTATGGTGGGCACTGTTGGATGGCTACTGGTGGCACGTTACTGATGGCTGCTGGTGGGCACTGTTACTGATGACTGCTTGTGGTTTCTGTTACTGATGACTGCTAGTGGGCACTGTTACTGATGGCTGCTGGGGACATTGGTATTGATGGCTGCTGGTGGGCACTGTGATGTGGCTGCTGGTGGGCACTGTTACTGATGGGTGTGTGAGGCCTGTATTGATGGAGACTGGTGGCTACTGTGACTTATGGCTGCTTGTGGTTTCTGTTACTGATGGCTGCTGGTGGGCACTGTTACTGATGGCTACTGGTGGGCACTGTTACTGATGGCTGCTAGTGGGCACTATTACTGATGGCTGCTGGTGGTTTCTGTTACTGATGACTGCTAGAGGGCACTGTTACTGATGGCTGCTGGGGAACATTGGTATTGATGGCTGCTGGTGGGTTCTTTTACTGATGGCTGCTTGTGGTTTCTGACTGCTGGTGGGCACTGTACTGATGGCTGCGGGGGCACTGTTACTGATGACTGCGGGGGAACATTGGTATTGATGTGCTGGTGGGGTACTTTTACTGATGGCTCCTTGTTGTTTCTGTTACTGATGACTGCTAGTGGCACTGTTACTGATGGCTGCTGCTGGGGAACATGGTATTGATGACTGCTAGTGGGCACTGTTACTGATGGCTGCTGGGGAACATTGGTATTGATGGCTGCTGGTGGGCACTGTTACTGATGAATGCTTGTGGTTTCTGTTACTGATGACTGCTAGTGGGCACTGTTACTGATGGCTGCTGGTGAACATTGGTATTGATGGCTGCTGGTTGGCACTGTTACTGATGACTGCGGGGGAACATTGGTATGTATGATAGCTGCTGGTGGGTACTTTACTGATGGCTGCTTGTGGTTTCTGTTACTGATGACTGCTAGTGGGCACTGTTACTGATGACTGCTTGTGCTTTCTGTTACTGATGGCTGCTTGTGCTTTCTGTTACTGATGACTGCTAGTGGGCACTATTACTGATGGCTGCTGGGGAACATTGGTATTGATGGCTGCTGGTGGAACGTGCCCCCCAGCAGCCATTAGTAAAAGTGGCCCCTAGTAGCCATCAGTAACAGTGGCCACTAGCAGCCATCAGTAACAGAACCACCACCAGCCATCAGTAACAGTGCCCCGGCAGCCATCAGCAACAGAAACCACCAGGCCATCAGTAACAATGTCCACCAGCAGCCATCAATACCAATGTTCCCCAGCAGCCATCAGTAATAGTGCCCACTAGCAGTCATCAGAACGAAGAAAGCACAAGCAGCCTCAGTAACAGAAAGCACAAGCAGTCATCAGTAACAGTGCCCACTAGCAGTCATCAGTAACAGAAACCACAAGCAGCCATCAGTAAAAGTACCCACCAGCAGCTATCAATACCAATGTTCCCCCGGCAGTCATCAGTAACAGTGCCAACCAGCAGCCATCAATACCAATGTTCACCAGCAGCCATCAGTAACAGTGCCCATAAGCAGTCATCAGTAACAGAAACCACAGCATTCATCAGTAACAGTGCCCACCAGCAGCCATCAATACCAATGTTCCCCAGCAGCCATCAGTAACAGTGCCCACTAGCAGTCATCAATACCAATGTTCCCCAGCAGCAGCCATCAGTAACAGTGCCCACTAGCAGTCATCAGTAACAGAAACCACAAGGAGCCATCAGTAAAAGTACCCACCAGCAGCCATCAATACCAATGTTCCCCCAGCAGTCATCAGTAACAGTGCCCACCAGCAGCCATCAGTAACAGTGCCCACCAGCAGTCAGAAACCACAAGCAGCCATCAGTAAAAGAACCCACCAGCAGCCATCAATACCAATGTTCCCCAGCAGCCATCAGTAACAGTGCCCTCTAGCAGTCATCAGTAACAGAAACCACCAGCAGCCATCAGTAATAGTGGCCCACTAGCAGCCATCAGTAACAGTGCCCACCAGTAGCAATCAGTAACAGTGCCACCAGCAGCATACAGTAACAGAAACCACAAGCAGCCATAAGTCACAGTAACCACCAGCATCCATCATAACAGTGCCTCACCACTCCATAGTAACAGGCCCACCCGACAGCGAATCAGTAACAGTGCCCCACCAGATAGCAGCATCAATCCAATGGTCCCCAGCAGCCCTCATAAAGCGTGCACACTAGCAGCATCGTAACAGGAAACCAGCAACACAGTATCAGTACAGGGACACCAGGCACCATCCAGTAACAGGTGACCCCCAGTAGCCAGCCAGGAACAGTGCCACCAGATATAGCCATCAGGACATTGCCCAATAGCAAGTCAGCAGCACGAAACCACAAGAGCCATCAGTGAAAGGACCCAGAGCATCAATCAAAAACCAATTCCCACCGGCGAGTCTCAGTAACATGGTGCCCCACTTGCCGTCTCGTACCACAGACACCAAAGCATAAATCTACGCGCACAAGCAGCATCCAGTAACAGTGCCAGCGCGATCCAATACCATGTCCGCCGCATCCAGAAAGTGCCTAGAGTACAGTCACCAGCCCCCCCGCAGTATGGTAACAGTCCCAGCGCCACCAGTACCGTGCCACCAGTAGCCATCAGTAAACGTGACATAGACTCAGTAACCAGGCAAGAATAAAAACGAAATAGTCAAGAACCAGCGCAAAGAAAACGTAAGCACAGCTCAATAAGCTCACACATAGAAAGGCAAGGCACAGTAAGGGGATGGTCTCCCAAGAACAGCAGATCGAAACAGGACGAGTCACTAAAATGTAGGACAACAGGAACTAAGCAGTTGTTCAAGAGAGAAAAGCGATCGTAAGCATACGAGCAAGAGAAAGGGGGCACTGTTACTGATGGCTGGTGGTGGTTTCTGTTACTGATGGCTGCTAGTGGCCACTGTTACTGATGGCTACTGGTGGCCACTGTTACTAATGGCTGCTGGGGGGCAACAACTTATACGCCACTATGTACAGGGATATAACTACTATAATACTAGCTCCAAGTACAAGAATATAATTACCTATGATACTGCCCCTTCTGTACAAGACTATAACTACTATAATGCTGCCCCCTATGTACAGGATATAACTACTATAATACTTCCCCCCTATGTACAGGGATATAACTACTATAATACTGCTCCTAAGTACAAGAATATAACTACTATGATACTGCCCCTTATGTACAAGAATATAACTACTATAATGCTGCCCCTATGTACAGGAATATAACTACTATAATACTGCCCCCTATGTACAAGAATATAACTACTATGAAACTCCCCCTTATGTACATTAATATAACTACTATAATACTGCCCCTATTACAAGAATATAATTCTATAATACATACATATACACAGAAGCGAAATGCCAAAAAATCAGTATTGTATCTATTACAGCTACAGAAAACACATGAGAGATCCATACCTGTGACATCCAGTGACATCAGGGACGTATACTCGGATTGTCGCGTACTCATCTTCTCATAGTTCCACCATACCTTGTCTCTTCCTCCAGGTACACAGCATTCCTGCAGAGGTTACCACCACAGACGTCTTATGTTCTGCACTTGCCCAGTGTCCTTAATGGTCCCTTCTTCTGAACACCCAAACTGTGCCCAAGTACTGAAATATTAGTACCACACAAATAGTGCCCCATAATGTAAAATATTCTAATGGAAGGATATTTTATTTGTTCTTTCTCTCCTTTAACCCTAACACCCCCCCCCCCAACCAGTATTGATAGAGCTCCTACTATGACCAGGCGTGATGTAATAATGCCCCCAGCCTTCCCTATCATAAAATTAATGCCCCCAGCCTACCTCAGACATAGAATGAATGGCCCCAGCCTACCCAAGAACTTAGAATTGGACCCCAGCTACCCCAGACATAGAATGAATGGCCCCACAGCCTACCCAGTCATAAAATTAATGGCCCAGCCTACCCCAGACAATAATTAATGGCCCCAACTACCCCAGACATAGAATTAATGCCCCAGCCTACCCGACATAGAATAATGGCCCCAGCCGCCAGATATAGAATTTATTTCCCCCAGCCTGCCCCAGACATAGAATTAATGCCCCCGCCTACCACAGACATAGAAATTAATGGCCCAGCCTGCCCCAGACATAAAAATAATGCCCCCGCCTGCCCCAGACAATAGAATTAATGGCCCCAGCCTACCTCCAAACATTAGAATTTAGTGCCCCCAGCCTACCCAGGACATATAATTAAAGCCCCCTGCCCACCCAGGCATATAATTAATGCCAAACACACCTACCAAAAGGGGAACTCATAAATCTTATATTAAAAAATTATTTTATTGCATAAATTAAAAGCAGCAGTCCTTGAAGATGTCATTCACAAATTCCTGGAAGACAGTAAGAACTTTACATAGCCCAAGGGCATCACTAGGTACTCGAAGTGCCCGTTAACAGTTGTTAAATGCTGTCTCCATTCAGACACCATTGCGGATGCTGATGAGATTGTAGGCACCCCGAAGATTCAGCTGGAGAAACACCGTGGAACCAAGCAGCCAATCAAAGAATTCAGAATCAACGACAGGGGGAAGCGGGGTTTTAACCGTAACCTT
Source organism: Engystomops pustulosus (assembly GCA_019512145.1). NCBI lineage: Eukaryota > Metazoa > Chordata > Amphibia > Anura > Leptodactylidae > Engystomops > Engystomops pustulosus. Next base: position 110,033,529 of record CM033641.1, read on the forward strand.
GTTCAGCCTGCTATAGTCTACACAGGGTTGCAAGAAGCTGTCCTTCTTGGTTACAAAAAAGAACCATATACCCTGGAGAGCAGTACTTGACATAGAAACCTCTCGAAGGATCTCTTTGATGTACTCGACATGGCGGCTGTTCAGGAACAGAAGAGGGTACACACGGCCTCTAGGAGGAATAGTCACCTGGCAGGAGATCCAAAGGGCAATCATAGGGATGATCAGGGGCGGACTGGGAATTAAATGGCCCTGAAAAAAACTATAAAGTGGCCCCATTTTTGGCGTGGAGTCAAAAAAAGTGGGGGTGGTCAGATAATGTGGGTGGGGTTATAACAGACAAATTGTTGGTAGATGGCCTTAATGCAAAACAAGAAATCTTTTGCTAGTAAGTGAAAATAATGTGCAAGAATGTGACCCGTCGATCAGTAAATTATGCACACACACGACCCGGTAAGCCTTATATACCTTTCCTGTGCATACATGTACAATTAGAGAAAGAATATATTGATACTGCCTCTATGTACAGAATAATGCACAATAACACATTGAGATAACACATTCAATACCAGCCTTCTATATTCAAATAAAAACACTACAATAACTTCTCCCCATACAAGCCAACTACTATAATACTGCCCCCTATGTACAAGGATATAACTACCGTACTACAATACTGCCCCCTATGTGAAGAATATAACTACTATAATACTGCCCCTTATGTACAAGAATATAACTAGATAATACTGCCCCTTAGTAAAGAATATAACTACTATAATCTGCCCCTATGTACAGAATATAACTACTACCGTATAATACTGCCCCTATAGTACAAGAGATATAACTACTATAATACTGTCCCTATGTACAGGAAATATAACTACTATAATACTGTTCCCTATGTACATGAATAAACTACTATAATACTGCCACTCTGTACAAGATATAAACTACTATGATACTGCCCTTATGTACAAGAATATAACTTACATATATGCTGCCCTATGTACAAGGAATATAACTACTATAATACTTCCCCCTATGTACAGGGATATATATCTCATAAATAATGCTCCTAAGTACAAGAATTTAAACTACTATGATACTGCCCCTTATGTACAAGAATATAACTACATAATGCTGCCCCTATGTACACGGAATATAACTACTATAATACTGCCCCTATGTACAAGTATATATAACTACTATGAAACTCCCCCTATTGTACATAATAAACTACTATAATACTGCCCCCTATGTACAAGATATAATTACTATAATACTACATATATACACAGAAGCGAACATGCAAAAAAATCAGTATTTATCATATACAGCTACAGAAAAACAATGAGAGACCATACCTGTGACATCCAGTGACATCAGGTGACGTATCCTGGATTGTACGCGTACCTCATCTTCTCCATTAGTTCCACCATCACCTTGTCTCTCCAGGTACACAGCATTCCTGCAGGAGTTTACCACAATAGACGTCTTATGTCTGCACTTTCCCAGTGTCCCTTAATGGTCCCTTCTTCTGCTACCACAATACTGTGCCCCAAGTACTGAAATATTAGTACCACACAAATAGTGCCCCATAATGAAAATATTGTAATGGGAAGGATATTTATTTGTTTATTTCTCTCCTTAACCCCCTTAACACCCCCCCCCCAACCCCAGTATTGATAGAGCTCCTACTATGACCCAGGCGTACATAATTATGCCCCAGCCTTCCCTAATCATAAAATTAATGCCCCAGCCTCCACCCAGACATAGAATGAATGGCCCAGCTACCCCGAATATAATAATGGCCCCAGCCTACCAGGACATAGAATGAATGGCCCCCAGCCTACCCAGTATAAATAATGCCCCCATGTACCCCGACATATAATTAATGCCCCAGCCTACCCCAGACTAGAATTAATGGCCCACAGCCTGCCCCAGATATAGAATTATCTCCCCGCCTGACCCAGACATAGAATTTATGCCCCCCAACCTACCACAGACATAGAATAATGGCCCAGGCTGCCCAGAATAAAATACTGCCCCGCGCCGCCCAGAATAGATAATGGCACCCAGCCTACCCAGACATAGAATGAATGGCCCCCAGCACTACCCAGTCATTAAATTAAACGGCCCCGCCTACCCAGGAAATCATATATTAATGCACCAGGCTACCCCAGACATAGAGATTAATGGCCCCAGGGCCTGCCCCAGATATAGAAGTTATTCCCCCAGCCTGCCCCAGGACATAGAATTTATGCCCCCAAACTTACCACCAGGACATAGAATTAATGGCCACCGCCTGACACCAGGACATAGAAATTAATGCCCCCGCCTGCCCAGACATAGAATTAATGCCAGCCTACCCAAACATAGGGAATTTATGCCCCCAGCACTACCAAGGAATATAATATTAGCCCCCTGCCACCCAGACATATACTATGCCAAACCACCCTAAAAAAGGGGAATCATAAATCTTATATTTAAAAAATTACTTTTTGATTGCATTAAATATTAAAACAGAGAACATACATGACAAAAAGGCGAAATCATAAATATATATTTAAAAAAAATTACTTTTTATGTGATAAATATTAAAACAGAGAAAATCAACAGTGACAAAAAATTTTTGTAATGTATGTTCTCGGTTTTAATATTTATGCACTAATAAAAGTAATTTTTTTAATATAAGATTTATGAGTTCTTTTTGTAGGGTGTTTTGATGTTAATGGTTAGGGGGAAGTCATCCTAAAATCTGGTTAAGGACGTTTTTGGGTTACATTGTATAATATTAATGCCCCCTGCAGACACCAAGATTATAGAATAATGCCCCCCTCCAAGTATTATAATTAATACCCCTGCCTGCCCCAGACATACAATATAATGCCCCCTGCCAGCCACCCAGATAAAGGAATAATGCCCACCCACCGGACCGACATATAATTAATGCCCCCTGCCAGCCCCAGAGGATCGAATTATTCACCCTGCCCAGCCCAGATTAGAAGAATAAGTGCCCCCTGATAGCCCCAGATAGATAGGAAAAATGCCCCTGACCAGCCCAGATAAGAATAATGCCCCCTGCCAGCCCCAGATAGATTAGAATGATGCCCCCTGCCAGCCAGATAGACAGAAGTAATGCCCCATGCAAGCCCCCAAGAATAGATAGAAAAAGTGCCCCTGGCCAGCCACAGATAGATATGAATAATGCCCCCTGCAAGCCCCGATAGATAGAATGATGCCCCCGCCCGCCCAGATAGATAGAATAATGCCCCACTGCCAGCGCCCAGTAGATACGAATGATCCCCTGGCAGCACAGATAGATAGAATGATGCCCGGACCCCCCATTCTATAATTAAAAAAAAAAAACTAATACACCTCGTGGCGCAGGTTTCTTCCTCCTTCGGTGGCTGTTGTGTTAGAGGGCGTGGATAGTGAAGTCACTGCTACCGCGCCTCCTTACACCAAGCGCGGAGGTGCAGGGGGGCCGTGACAGCTGACGTGGTAAGTGTCAGCCTCTCCACGCTACACAGGTAGCGAGCAATGGACGTCGATTGCGTGGAACTGTGTAGCGACAGTTATACAACAGGCAGAAGCACGATGTGGCGTGCGTTGTGTGGTAATCAATAGTACACGGCATCGTCGATTGCTGGTATATAGATTTGTTAAAAGTGTAGGCGTGCGGACTGGCCCGGAAAACACACGCTCGACAGGACCCCAGCCCACGCCCAGGACCAACTGCCCACCGGGAAAATCCCGTGGGATAAAGGTAGTCCGCCCCTGGGGATGATGCGGTGGCCAAAGTCTCTGCTGGTTTTTGAAAACATCGCAATTGTCCCGGTAGCAAGCTGGCAAGACCCTCTAGCGACTTGGAAGACAAAGAAGAAGACAGGATGGATTAGAAAGTGCATCAGCAGGATGATTGGCAATCAGGACCCCACGCAGGATCTCCCCTATCTTTCCCCCAGCTTGCAGCGTGGAAGGACCCAGGGGGCCAGATGAGGGAGATGGCACAATAATAGAAGGACAGTCTTGCTTTCGTGAAGAACTCCCACTGAAGACGACAGGTTTCAGGCGGTACCTGACCGTACTTGTAGAGAAGTCGATGTGTGACCGAGTGAAATGACTAGAGGCTAGTTGTAGAGGAACGCCGGAAGTGTGATAGCGGTAAAACAGCAGAGTAGCATCCACAAAGTCTCAGCCAGAACCAGAGTTCAAAAAATGCGATGAAACTTGCAAGGAGTGGAGGGCGCGACCGACACTGAGAGCATAGGAACTGTAGGTGTGGAGAAGCTGTATGCACACCTAGGGATGCTGCTGCCAGAGCCCTAGGTGCTGGCGTCTCCCACCGTTGGGGGACGACGGCAAGCCCCACATTAAAGTTGGACGTGGGACTGCCATATACAACAGGGTTTCGCGAAAACGTCTGGAACGTGTCTTGACAGTGAGTCGGCTATGTCGATTGCATTGGCCCATTGCAGACGGTGTGGCCGGGGCTTGGAGAGGCCTTTGGGAAACCGAACCCCAAGTGAGGTAGATGTTGGACAGATGATTGTGGTTGCTCTAATGCTGCAACCCCAGCACGCTCCCTTATACTATTGATTGTCACATGCACACAGTAATATAGTCTTTTACCCAACCTCCAATATTTTCCCCAAAGGGAAGTTAGCTTACAGGCTATATTGCCCTGGCGAGAGTCAAAGACACCAGGGACCATCAGATTTATAGTTTTCTGATGCTCTCTTTATCATTAATTGCCCTTTTAACTGTAGCTGTAAAACCGCGCGGAGGTGTAATCGCCCATCTATACTTGTTAACCATGGAATAAGGTACAAGTATAATGACTAGGATAGATTTATTTCTCCCATGTTAACATTAGTATCATCACATGGCAGTTTGATGCCAGTCTATCATCCTGTAGTGCCAGCCTGGAATTTCTGAAAAATAGCTCTCTAAAATTCAAAATTTCAATTTTCAACAGTTTAAGAGGAAAAATATGTTTTATGTTATGATTGGCGTTCCAAGGCCGGAATCTCCTGTTCGATCCAAGTCACTACAACCCACTTGTACGAAACCCACACCGCCGCCACACAACGCACCCTCTTGGGAATCTTTACAAGACGCACACATAAATTATCCTGCAGAAAGTTGATAAAATGTTCCAGAGGGTGGTGGTGGGTTGATCAGGTCCTGCAGCTTTTTTAAAATGTAAATATTTTCCCCTCCGAGTGGTGTACCCTTTGATGGACATCATAGGTCCGTGTCTTGTAGTGCTGTAGTAAACGGCCAAAGGTTCTGTAGTGAATTTTGAAACTTTTATTTCACAATTTTTTTTTTATAAAATTTGCCCTGTGTCTGATCAGACTCAAGCAGTTATGCTTAAATGAATTCATGATGGGAGGATAGTCCGATTACAAGTCTATGAATCATTTTCTTATAAGCTTCTTTTATTATAACCCTAAGAGATTCCGCATGATCTTGTAAGTTGGACTTAGGTCACCATCAGTAACCTGATGGTAGATCGCTTTGACTCCCTTTAGACCTGCCACTGCGGGTCCATCAATCCTGCATAGTGCTATTGCCAAAAATGCGGAAAAAGAAGGCAGAAGAACGTTAAATAAACTTACTTCACCTTCTACCCTGATCTGCTACAAAACTGCAGCAAGACTGAAAGATGGAAAAAAAATGAACACTGCGTGACATCTTAACTTGAGGGGTTGGTTGACATCGAGTTAAATAAGGAAGTTTCATACAGCTCTAATCAGAAGGAAAACCGTTACACACAAAAAATTAGATGATGGCAAAAAAGTAAAATTCAGTGAAATGTCTGGCACAAAGAAAGCGCACAAAGTGGACAGTGTATATGAGCATGCGTGTATATGGGTAATAATTATAATAATCAATTATTTGTACTGTGGGTATTGCTGTAGTGTATGCATGATATGGTGTTATATAAGTGTGACTGTACATACTGTCTGAGTATAGGGTCAGAGTAGTAAGGATGCCTTATGAGGGGTGGAGATAAAGAGTACCGTAAAGGTGTTTATTCAACAAAATCACTGCCTTTGGATGCCAAAAAACGTTGGCTATTATCTTGTTATCTATAAGCAGCAGTTCCTTGGCGTTTTACCACCTCATATTACCTCAAGCTGCAATCTGATGTTGCTGAACAAGCCGTTGAATCCGTAATTTATAGTTTATCAGTCTTTTTCATGGAAGGGAGGAGGACTGCTGATCCCTGCTCACAGAGGAGAAGGTCAGTTTCAGAGTCTCTCTCTTGTAGTAGTAGAGAAGAGTGGTCAGGAGGTGAATACAGATGTCTTCTGACAGAAAGTGAGGGTACAATATCTTCCCTGTTCCCTATCAGTCCCTCCATCCCAGTCTGTGTTCTACCGACCTCTATCGTGTCTGTCCCGATCATCATGATGCTCCCTACCCCACTGTCATGGCAGTATCAGCTCTGAGCAGATAAGCTATTAACTTAGGCTCACACAGGGACGGCTGAGACTCATTAAATCCAGTTTATTGGATTTATTGCCACTTATTCATGTTCCCTGCTTTCCATGTGATTAGAGCTGCCACGACATATATACATCCTGTATATACGTGACCACATCTTTCCTTCCTCCATGTGATGGAAGCTGCGAGGCTGCACCATATACATCCCCCTATATATACTGCACATTGTTTTCCCTTCCCTCCATGTGATGGAGCCGCCAAGGCTGGTCACCCTTTACCTCTGTATGTGCACTGTGCAGGTAATGGATTTACTTGTGGAAACTAAATGGATTTAATGACTAAATTACTTTTGATAGAGAACACAAGGCATCATGGGATTGTGGGTAGCTAACTGGCATCAGTTGAGGGCGTTTAGACGAAGACATTAGTCACCATCCACTTACACTCTGGTGAGAAAGATTTTTGTCAACCCACTTTTCAGAACCAGAAAAAACACCATAATTTGGAAGAAAAGGAGTGAGCAGCACAAAGTAGGTAAACCACTATAACGTCACGTTAGCTTTAAAGCCATGATGCCCACAAGGGATTGAGAAATATGCAAAACATTTTCATGGTGGGAAATGGAAACAATGCACTTCCTTTTGACAACCTTGAAAGGCAAGCACCCCCCTAACACCAAGCATGACTAAAAGAAGGGGGAGGGAGGGAATTCGAAATCCTGCCTGTCTTCCTAGTACATGCCTGATGCTAACCGTAACGACAATGTACGGGGTTGTTGGCGTAGCATATAAGCCGTAAATATCATTCATGTGAAAAGATAACTTAGCCATTACTGGCCAGGACAACACTAATACCTGTGTGTGACTGTGTGCGCTGACGATCACGATATCTATGCATTGACGCTGCATAGCGGAAGGAAATAAGAAAATCTTCAGCACCTTTTTGCAGTAAATGAAAAGTATGAAATAGGAAATAGGGAACTTTGTGGAAAACTGTGTGACAGGGACCATGTGACCAAAGTAGAGAGTCATAACAACACACAGCGGTAGCCACGAGGAATGGTGTGATTCGGGTGTGGTGGGGACCATGGCAGGGGGCATGGTTATGGTTTGTGGTTGAGATTGAGGGAGAGCGAGCGAATTGCCTGTTAAGGGAGGAGTGTGTCGAACAGATATGCGGTGGTTATCATAAGGAGGGCAGGCAATGAAATGAGTTGATAATGAGGGAGGCGGTAGATGCCGAATTCTAAAAATAGCCGCAAGATTATGAGGTGATAAGGGGGCAGGCAGACTATGAGGGTGATAATATGAGGGGGCAGGCAGGATCAGAAGAATTATTGAGTGGGCACGATAATAGGGGTAGGAGTTAAGACAGCGACAGAATTTATGAGGGGGTTGATATTAAAGGGGTGTATACGAGGGCAGCAAGTGTATGAGGATGGCACAATAATAGAGGGGGCAGGCAGACCGAGAATTATGAGGGTGAATAATAGAGTGGGGCAGCAGAGTAGTGAGGTGCGCATAATATGAGGGGCAGGCAGAAATTATGAGGACAAATAATAGAGGGGGCAGGCAGAATTATGAGGGCTGACATATAGGGGGCAGGGAATTAATGAGCACGACTAATAGAAGGGGGCAGCGCCAGGAATATGAGGCGACAATATAGGGGGGCGCCGAGAGCACAGACATATGAGGTGTGATAATATTAGGGGCAAGGCCCAGAATTTATGCAGTCAGGGAATACTAGAGGGGGCAGGCAGAATTATTGAGCGGCGTAATATAGGGGAAGGGCAGAATTATGAGGCGTGATAATATAGGGGGCAGGTAAGGAATTATGAGAGGTTAGATAATAGATAGAGGAGGGTCGGATGAAATTATGAGCGGATATATAAGGGGCAGAGGTAGTTAGCAGACAGGAACTAGAGGGTATGAGGGTGAAATATAGGGGGCAGGTAGACTTATGGGTGCCACTAATAGAGGGGGCAGGACTAGAATTATGAGGGTGATAATAGAGGGGGCAGCAGTTCAAGACAGATTATGAGGCGAATAATAGGGTAGAGGGGCAGGCAGACCAGAATTATGGAGGGTGAAAATAAGAGGGGGCAGGGCAGTATTATGAGCGGATAATAGGCAGGGAGCAAATATGGCACGAATAATAGAGGGGGGGAAATAGGAGGGGGCGAATGGGAGGAGCAGATAAGATGTATGAGTGTGAGATAATATAGGGGCAGGCAGAAATATGAGCGTATAATAAGGTGAGGGAGGATGAGCGCCGTAATTATAGGAGGCGAACAGAGAATTAATGATAATAAGGGGCACAGGAGCGAGAATTATGAGCGTGATAATTATAGGGGGCAGGGTCAGAATGAAGGGGTGATAATAATAGAGTGGGGGCCAGAGAATTGAGATTATGAGCGCAATAAATATAGAGGGGCAGAGACACAGAATTATGAGGGGATAATATAGGTGGCGCCGAGGAGACAGACTATGAGGGTGATAATTTGAATAATAGAGGGGGCACGTAGAATGTAGAGTAGGATTGATACAAGAGAGGTAGGATATGAGTCGATATAGATAGTGCAGGTGAAGAATTATGGAGGGTGATAATAGTAAGGGGAGGCAGTTATAGGCAGTGATTATAGGGGATATAGAATTAGTGAAAAGGGTAGAATTAGAAGGCAGGTTAGAATTATGAGGTGGATAAGAGAGGGGGCAGGGAGATATTATGAGCGCAATAATTATAGGGGGGCAGGCAGAGAATTCTGAGGGTGATACATAGAGGCAGGAGAGACGACAGAAGCAGAATATAGTAATAGAGAGGTGGAGGAGAAAGAGGAGAACCACAGCCAAATTAGTGCTAACGCAACCAAACTTACCTGTGCATTTTCAGAAGTACATGAGAAGAGTAAATTACACTAGGCTCATGTCACACAATAAAACCCCAATTATAGTTTAATAGCTCAAACAATATAAACTTGGACGACAGGAGTGGTGGCATCTATGTAATGGTGGTTATAGGAGAAAGAAATGTGCATTGGGTCACATAGTAAGTGTGCCATTGCTGGATTGGACACGGATGACATGCTGTCTTCCCTGTGCCCGCCATAGAATCAATAAAGGCAGCACAAGACAGAAAAGCACAGCTCGCAGCTCAGCGGCCACTCAGTCACCGTGACCGTTGCTTTGCACACAAAATACGGTGTTTACACTGCCACTGAAGAGGCGGTCTATGCAGAACAGGACACATTCCTGAGTGGTTGGAGGCGTCCGCCGTTGTGCAAGCTGCTGAACCGACTCTATAAAGAGGGTGCGCGAGAGGAAAGCCGTAAAACATAAGCAGCAAGATCGGATCCTAAGGTTCTGGAAAGGAAAGACCCGGAGAAGAGGGGGTCCAGTTCTCCTGCATCCTTGCCTTCCAGATTCTATAGGCTTATTCGAGCTTTCTAACTTCAGCTACAGTGCTAGCGAAGTTTAGAAAGAAAAAACGAAGGGAAAGTCGATTCTTGCGTTTTGTATATTAATATAAGAACAAAACTGTATCAATCAGAAGCATCATGTCAAAAACTCGGGGTGCGGAGTCTTGCAGGAGACGCTGTGGTGAGTGCACCCTGGTGGAGACATTCTGGAATGGGGCGCTGTTGTTGTAACTTGCCTTTTTTGTGACTACGTAATACTTTATCTTCTTGCAGGATCATGTGTCAGTATTTATCCTCAGCAAAATTCTCATGTACTTGGCACTCTCTGTCTTCTTGGTGGGTAAAAGTAGATTGTCTCCTTTCTCATCAACGTATATAACATATGTAACATTCTGCAAATATTGATGATCCATAAGATTTGGGTCCTTCCCGTTTCTCTTATCTCTTCTTGTAAATGGACAAGTAGTGGTGACAGCGGTTCAGTCATCCCCTGCTGCTGTCAGGCAAGTTCAGCAGAAGATCAAACAAAATTGAGGAACAAACTTTCCTAAGTTTTGAAAAGAAGGAATGTTGTGCCTCATTTTTAGATATTTTAGTTATTTTGTGTATGCTCTGCCCCTAATATTGGTGCCATGCAGATTTTTACTAAGGATGGATTGCGTTATTATTGGTGATAAAAGTGCAATGGTTTGATGCCTGGTTCACGCACCAAATCGTAAAATTTTTTCCCAGAGTCGTTTTATGGCCAAATGCCATTATAAGAAATGTTATATCTTACATTTTGAGCGCTTTGCTGGCTTGTTAACCCCCTTATCACGGACACTCTGTTTCAGCTAATGACCAGATGCTATTTTTAGAATCTGACATGGTGTACAATAATGGGATAAACTTCGGAACGGCTTTACGTATCAGGTGGCTTGAGAATTGTTTTCTGTGACACATGTATGTCCTGTTTGTTGAAAAATGTAAGTGGTAAATTTGTTCGTTTGGATGAAAAAATGTGATTTGAGAATGTTTTCTTGTGACATTATTGATAGGTCGGGTTAGTTTAAAAAATGTAAGTGGTAATACTTTGTGTTACGTTTGGAAAAAAGTTGGCAAAAATTCTGAAAAAATTCTTCATTTCAAAGTTTAAATGTTCTGTCTTCTAGGTATTTAGTTTAAAACCACCCAATATCTGACATTTCCGGAATGTCTGGTTTTATTTGCTGACCATGGTTTTTATACGTTCTCTCGATTTTTCTCTAGGATGTGATGTAGGCTTAGAAATTTAGGGTGCGCTTGTTTCTCATTTTCAAAAAATTGCCAAGAGAACGTTAGAGGGACAATCAGCTTTCACGTAAAACTTTGAGAGGTCCAAATAAAATACAAACACACCCCGTATAGAAACCACCACACCTCTACAATGCAAACAACTTTACCAAGTCTGTGAACCTAAAGGTTTACGGGGTGACAACAAGGTGGAAGTGAGATGAGATTTAGAAACTTTGTTAAGTTTTGGTGGGGTAAATACATTTATTTAGGCCAAAAATGATACTTCACAGGAATTAAATGATGAAATGCTCTCAGTGCAAAGTTTGATACCCAATTCTCCTGAAACAGCCAACAACCCACGGAGGTGTTGGGGGTAACTGCTGTGTGGACACATGGCGGGCATTTGAAGGGTAGGAGTGCCATCAGAGCAGATTTGGTTGTCACATGTACAGGATAACATTGTATTTCTTGGGGTTAATGCAACATATGAGGGTCTTATTATTTGCAGGATGCGATTCACTGTATTAGATAATTAATTTGGGGTTCTATAGCCTATTGGACACAAATAAAATTCCAATTTTTGTTCAGATTTAGCACTTATTTCACTGTAACATAAAAATAATATTTTACCTTTATTCTATCGATTACAGTGGAAGTATTAACATTTAATAGTTTTGTTATCTGAGCAAAACCAATATTGGAGAAAACCAAATTTTGTTTTTAGGTCACAACTTTTAGGAGGATGATTGTTATTATTTTTTTTTTTTTTTTTTGTTGTATTAGCTGGTTAAGAGCTTTAAGAGCTTATTTTTGTGAAAAGAGTTGTTCTTTCAGTAGTCATTCCCAGCACATAAACTTTTTTGATCACTTTTTAGGAAAAAATGTGCGATGTGAGCGATAATGAAGAAAAATTATATACAGGCGAGTCCCGGGTTACGCTACAAGGAAGGTTCTGTTGTAGCTTTGTTCTAAGTAATTATTATGGTTAAGTGGGCAACTGTAAGATTTATACACCAAAAGTAAAAATTTTAGCAATAAAGAGTTAAAAAATGAAGGCAAATCAGTCTGGGGTGAATCAACAGACTGCTTATCTTACAATTGCGTTACTCACCATTGCTTTCCAGTCCCACCTGGTCTCTGACATCACACTGCTCTCAGAAAGAACTGCAAGAGTAACGGCCTGCCATGTACATAAGTCTAGCGAAGGGACCGGAATCTATCTGTATAGAGAGCTTTAGCAGATTCTCGAGGAATACATATACAAATAAAATAAGAAAACACTATAGTAAAACAGTCTATCAAACAATATGATCCAAGGAGCTTATGTTGTATGAGGATTGATGGGGTGACTCAAGAGGCATAAAGCATGTATAAGGGCACCATTGATTTTTTTATATTGGAGTGGAAATAAAAATAAGTTGATTTAATAAAAAATGAGCTGCTTGGCCGTAATCAGCCGCCATATTTATATACAAAATCCAAAAGTCAAAGGGACTGCAGATGACAGCAGGAGCTTGGGTTCTGGCATTTTTAGATAACAGACCATTGGTTTAAGAAAAGAGAGAGTTAAGTTACATGCGTTAGCGAAATAGGTTTAAACCCCTTAACGCTCTGCTCCGTAGCTCTACGGCGAAGAGCTATAAGGGATGTATGAAAGAGGGACTGACACCGGGCTGAGTCCTCTTCATACAAAGGTGGGGTTTGTGATATTGCAGAAAAACCCACACCGTAATAAACCCCTCGTTGTGCCGGCAAAGTCAGTCGGCCGGCATTAAAAGACGGCGGGGCGCGGGGCGCCACCATCTTTGTTCGTCGCCGCGACCCCGAACGTCATAGGGGGCGGCGATTGGTTGCCATGGTAGCTCGGGTCTTCGTTTGACCCGAGACTATTGGCATCTGCAGATTCGTACAAGGAGCCAGTGGCTCATGTAGTATGAAGTGCTGCAAAAATGCCATATATTGCAATACAGAAGGTATTGCGAAGTATATGGTAGCAGCGATCTGAACATATAGGGTTAAGTACCCTAGATGTCTAAAAAAATAGTGAAAAAAAAAAGAAAAAAAAAGTTTCAAAAATAAAAAAAAATTTATCAAAAAATATTAAAAGTTCAAATCACCCCCTTCCCTGTAGAACTGATATAAAACATAATAAACCCCCAGTATAAATAATCACCCAACATATTAGGTATCGCCGCGTCCCAAAATGCCAGATCTATCAAATATAAAAACGGTTACGGGTGGCGGTGAATACGAGCGCTGTGGAAATGGCGCCAAATGTCAAATGCCGACTTTTACACTTTTACTCATAACATAAAATATATGAAATAATTAAAAAATGATCAAAATGGTCGCACAGACCTCAAAAATGGTAGCAATGAAAACGTCGCCTCATTTCGCAAAAAAAAAATGACCCCTCAACACTTTCCGTGCACCACAAGTATGAAAAAAAAGTTATTAAGCGATCAGAAGAGGCAAAAAAAATGTTTTTCTTTGTTTTGTACACTTCGTTTAATTTTTGGAAAAGTATTAACCCCTAGGGGACGCAGGCCTCTTTTGGCCTTTAAGGACGCGGATGACGGTCCCATTTTCAATCTGACCTGTGTCACTAGAAGTGGTTATAGCTTTGGAACGCTATGAAGATATCCAGGGACTTTTGTAGTGTTTAACTCGTGACACATTGTACTTCCAATTAGTTTTAAAAAAAAAAAAAAAAAAAAAAAACAAAAAAATAAATTTTTTTTTTTTGATGAAATCTTTTGCGTTTAGTTATGAAAAAAACACAATAATTTGGCAAAATTTGGTAAAAATTCTTTATTTTCAACATCTAACTATTCTCTACTTTTGATGCAGAATAGTCATAGCACACAAATAAGCAATAACCTTAAATTTCCACAAAGTATGCTTTAGTTGGCATGGTTTTTGTAAGATTCCACATTATTTACTAGGATGTTATGAGGCATCAGAATTTAAGGTATCATTTTTCCACATTGTTTTTGTTAAAATCATCCTAAAACAACACGCTATTAGACGGACATGCTCACCTTCTAATTGACACGAGAGGCATAAATAATAGCGAGACTCATAAATTACCACCCATTGTGGAAACTACAGCCACTCAAGGTATGTGGAAAAACCATTAAGAAGTTTGTAACCTTTAGGTGTTGTGATAGGGGTTAAAACAAAATGGCAGGTTGACAAGTCTGCCAAATTGTTATATTTTTTCACCGAATTACACTCAAAGTTGTTGGGTGGAAAATTAAACATTTACCTAATGAGGTAAATTAAAAAAGGATCACAAGTTTTGTTACCCAATCTCTCCGAGGTCTACGGGATAACCCATATGTGTGGTGAACTGCTGTATGGGCACGCCTGGGGCCTAGGAGGGAGGCGGCGCCATCCATGATCAGGAGTTGCTATGTCAATTGTACAGGCTATAATTTTTTTCACTTTTTAATGTGGACCTATAGGGGCTTATTTCTGTTGCCACATGAGATGCACTTTTTGGTAAGTAATTTCGGGGAATCGATAAGGGTAATGGTGAGATTTTATTAACGTCTTGTTGGTTGGAGGGAAAGAAAATCATCACTTTTAGGAAGATTTGTTTGTTTTTTTTTTGGCCGTTTACCATAACCTAAAAATAGTATATTATTTTTATCTATGGTCGCCACGATTACGAAAAAGACCTCATTATATAGATTTTTATTTTCCAATTTTTAGTGGAATAAAAAGTAAGTGGCAAAAATGTGGTTAATTTGTAGCCATTCCCGTCTTCATATGCATAACTTCTTTATTTTTGCCTCAAATCTGTTAAGGGCTTATTTTTGCGAGAAGGATGTGTGTCTTTTAGTGGTCTTATTTTAGATTGCCATAACATTTAAATTAATTTTTAGAGCATTTTTTTATAGTGGTTATTAATGAAAATTGTCTTTTTTGGGTTGAGCGTTTTTGGGGGTTGTTAACGGGGTTTTGCACAGGTGCGAATCGAATAACGATTCTGTGTTATTATTCAGATTGGTAGGACGCAGGATACCAAATATGTGGGGGGGGTTTTGTGGATTTTTAGTCAATTTACTGATAAACCAATTTGGAGAAAATCTTGTTCATTTAGCTAGCACCATCTTTTCAATATGCCATAACTTTTTTATTTTTCGGCTGCAAATCTAGTTTAGGGCGTATTGTTGCGAGAGAGTTGTTCTTTTTAGTGGGCTTTTGGAGTTGCATAACATTTTTAAAATCAACTTTTAGAGCATTTTTTTATATGGTATTATATCAACAAAATAATTTTTTCGGAACGTTTTTTTGCGTTTTTTTTTCTACGCGTTTACCGTGCGGGTGGTTCCCGATACGATTCGGTTTATTTACAAGGATTGTTACGGACGCGGCTCAATACCATAATATTGCGGGTTTTTTACGTGTTTTGTGTGTTTTATACTTTATTAAGTGTTTTTGGAAAGTGACTTTGAGGGCTTATATTTTAATGTATGTTTTTTATATTGTAAGGTGAAAACTTTAGTGTTTTTTACTTTGTTTTTACTATACATACTTGACTTAAACCGTGATGCTCTGATACTGGTTAGTCAATACATGCTCTACAATACGTGATTTTATGTCTAGCGCAGTGTAAACTGTCTGAGGCAAGCTGCGCATGCTCACAGTTGCAAGTCAGCAACCCGGAAGGAGTCTGGCTGCCATGGCAACCACGGCCGGGCAGCTCGAGAAATGGACATGCCAGTCCTCGTAGAAAGCTGACCCACGAAGTGGATACGGATCCCACGCTACGCGGCAACGGGGGATCCGATTCACGGCGCAAGACACCCTTACACGCCGCGGGCAGGCTTGACCGCGGCGTATATGTAATGTTGTAAGGGTTAAAACCAGCGGATCACACGAAGCCGGCTCCGATTGCGGGGTGATGTTAGCGAGGCATGTCGGCTGTACTAGACAAGCTGCAGCCGCTGCTTTCTGGTGCCGGCTCGTTCGCGAGCCATGGTGCCAGAAGCAGAGACGTTATAGAACGTCCCCGTATTGCGCTCCAGGTATGTAGCCTCCGGGGACGTTTACCTATAACGTCCTGGTGCGCCTAAGAGGTTTTTTTAAAACACAATCCAAACTATCTAAATGGGTATGACACGCGATCTCATCCAAGACCTAAAGAACTAATAAAAGTAGGCGTGTATTTGGAGCGAGCGTGAAGTGAAAGTGTAAAATAACTGAGCCCACAAGAACGTGAGTTTTTTTTTCAATTTTTCCGACATTTGGGAATTTTTTTCAGCTTGCGCAGTCATGGCATGTTAAAAACAAATAACATTACGGGCAAGATAAAATTTTTACGCACAAAACACGCCCTCACAAAAGGTAGGTACAAGTAAAACTGAACAACGTTATGGATTTTGAAGTCCGGGCAGAGCGAGACACTGAGCCAGAAAAACCTGCGTCCTTAAGGGGGTAAGAGTACCTTGATGCTTGAGGTTGGGTATTATCTGATAGACCAGCTGAGGGAATTTCAGAGAATGATTGCAGCTTGGGAGAAGTCATGGAGACGTGAGGGGGGGAGGTTTGAATTACAGAAGAGAATAACTAAGATCACTGGGGTCGAAGAGGATTGACGATATAGATGCTGAGATTAGAGAGGACATGCATTATGAGGATGCTTGAGGATGAGGGTGATAATTTAAACTATATTTGGAGAAAGGAGGACAGGCAACCAGTGGCAGTGACTGGCAAGTGAATCCGTGTAGTGTTTGGTTTGAAAGAGAAAGCCTGGCTGCTATGTGTTAAGAATGCGATTGTAGATGAGATAGTTTAGTATGTGGGCGATTACAGTAGTCTAGATGAGAGGTTAAATCATGAGCGGACAATTTAGTTTTTAGAGGTTTTCATTGTAACAAATGGTCAGATTCTAGAAATGTTTTAAGGTGCATTTGGACAAGAAGCAACAGATTGAATATGTTGGAGAGGAAGAAGTAGGAGTATAGCACAAGCTAAAAGGACAGGGACCTGTTGCCTTCGGGACGTTATGTTGAAATCACAGATGGAAATGGGAGATAGAGATCAGGGTTAGGGTCGTTATAAGAAGGGAAAGGACAAGAACGCCTCATTTTGGATAGATTAAGTTGCAAGAAGAGGGCGAGAAAATGATGTTAGAGACAGCAGAGAGGAGAGACAGTCACTGTGGTCCCGCAGAAGGCGTGGTATTGATATAAGTTCCGACTTGATATAACTGGGGTATCAACAGCGATAAGATGATAATTGAAAATCAAATATGTGATGGTTTGTCCATGGGGCACAGACCAGAATGGAGGAGAAAAGGGAAGATGGACCTAGACTGAGCCCTGAGGAAACACAACAGTGAGAGTGAAGAGGAGAAGAAGAGAGAGATCCAGTGAGTGAAGGAGGACACGGAAGGTGCGGTCAGAAGTGATGGAAGAAGAGAAAACCAAGAGGTGTAGTGTCTTTCAGGCCAGTGGAGCAAGAATCCTGAGAAGAGCTGTTCCTGTTTGTATCAAACATGGATGAGAGATCTAAAGAATGAGGAGGAGATAGTGCCCTTTATATTTAGCAATAAGGAGATCATTGGAGACTTTAGATAACAGCAGTTAAAGTGTTGCAGTAGGGGCATGGTAAATGCCATATGTATGGGACTGTACAAGGAGACTGTGAGGGGGACTGTGTGAGGCACTGTTACAGGTAGTGGGTGCGGAGCAGAGGAGTGGAGCCTTCATCCCGTGACTGGCTCAAAGGAAGAGAGTGAACAGTGTTAAAGTAAGCGGGAGTAGAGGGATTAATGGAGTTAGGGGATGGGAATTATTTCCTGGCGAATGCAGGTAATTATATCAGTTAAAGTATGGTGATCAGATCTTCAAGCCCCCAAGGTTTGATAAAAAGTGGTCTGAAAACCTTGGTGGTAGTAGGTAGAAGAGTGTCGAAGAGCATCTTAGGTGTTTAGAGCGGATATAGATTAGTGGAATACACCTGTTTGGCGAGAGATGGAGGGGATGTGTTATGTTATAAGCATAAATTGAATACAAAAATAGTATGCTGCTGTGCATGGATTTTCTTCCACAGACGTTTGTAAGCTCATGGTGCACTGCCGAAGGAAACGGCTTGGGGCATGTTGCCAAGCGTTAGCGAGTCTGTGTTGAAATGTACATCGGAGGGAGAAGCACCTTAGCAGGGCACTTTTTGAGGTTGTGATGGTTAGTAGCATGATTAGTACGGGAGAGAGAGGAGATGGCAGAGGGTGGGACAGTGATAACGGCATAGTTTCTGTGAGCGGTGAGTTGAGAGTAACATGGAAGTGGGTGCACAGTAAGATGTGATAGGTTGGGACAGTTCTTAAAGGACGAGAAATCTATAAGGTAAAAAAAAAAGAAGTTTTATGTCTTGATAGTGAAATGCACAGTATCAGTGTGAAGAGACTGAGAGAGTGAAGCAAGGAACCAAGTCTAGGATGTTCCCTTCTGGGGAGTAGGAGTTGTGAGAGTCCGAAAGGAGGAAGTTAGTGACATAGAGTGAGAGGATGAGAGATGGGGGATGTTAATAGGAATGGTTATAATTGTATCCCATAAGGCTGATACTGTGCGCAGCACCCGGCGCACGTTTCAGCAAGAGCAAGTGCCGGGGCAAGGGGTACTGGATAGGGCCCACTCGGGTCCCCGGTTATTCCCCGGGCATAGCAGGACACTGCCCCGCCTGGCCCGTGGAGGTAGTGTTCCCTCTCTCCCCTCCGACACAGCTCGCGATGAGAACATGTGCAAGTCACCACTGCTTTGAAAGTAAGGAGATGCGATGAGAGGTTGAAGGAACGGGATGACTGGCATGGGAAAAGCACGGACGGGGCGATGGAAGGGAAGGGAGAAGCGTAGTGACCACCCAGAGAGACTGTATCAGGACGGTGGATGGAGGGAGCGTTTACATGGGGCAAGGGGAAATACAGGAAGAGTGGGGGGGCAGAGTGTATACCAGGGAGGGGGGGGGCCGTGTGTATACAGGAGGAATGGAGGGGAAGTGTGTATACAGGAAGAGGGGGGGGCAGAGTGTTAAGGAGGGGGGAGGCCGGCAGTGGGATATACCAGGAGGAGGGGGGCCATGTGTACCGGAGGAGGGTGGGGCCACTGTGTACAGGGTGAGGTGGGGTTTGGGCAATGGTAGACAGGGGGAGGGGGGGCAGGGTGCATACAGGGGGAGGAGGGGCAGGGTGTAACAGAGGGGGGGGTGTTCACGAGTATGTGGGGGAAGTGTGTAAAAGGGGGATGGGGGTTCCAGTGTGACTATGGAGGGGCTTGGCATAAGAGAGTAACTAGAGTCTGAGATCAGGGTATAACTACTATAATACTGCTCCTAAGTACAAGAATATAACTACTATGATACTGCCCCTTATGTACAAGAATATAACTACTATAATGCTGCCCCTATGTACAGGAATATAACTACTATAATACTGCCCCCTATGTACAAGAATTAACTACTAGATACTCCCCTATGTACATTAATATTAAACTACTATAATACTGCCCCTAGTTACAAGAATATAATTACTATAATACATACATATTACACAGAAGCGAAATGCCAAAAAATCAGTATTTATCATATTACAGCTACAGAAAACACATGAGAGATCCATACCTGTGACATCCAGTGACATCAGGGGAGTATCTCGGATTGTCGCGTTACTCATCTTCCTCATTAGTTCCACCATCACCTTGTCTCTTCCTCCAGTACACAGCATTCCTGCAGGGTTACCACACAGACGTCTTATGTTCTGCACTTGCCCAGTGTCCTTAATGGTCCCTTCTTCTGACACCCAAACTGTGCCCAAGTACTGAAATATTAGTACCACACAAAATAGTGCCCCATAATGTAAAATATTCTAATGGAAGGTATTTTATTTGTTCTTTCTCTCCTTTAACCCTAACACCCCCCCCCCCAACCAGTATTGATAGAGCTCCTACTATGACCAGGGTGATTAATAATGCCCCCAGCCTTCCCTATCATAAAATTAATGCCCCAGCCTACCTCAGACATAGAATGAATGGCCCAGCTACCCAAGAATTAGAATGGCACCCCAGCCTACCCCAGACATAGAATGAATGGCCCCCGCCTACCCCCAGTCATAAATTAATGGCCCAGCCTACCCCAGACAATAATTAATGGCCCCCAACTACCCCAGACATAGAATTAATGCCCCAGCCTACCCGACATAGAATAATGGCCCCAGCCGCCAAGATATAGAATTATTATTCCCCCAGCCTGCCCCAGACATAGAATTAATGCCCCCGCCTACCACAGACATAGAAATTAATGGCCCAGCTGCCCCAGACATAAAAATAATGCCCCCGCCTGCCCCAGACAATAGAATTAATGGCCCCAGCCTACCTCCAAACATTAGAATTTATGCCCCCAGCCTACCCAGGACATATAATTAAAGCCCCCTGCCCCACCCAGGCATATAATTTATGCCAAACACCCTACCAAAAGGGGAAACTCAATAAATCTTATATTAAAAAATTATTTTATTGCATAAATTAAAAGCAGCAGTCCTTGAGATGTCATTGCACAAATTCCTGGAAGACAGTAAGAACTTTACATAGCCCAAGGGCATCACTAGGTACTCGAAGTGCCCGTAACAGTGTGTTAAATGCTTGTCTCCATTCAGACACCATTGCGGATGCTGATGAGATGTAGGCACCCCGAAGATTCAGCTGGAGAACACCGTGGAACCAAGCAGCCAATCAAAGAATTCAGGAATCAACGACAGGGGGAAGCGGGGTTTTAACCGTAACCTTGTTCAGCCTGCTATAGTCTACACAGGGTTGCAAGAAGCTGTCCTTCTTGGTTACAAAAAAGAACCTATACCCTGGAGAGCAGACTTGCATAGAAACCTCTCGAAGGATCTCTTTGATGTACTCGACATGGGGCTGTTCAGGAACAGAAGAGGGTACACCACGGCCCTAGGAGGAAAGTCACCTGGCAGGAGATCCAAAGGCAATCATAGGGATGATCAGGGGCGGACTGGGAATTAAAATGGCCCTGAAAAAAACTATAAAGTGGCCCCATTTTTGGGCGTGGAGTCAAAAACAAGTGGGGTGGTCAGATAATGTGGGTGGGGTTATAACAGACAAATTGTTGGTAGATGGCCTTAATGCAAAACAAGAAATCTTTTGCTAGTAAGTGAAAATATGTGCAAGAATGTGACCCGTCGATCAGTAAATTATGCACACACACGACCCGGTAAGCCTTATATACCTTCCTGTGCATACATGTACAATTAGAGAAAGAATATATTGATACTGCCTCCTATGTACAGAATAATGCACAATAACACATTGTAGATAACACATTAATACAGGCCTTCTATATTCAAATAAAAACTACTACAATAACTTCTCCCCATACAAGCCAACTACTATAATATGCCCCCTATGTACAAGGATATAACTACCGTACTACAATACTGCCCCCTATGTGAAGAATATAACTACTATAATACTGCCCCTTATGTACAAGAATATAACTAGATAATACTGCCCCTTAGTAAAGAATATAACTACTATAATCTGCCCCTATGTACAGAATATAACTACTACCGTATAATACTGCCCCTATAGTACAAGAGATATAACTACTATAATACTGTCCCTATGTACAGGAAATATAACTACTATAATACTGTTCCCTATGTACATGAATAAACTACTATAATACTGCCACTCTGTACAAGATATAAACTACTATGATACTGCCCTTATGTACAAGAATATAACTTACATTATGCTGCCCTATGTACAAGGAATATAACTACTATAATACTTCCCCCTATGTACAGGGATATATATCTCATAAATAATGCTCCTAAGTACAAGAATTTAAACTACTATGATACTGCCCCTTATGTACAAGAATATAACTACATAATGCTGCCCCTATGTACACGGAATATAACTACTATAATACTGCCCCATGTACAAGTATATATAACTACTATGAAACTCCCCCTTTGTACATAATAAACTACTATAATACTGCCCCCTATGTACAAGATATAATTACTATAATACTACATATATACACAGAAGCGAACATGCAAAAAAATCAGTATTTATCATATACAGCTACAGAAAAACAATGAGAGACCATACCTGTGACATCCAGTGACATCAGGTGACGTATCCTGGATTGTACGCGTACCTCATCTTCTCCATTAGTTCCACCATCACCTTGTCTCTCCAGGTACACAGCATTCCTGCAGGAGTTTACCACAATAGACGTCTTATGTCTGCACTTTCCCAGTGTCCCTTAATGGTCCCTTCTTCTGCTACCACAATACTGTGCCCCAAGTACTGAAATATTAGTACCACACAAATAGTGCCCCATAATGAAAATATTGTAATGGGAAGGATATTTATTTGTTTATTTCTCTCCTTAACCCCCTTAACACCCCCCCCCCAACCCCAGTATTGATAGAGCTCCTACTATGACCCAGGCGTAATAATTATGCCCCAGCCTTCCTAATCATAAAATAATGCCCCAGCCTCCACCTCCAACATAGAATGAAGGCCAAGCTACCCCGACATATAATGAATGGCCCAGCCTACACATGGACATAGAATGAATGGCCCCCGCATACCCAGTATACAATTAATGCCCCCCAGTACCCCGGACATATAATTAATGCCCAGCCTACCCCTGAGACTAGAATTAATGGCCAAGCCGCCCCAGATATAGGAATTATCTCCCCGCCTGACCCAGACATAGAATTTATGCCCCCCAACCTACCACAGACATAGAATAATGGCCCAGCCTGCCCCAGACATAAAATACATGCCCCGCGCCTGCCCAGACATAGAATTAATGGCACCAGCCTACCAGACATAGAATGAATGGCCCCAAGCTACCCCAGCCATACAAATTAAACGGCCCGCCTACCCAGGAACATAATTAATTGCCCAGGCCTACCCCAGACATAGAGATAATGCGCCCCAGGCCTGCCCCGATATAGAATTTTCCCCCAGCCTGCCCCAGGACAGTAGAATTTACGCCCCCAAACTACCACAGAAATAGAATTAATGGCACCCGCCTGACACAGACATATGAAATTAATGCCCCCGCCTGCCCAGACCATAGAATTAAGGCCCAGCTACCCAACATAGGGAATTATGCCCCCAGCATACCCAGGACATATAAATAGCCCCCTGCCACCCAGAAATATATAATGCCAAACACCCTACAAAAAGGGGAATCATAAATCTTATATTTAAAAAATTACTTTTTATTGGCATAAATATTAAAACAGAGAACATACATGACAAAAAGGCTGAAATCATAAATATATATTTAAAAAAAATTACTTTTTATGTGATAAATATTAAAACAGAGAAAAAGTGACAAAAATTTTTTGTCAATGTATGTTCTCGGTTTTAATATTATGCACTATTAAAAGTAATTTTTTGTTAATATAAGATTTATGAGTTCCTTTTGTAGGGTGTTTGATGTTTAAGGTTAGGGGGAAGTCATCTAATCTGGTTTAAGGACGTTATTTGGGGTTACATTGGATAATATTAATGCCCCCTGACAGACCCAGATTATAGAATAATGCCCCCCTCCCAGATATTAAATTAATACACCTGCCTGCCCCAGACATACAATTAATGCCCCCTGCCAGCCACCCAGATAAAGAATAATGCCCCACCCCCAGACCGACATCTAATTAATTGCCCCCTGCCAGCCCCAGAGGATAGAATTATCCACCCTGCCCAGCCCAGATAGATAGAATAATGCCCCCTGATAGCCCCAGATAGATAGAAAATGCCCCTGACCAGCCCCAGATAAGACATAATGCCCCCTGCCAGCCCAGATAGATAGAATGATGCCCCCTGCCAGCCCAGATAGAAGAATAATGCCCCATGCAAGCCCCAGAGAATAGATAGAATAAGGGCCCTGCCAGCCCCAGATAGATAACGAATAATGCCCCCTGCAAGCCCCGTAGATAGAATGGATGCCCCCGCCGCCCCAGATAGATTAGAATAATGCCCCTGCCAGCGCCCAGTAGATACGAATGAATCCCCTGGCAGCCACAGACTAGATAGAATGAGCGGTCCCCCCATTCTAAATTAAAAAAAAAAAACTAATAACACCTCTGGCGCAGGTTCTTCCTCCTTCGGTGGCTTGTGTGTTAGAGGGCGTGGATAGTGACGTCACTTGCTACCGCGCCTCTTACACCAAGCACGCGGAGGTGCAGGGAGGGCCGTGACAGCTGACTGGTAAGTGTCAGCTCCTCCACGCTACACAGGTCAGCAATGGACGTCGAGTTGCGTGGAACTGTGTAGACGACCAGTTATACACAGCGCAGAAGCAGCGATGCTGCTGCGTCTGTGTGCTAATCAATAGTACACGGCATCGTACGATTTGCTGGTAATATAGATTGTTAAAAGTTGTAGGGCGTGCAGGACGGCCCGGAAAACAACGCTCTGACAGACCCCAGCCAGCCCAGGACCAACGCTGCCCACCGGGAAAATCCCGTGGGGATACAAGGTAGTCGCCCCTGGGGATGTATGCGGGTGGCAAAGTCTCTGCTTGTTGTTTGAAAACATCCGCAATTGTCCCGGTAGCAAGCTGGAGACCCTCTAGCGACTTGGAAGGACAAGAAGAAGAAGATGTGTTAGAAAGTGCAGCAAGCAGATGAGTTGGCAATGGACCCCAACGCAGGATCTCCCCACTCTTTCCCAGGTTTGCAGCGTGGAAGACCCAGGAGGGCAAGACTGAGTGGAGATGGCCAATAATAGAAGGACAGTTTCTTTCGTGAAAGAACTCCCACTGAAGACTGACGGTTCAGGCGGTACTGGACCGTACTGTAGAGAAGTCGATCGTGCATGACCGAGGAAATGACGAGAGGTAGGTTGTAGAGGAACCGCCGGAAGTGAGCTGGTAAAACCAGCAGAGTAGACCACAAAGTCTCGCCAGAACCAGAGTTCAACAAATGCGATGAAACTTGCAGGAGTGGTAGCGGCGGTACCGACACTGAGGAGCATAGGAACTGTAGGTGTGGAGAAGCTGTATGCACACCTAGGATGCTCTGCAGGAGCCCTAGGTGCTGGCGTCTCCCACGTTGGGGGACCGACAGGCAAGCCCCACTTAAAGCCTTGGAGTACTGGGACTGCCAAGTACACCAGAGGTATTTCCAAACACGTTCTGGAACGTGTCTTGACAGTGAGTCGGCTATGTCGACTTGCATTGGCGCCATGCAGACGGTGTGGCCGGAGGCTTGGAGAGGCCTTTGGGAAACCGAACCCCAAGTGAGGTAGATGTTGGACGATGATGTGGTTGCCTAATGACTGCAACCCTCAGCCGCTCCACTTATACTATTGATGTCACATGCCTCAGTAAATAGTCTTTTACCCAAACCTCCAATATTTTCCCCAAATGGAAGTTAGCTTACAGGGCCTATATTGCCCTGGCGAGAGTGAAGACAAGGGACATCAATTTATATTTTCTTGCATGCTCTTCTTTATCATTAATGCCCTTTTAACGTAGCTTGTAAAACACACGCGGAGGTGTAATCAGCCATCATATTGTTACTAATGGAATAAGTTACAAGTATAATGACTAGGATAGATTGTAATTTCTCCCAGTGTTAACATTAGTATCATCCACAGGCAGTTTGATGCCAGTCTATCATCCTGTAGTGCCACCTGAATTTCTGAAAAATTAGCTCTCTTAAAATTCAAAATTTACAATTTTCAAACAGTTAAGAGGAAAAATATGTTTTTATGTTATGATTGGGTTCCCAAGGTCGGCTCTCCCATGTCGAACAATACTACAACGCCACTAATACGAAACCCACACGCCTCCACACACCACACCTCTTGTGGAATCTTCTACAAGCTGCCACATAACATTATCCTGCAGAAGTTGATAAAATGTCTCCAGAGGGTGGTGGTGGGTGATTCAGGTCCTGCACTTTTTTAAAATGTAAATATTTTCCCCTCAGCTGGTAGTCCCCTTTTGATGGACATTCATAGGGCTACCCGTGTTTGTGTGCCTAGTAGTATACGGCCAGAAGGTCTGTAGTGAATTTTGCAAAACTTTATTTCACAACTTATTTTTTTTTATAAATTTGCCCAGTGTTGATCAGACTCAGCAGTTTCTTGCTTAAATGAGATTCATGATGGGAGGATAGTCCGATTACATCTGATGAATCATTACTTCTTATAAGCTTCTTTTATTATAACCCTAGCAGATTCCGCATGATCTTGTAAGTTGGATTAGGTCCTCCATCAGTAACTGATGGTAGATCGCTTTGATCCCTTTAGACCTGCCACTGACGGGTCCATCATCCCTGCATAGTGCTATTGCAAAATGCGGAAAAAAGAAGGCAGAAGCAGTTAATAATTACTTTCACCTTTCCCTGCATCATGCTCGAAAACTGCAGGCAAGACTGAAAGATGGAAAAAAATGAACATAGTGACATCTTAACTTGAGTGGGTGGTTGACATCGAGTTAAATAAGGAAAGTTTCATACAGCTCTAATCAGAAGAGAAAACACTCGGTACACTGACAAAAGAATTGAGATGATGGCAAAAAGTAAAATTCGTGAAAATGTCTTGGCACAAAGAACAGCGCAACAAAGTGGACAGTGTATATGAGCATGCGTGGATATGGGTAATAATTATAATAAATAATTATTTGTACTGTGGTGTATATGCTGTGTGTTGCATGATATGGTGTGTATATAATGTGGTGTACTGTACAATTACATGTCTGAGTATAGGGTCAGAGAGTAAGGATGCCTTAGGGGTGGAGATCTAAAGAGTAACCGAAAGGTGTTTTATTCAACAAATCACTGCCTCTGGATGCAAAAAACGTTGGCTATTATCTTGTTATCTAAAGCAGCGTTTCCTTGGCGTTACCACCTCTATTACCTCAAGCTGCAACTATGTTGCTGACAAGCCGTTAACCGTATTTATAGTTTATCAGTCTTTTTCATGGAAGGGAAGGAGGACTGCTGCATCCCTGCTCACAGAGGAGAAGCGTCATGTTTCCAGAGTTCTCTTCTGATGAGTAGTAGAGAAGGATGGTCAGGACTTGTGAAACAGATGTCTTCTGACAGAACTAGTGAGGGTACAATATCTTCCCTGTTCCCTATCAGTCCTCCATCCCAGTCTGTGATTCTACCGACCTCTACTCTGTCTGTCCCTGATTCTTGCATGCTACCCTCCCCACCTGTCATGGCAGTATCAGCTCTGAGCAGATAAGCTATTAAACCTTAGGGCTCACACCAGGACGGCTGAGACTCATTAAACAGTTTCAATTGGATTTATTGCACTTATCAGTTCCCTCTTTCCATGTGATTAGAGCTGCCACGACCATATATACTCCTGTATATACGGACCACATTTCTCCTTTCCTCCATGGTGATGGATAGCTGCGAGGTGCACACCATATACATCCCCCTATATATACTGCACATGTTCCCTTCTCCTCCATTGATGGAGCGCCAGGCTGGTCACCTTTACCATCTGTATGTGCACTGTGCAGTGTAACTGGCATTTACTTGTGGGAAACTAAATGGATTTAATGACTAAATACTTTTGATAGATGAACACAGGCATCATGGGATTGTGGGCTAGCTAAACTGGGCCTCAGTTGAGGGCGTTTAGACTGAAGACATTAGTCATCCATCCATTACCTCTGGTGAGAAAGATTTTTGATCACCCAGCTTTCTAGAACCAGAAAAACACCATAACTTGGAAAGAAAAGAGTGAGCGCACAAATCAGGTAAATCCACTATAACTATCAGTTAAGCTTTAAAGCCATGATGCGCCACAAGGGGATTGAGAAATATGCAAATACATTTTCCAATGGTGGGAAATGGAAAACAAGTGCCTCCTTTGACAACCTTGAAGGCAAGCACCCCCCTAACACCAAGCATGACCAAAAGAGACGGGGGAGGGAAGGGAATTCAGAAATCTGCCTGTCTTCCTAGTACATGCCTGATGCTACCGTAACGACAATGCGACGGGTTGTGGCGTAGCATAAAGCGTAAATATGATTATGTGAAAGATAACTTAGCCATTACTGGCAAGACAACTCATAGCTGTGTGGCTGTGTGCGCTGCGATCACGATATCTATGCATGACGCGCATAGCGGAAATAAGAAAATCTTCAGCACTTTGCAGTAATGAAAAGTAGGCAATAGGAAATAGGGAACTTTGTGGAAACTGTGTGACAGGGACCAATGCATGCCAAAGTAGAGAGTCATACAACACACAGGGACCAGAGGAATGGTGTGAATTCGGGTGTGGTGGGGACCATGGCGGGCGGCATGGTTATGGTTTGTGTTGAGATTTGAGGCAGAGCTGTGAGTGCGATTCCTGTATAAAGGAGCAGATGTGTAGAAACAGACTTGCTGTGTATCATAAGGGGGAGGCAGAATTCGATATGAGGGTGAAATGGGGGACGCGGGTTTGAATTAAAAACTAGGGCGCAGAATAGAGGAAGGGGGAGGCAGACTTATGAGGGTGATAATAGAGGGGGCAGGCAGAATCGAGAATTATTAGTGGTAGAGATAATAGGGAGGGATAAGCAGAGACAGAATTATGAGGGGGTGGATAATTAAGGGGGTGTACAGGGGGCAGAAAGTAGTATAGGATGGCAATAATAGGGGGCAGGCCAGACCGAAATTATGAGGGTGAAAATAGAGTGGCGGCAGCAAGTAGTGAGGTGACTGCAAATATGAGGGGGCAGGCAGAAATTATGAGCACAAATAATAGAGGGGGCAGGCAGAATTATGAGGGTGACATATAGGGGAGGCAGGCATATTGATGAGCACGATAATATAAGGGGCAGCGCCAGGAATATGAGGGCGAAATATAGGGAGGGGAGCACGACGGTACAGATTATGAGCGTGTCGATAATATTAGGGGAAGGCAGAATTTATGGCAGATATAAGTAATACTAGAGGGGGCAGGCAGGAATATGAGCGCGTAATATAGGGGCAGGCAGAATTATGAGGGTGATAATATAGGGGGCAGGAGGAGATTATAGGGGTGAATAGATAGAGGGGGTCCGATGAAATTATGAGCGGTGATATAAGGGGCAGAGGTAGTAATGGACAGGACTTATGAGTGATGATGGGTGATAATAGGAGGGGGGCAGTAGACTATAGGGCTGAACTAATATAGGGGCGGCAGGATAGAATTATGAGGGTGATAATAGAGGGCGCAGGGCAGGCGTTTAAGCAAGGATTATGAGTCGCAATAATAGGTAGAGGCGGCAGGCAGACGAATATGGAGGGTGAAAATAAGAGGGGGCAGGGCAGTTATGAGCAGTTGATAATAGGCAGGGCAGCGTATTGGCAAAGTAATAGAGGGAGTGATAATATTGAGGGGCAAATTGGGAGGCGCAGAAAGAATGTATAGTGTAGACGATAATATAGGGCAGGCAGAAATAAGCTAAATAGAGCAGGGAGGTATTGAGGCCGAATTATGGGCAGGGAACAGGAAGTTATAGTGTAAGGGGGCAGTTAGATCGACGAATTATGAGGTGATAATTTAACGGGGGCAGGGCAGAGAATGTAGGGGTGATAATCAATAGAGGGGGGCCAGGTGAGATTATGAGCGCAGGATAATATAAGGGGCAGGAAACAGAATACTGAGGGGATAATATAGGGGCAGGAGAGTAGACAATATGAGGGTGAATTTGCGATAATAAGGGGGCAGTTTAGAATGTAGAGTTGAGTTGAATATTAAGAGGGGAGTAGGATTTGAGTCTGCATATTAGATGGAGGTGTAGAATTATGGAGGGTGATAATAAAAGGGGCGGCAGATTAGTGAGGACGGATTATACGCGAATATAGAATTATGAAATAGGGATGAAGTAGAGGCAGGTAGAATTATGAGGGGATAAAGAGGGGGCAAGGGGAGATATTATGAGCGCAATAATATAGGGGGGCAGGCAGAATTTG
The DNA here is from genome assembly GCA_019512145.1 of Engystomops pustulosus. NCBI lineage: Eukaryota > Metazoa > Chordata > Amphibia > Anura > Leptodactylidae > Engystomops > Engystomops pustulosus. The sequence goes on from CM033641.1 coordinate 110,063,618, forward strand.
AGGGGATACTAGAGGGAGGCAGAGACCGCAGTCAGTATGAGGTGAAGATAGAGAAGAGTGGAGAAAGAGAGAACACAGCAAATATAGTGCCTAACGAACCAAACATTACCTGTGGCATTTCAGAAGTACATGAGAAAGTAATTACACTAGCTCATGTCACACAATAAAACCCCAATGTACTAGTTTATGCTCAAACAATATAAACTTGGACGGACAGGAGGGGTGGCATCTATGTAATGTGTATAGGAGAAGAAATGTGCATGGGGTCACATTAGTAAGTGCTGCCATTGCTGGATTGGCACACGGAGATCATGACTTGTCTTCCCTGTGCCCAGCCATAGATATAAAGGCGCGCAAGACAGAAAGAGATGCACAGCTCGCAGCTCAAGCGGACCACTCAGTCACCGGACCGTTGCTTTGCACACAAATTACGGTGTTTACACTGCACTGAAGAGGCGGTCTATGCAGAACAGGACAAAGCCTGATTGGTTGGAGGCGTTCCGCGTGTGCAAGCTGCTGACCGACTCTATAAAGAGGGTGGCGAGGAAAGGAAAGCCGTAAAACATAAGAAGCTAAGATCGGATGCCTAAGGTTCTGGAAACGGAAACACCCGGAGAAGAGGGGGTCCAGTTCTCCTGTCCTTCCTTCCAGATGTTCTATAAGGCTTTATTCCGAGTTTCTAACTTCAGCTACGTGATAGCTGAAGTTTAGAAAAGAAAAAACGAAGGGAAAGTCGCATTCTGCGTTGTGTATATTATATAAGAACAAAACTTGTATCAATCACGAAGATCATGTCAAAAACTCGGGGTGCGGGTCTTGCAGGAGACGCTGTGGTGGGGCCCTGGTGGAGACATTCTGGGAATGGGGCGCTGTTGTTGTAACTTGCCTTTGTGATCCTACGAATATTTATCTTCTTGAGGATCGTGTCAGATATTTACCTCAGCAAAATTCTCATGTACTTGTCACTCTCTGTCTTCTGTGGGTAAAAAGTAGATTTCTCTTCTATCAAAATAACATATGAACATTTCTGCCAAATATGATGATCCATAAAGATTTGGGTCCTTCCCAGTTTCTCTTTCTCTTCCTTGTAATGACAGTAGGGTGACAGCGGTTCATGTCATCCTCCTGCTTGCTGTCAGGCAAGTTAGCAGAAGATCAACAAAATTGAGGAACAACTTTCCAAGTTTTGAAAAGAAGGAATGTTGTCGCTCATTTTTAGATATTTTAGTTATTTGTGTGTTGCTCTGCCCTAATATTGGTTGCCTGCAGATTTTGTACTAAGGATGGATATGCTGTTATTTTGGTGATAAAAGTGCAATGGTTTGATGCTGGTTTCACGCACCAAATGTAAAATTTTTCCCAGAGTCGTTTTGATGCAAACCTCGCCAATTATAAGAAATGTTATATCTTACATGTTTGAGCGCTATTGCTGGCTTTTAAACCCCCTTATCACGACACTGCCTGTTTTCCAGCTAATGACCAGAGCTATTTTTAGAATCTACATGTTACAATAATTGGGATACTTCGGAACGGCTTTACGTATCAGGTGGCTTGAGAATTGTTTTCTGTGACACATGTATGTCCTGTTTGTTGAAAAATGTAAGTGGTAAATTTGTTCGTTTGGATGAAAAAATGTGATTTGAGAATGTTTTCTTGTGACATTATTGATAGGTCGGGTTAGTTTAAAAAATGTAAGTGGTAATACTTTGTGTTACGTTTGGAAAAAAGTTGGCAAAAATTCTGAAAAAATTCTTCATTTCAAAGTTTAAATGTTCTGTCTTCTAGGTATTTAGTTTAAAACCACCCAATATCTGACATTTCCGGAATGTCTGGTTTTATTTGCTGACCATGGTTTTTATACGTTCTCTCGATTTTTCTCTAGGATGTGATGTAGGCTTAGAAATTTAGGGTGCGCTTGTTTCTCATTTTCAAAAAATTGCCAAGAGAACGTTAGAGGGACAATCAGCTTTCACGTAAAACTTTGAGAGGTCCAAATAAAATACAAACACACCCCGTATAGAAACCACCACACCTCTACAATGCAAACAACTTTACCAAGTCTGTGAACCTAAAGGTTTACGGGGTGACAACAAGGTGGAAGTGAGATGAGATTTAGAAACTTTGTTAAGTTTTGGTGGGGTAAATACATTTATTTAGGCCAAAAATGATACTTCACAGGAATTAAATGATGAAATGCTCTCAGTGCAAAGTTTGATACCCAATTCTCCTGAAACAGCCAACAACCCACGGAGGTGTTGGGGGTAACTGCTGTGTGGACACATGGCGGGCATTTGAAGGGTAGGAGTGCCATCAGAGCAGATTTGGTTGTCACATGTACAGGATAACATTGTATTTCTTGGGGTTAATGCAACATATGAGGGTCTTATTATTTGCAGGATGCGATTCACTGTATTAGATAATTAATTTGGGGTTCTATAGCCTATTGGACACAAATAAAATTCCAATTTTTGTTCAGATTTAGCACTTATTTCACTGTAACATAAAAATAATATTTTACCTTTATTCTATCGATTACAGTGGAAGTATTAACATTTAATAGTTTTGTTATCTGAGCAAAACCAATATTGGAGAAAACCAAATTTTGTTTTTAGGTCACAACTTTTAGGAGGATGATTGTTATTATTTTTTTTTTTTTTTTTTGTTGTATTAGCTGGTTAAGAGCTTTAAGAGCTTATTTTTGTGAAAAGAGTTGTTCTTTCAGTAGTCATTCCCAGCACATAAACTTTTTTGATCACTTTTTAGGAAAAAATGTGCGATGTGAGCGATAATGAAGAAAAATTATATACAGGCGAGTCCCGGGTTACGCTACAAGGAAGGTTCTGTTGTAGCTTTGTTCTAAGTAATTATTATGGTTAAGTGGGCAACTGTAAGATTTATACACCAAAAGTAAAAATTTTAGCAATAAAGAGTTAAAAAATGAAGGCAAATCAGTCTGGGGTGAATCAACAGACTGCTTATCTTACAATTGCGTTACTCACCATTGCTTTCCAGTCCCACCTGGTCTCTGACATCACACTGCTCTCAGAAAGAACTGCAAGAGTAACGGCCTGCCATGTACATAAGTCTAGCGAAGGGACCGGAATCTATCTGTATAGAGAGCTTTAGCAGATTCTCGAGGAATACATATACAAATAAAATAAGAAAACACTATAGTAAAACAGTCTATCAAACAATATGATCCAAGGAGCTTATGTTGTATGAGGATTGATGGGGTGACTCAAGAGGCATAAAGCATGTATAAGGGCACCATTGATTTTTTTATATTGGAGTGGAAATAAAAATAAGTTGATTTAATAAAAAATGAGCTGCTTGGCCGTAATCAGCCGCCATATTTATATACAAAATCCAAAAGTCAAAGGGACTGCAGATGACAGCAGGAGCTTGGGTTCTGGCATTTTTAGATAACAGACCATTGGTTTAAGAAAAGAGAGAGTTAAGTTACATGCGTTAGCGAAATAGGTTTAAACCCCTTAACGCTCTGCTCCGTAGCTCTACGGCGAAGAGCTATAAGGGATGTATGAAAGAGGGACTGACACCGGGCTGAGTCCTCTTCATACAAAGGTGGGGTTTGTGATATTGCAGAAAAACCCACACCGTAATAAACCCCTCGTTGTGCCGGCAAAGTCAGTCGGCCGGCATTAAAAGACGGCGGGGCGCGGGGCGCCACCATCTTTGTTCGTCGCCGCGACCCCGAACGTCATAGGGGGCGGCGATTGGTTGCCATGGTAGCTCGGGTCTTCGTTTGACCCGAGACTATTGGCATCTGCAGATTCGTACAAGGAGCCAGTGGCTCATGTAGTATGAAGTGCTGCAAAAATGCCATATATTGCAATACAGAAGGTATTGCGAAGTATATGGTAGCAGCGATCTGAACATATAGGGTTAAGTACCCTAGATGTCTAAAAAAATAGTGAAAAAAAAAAGAAAAAAAAAGTTTCAAAAATAAAAAAAAATTTATCAAAAAATATTAAAAGTTCAAATCACCCCCTTCCCTGTAGAACTGATATAAAACATAATAAACCCCCAGTATAAATAATCACCCAACATATTAGGTATCGCCGCGTCCCAAAATGCCAGATCTATCAAATATAAAAACGGTTACGGGTGGCGGTGAATACGAGCGCTGTGGAAATGGCGCCAAATGTCAAATGCCGACTTTTACACTTTTACTCATAACATAAAATATATGAAATAATTAAAAAATGATCAAAATGGTCGCACAGACCTCAAAAATGGTAGCAATGAAAACGTCGCCTCATTTCGCAAAAAAAAAATGACCCCTCAACACTTTCCGTGCACCACAAGTATGAAAAAAAAGTTATTAAGCGATCAGAAGAGGCAAAAAAAATGTTTTTCTTTGTTTTGTACACTTCGTTTAATTTTTGGAAAAGTATTAACCCCTAGGGGACGCAGGCCTCTTTTGGCCTTTAAGGACGCGGATGACGGTCCCATTTTCAATCTGACCTGTGTCACTAGAAGTGGTTATAGCTTTGGAACGCTATGAAGATATCCAGGGACTTTTGTAGTGTTTAACTCGTGACACATTGTACTTCCAATTAGTTTTAAAAAAAAAAAAAAAAAAAAAAAACAAAAAAATAAATTTTTTTTTTTTGATGAAATCTTTTGCGTTTAGTTATGAAAAAAACACAATAATTTGGCAAAATTTGGTAAAAATTCTTTATTTTCAACATCTAACTATTCTCTACTTTTGATGCAGAATAGTCATAGCACACAAATAAGCAATAACCTTAAATTTCCACAAAGTATGCTTTAGTTGGCATGGTTTTTGTAAGATTCCACATTATTTACTAGGATGTTATGAGGCATCAGAATTTAAGGTATCATTTTTCCACATTGTTTTTGTTAAAATCATCCTAAAACAACACGCTATTAGACGGACATGCTCACCTTCTAATTGACACGAGAGGCATAAATAATAGCGAGACTCATAAATTACCACCCATTGTGGAAACTACAGCCACTCAAGGTATGTGGAAAAACCATTAAGAAGTTTGTAACCTTTAGGTGTTGTGATAGGGGTTAAAACAAAATGGCAGGTTGACAAGTCTGCCAAATTGTTATATTTTTTCACCGAATTACACTCAAAGTTGTTGGGTGGAAAATTAAACATTTACCTAATGAGGTAAATTAAAAAAGGATCACAAGTTTTGTTACCCAATCTCTCCGAGGTCTACGGGATAACCCATATGTGTGGTGAACTGCTGTATGGGCACGCCTGGGGCCTAGGAGGGAGGCGGCGCCATCCATGATCAGGAGTTGCTATGTCAATTGTACAGGCTATAATTTTTTTCACTTTTTAATGTGGACCTATAGGGGCTTATTTCTGTTGCCACATGAGATGCACTTTTTGGTAAGTAATTTCGGGGAATCGATAAGGGTAATGGTGAGATTTTATTAACGTCTTGTTGGTTGGAGGGAAAGAAAATCATCACTTTTAGGAAGATTTGTTTGTTTTTTTTTTGGCCGTTTACCATAACCTAAAAATAGTATATTATTTTTATCTATGGTCGCCACGATTACGAAAAAGACCTCATTATATAGATTTTTATTTTCCAATTTTTAGTGGAATAAAAAGTAAGTGGCAAAAATGTGGTTAATTTGTAGCCATTCCCGTCTTCATATGCATAACTTCTTTATTTTTGCCTCAAATCTGTTAAGGGCTTATTTTTGCGAGAAGGATGTGTGTCTTTTAGTGGTCTTATTTTAGATTGCCATAACATTTAAATTAATTTTTAGAGCATTTTTTTATAGTGGTTATTAATGAAAATTGTCTTTTTTGGGTTGAGCGTTTTTGGGGGTTGTTAACGGGGTTTTGCACAGGTGCGAATCGAATAACGATTCTGTGTTATTATTCAGATTGGTAGGACGCAGGATACCAAATATGTGGGGGGGGTTTTGTGGATTTTTAGTCAATTTACTGATAAACCAATTTGGAGAAAATCTTGTTCATTTAGCTAGCACCATCTTTTCAATATGCCATAACTTTTTTATTTTTCGGCTGCAAATCTAGTTTAGGGCGTATTGTTGCGAGAGAGTTGTTCTTTTTAGTGGGCTTTTGGAGTTGCATAACATTTTTAAAATCAACTTTTAGAGCATTTTTTTATATGGTATTATATCAACAAAATAATTTTTTCGGAACGTTTTTTTGCGTTTTTTTTTCTACGCGTTTACCGTGCGGGTGGTTCCCGATACGATTCGGTTTATTTACAAGGATTGTTACGGACGCGGCTCAATACCATAATATTGCGGGTTTTTTACGTGTTTTGTGTGTTTTATACTTTATTAAGTGTTTTTGGAAAGTGACTTTGAGGGCTTATATTTTAATGTATGTTTTTTATATTGTAAGGTGAAAACTTTAGTGTTTTTTACTTTGTTTTTACTATACATACTTGACTTAAACCGTGATGCTCTGATACTGGTTAGTCAATACATGCTCTACAATACGTGATTTTATGTCTAGCGCAGTGTAAACTGTCTGAGGCAAGCTGCGCATGCTCACAGTTGCAAGTCAGCAACCCGGAAGGAGTCTGGCTGCCATGGCAACCACGGCCGGGCAGCTCGAGAAATGGACATGCCAGTCCTCGTAGAAAGCTGACCCACGAAGTGGATACGGATCCCACGCTACGCGGCAACGGGGGATCCGATTCACGGCGCAAGACACCCTTACACGCCGCGGGCAGGCTTGACCGCGGCGTATATGTAATGTTGTAAGGGTTAAAACCAGCGGATCACACGAAGCCGGCTCCGATTGCGGGGTGATGTTAGCGAGGCATGTCGGCTGTACTAGACAAGCTGCAGCCGCTGCTTTCTGGTGCCGGCTCGTTCGCGAGCCATGGTGCCAGAAGCAGAGACGTTATAGAACGTCCCCGTATTGCGCTCCAGGTATGTAGCCTCCGGGGACGTTTACCTATAACGTCCTGGTGCGCCTAAGAGGTTTTTTTAAAACACAATCCAAACTATCTAAATGGGTATGACACGCGATCTCATCCAAGACCTAAAGAACTAATAAAAGTAGGCGTGTATTTGGAGCGAGCGTGAAGTGAAAGTGTAAAATAACTGAGCCCACAAGAACGTGAGTTTTTTTTTCAATTTTTCCGACATTTGGGAATTTTTTTCAGCTTGCGCAGTCATGGCATGTTAAAAACAAATAACATTACGGGCAAGATAAAATTTTTACGCACAAAACACGCCCTCACAAAAGGTAGGTACAAGTAAAACTGAACAACGTTATGGATTTTGAAGTCCGGGCAGAGCGAGACACTGAGCCAGAAAAACCTGCGTCCTTAAGGGGGTAAGAGTACCTTGATGCTTGAGGTTGGGTATTATCTGATAGACCAGCTGAGGGAATTTCAGAGAATGATTGCAGCTTGGGAGAAGTCATGGAGACGTGAGGGGGGGAGGTTTGAATTACAGAAGAGAATAACTAAGATCACTGGGGTCGAAGAGGATTGACGATATAGATGCTGAGATTAGAGAGGACATGCATTATGAGGATGCTTGAGGATGAGGGTGATAATTTAAACTATATTTGGAGAAAGGAGGACAGGCAACCAGTGGCAGTGACTGGCAAGTGAATCCGTGTAGTGTTTGGTTTGAAAGAGAAAGCCTGGCTGCTATGTGTTAAGAATGCGATTGTAGATGAGATAGTTTAGTATGTGGGCGATTACAGTAGTCTAGATGAGAGGTTAAATCATGAGCGGACAATTTAGTTTTTAGAGGTTTTCATTGTAACAAATGGTCAGATTCTAGAAATGTTTTAAGGTGCATTTGGACAAGAAGCAACAGATTGAATATGTTGGAGAGGAAGAAGTAGGAGTATAGCACAAGCTAAAAGGACAGGGACCTGTTGCCTTCGGGACGTTATGTTGAAATCACAGATGGAAATGGGAGATAGAGATCAGGGTTAGGGTCGTTATAAGAAGGGAAAGGACAAGAACGCCTCATTTTGGATAGATTAAGTTGCAAGAAGAGGGCGAGAAAATGATGTTAGAGACAGCAGAGAGGAGAGACAGTCACTGTGGTCCCGCAGAAGGCGTGGTATTGATATAAGTTCCGACTTGATATAACTGGGGTATCAACAGCGATAAGATGATAATTGAAAATCAAATATGTGATGGTTTGTCCATGGGGCACAGACCAGAATGGAGGAGAAAAGGGAAGATGGACCTAGACTGAGCCCTGAGGAAACACAACAGTGAGAGTGAAGAGGAGAAGAAGAGAGAGATCCAGTGAGTGAAGGAGGACACGGAAGGTGCGGTCAGAAGTGATGGAAGAAGAGAAAACCAAGAGGTGTAGTGTCTTTCAGGCCAGTGGAGCAAGAATCCTGAGAAGAGCTGTTCCTGTTTGTATCAAACATGGATGAGAGATCTAAAGAATGAGGAGGAGATAGTGCCCTTTATATTTAGCAATAAGGAGATCATTGGAGACTTTAGATAACAGCAGTTAAAGTGTTGCAGTAGGGGCATGGTAAATGCCATATGTATGGGACTGTACAAGGAGACTGTGAGGGGGACTGTGTGAGGCACTGTTACAGGTAGTGGGTGCGGAGCAGAGGAGTGGAGCCTTCATCCCGTGACTGGCTCAAAGGAAGAGAGTGAACAGTGTTAAAGTAAGCGGGAGTAGAGGGATTAATGGAGTTAGGGGATGGGAATTATTTCCTGGCGAATGCAGGTAATTATATCAGTTAAAGTATGGTGATCAGATCTTCAAGCCCCCAAGGTTTGATAAAAAGTGGTCTGAAAACCTTGGTGGTAGTAGGTAGAAGAGTGTCGAAGAGCATCTTAGGTGTTTAGAGCGGATATAGATTAGTGGAATACACCTGTTTGGCGAGAGATGGAGGGGATGTGTTATGTTATAAGCATAAATTGAATACAAAAATAGTATGCTGCTGTGCATGGATTTTCTTCCACAGACGTTTGTAAGCTCATGGTGCACTGCCGAAGGAAACGGCTTGGGGCATGTTGCCAAGCGTTAGCGAGTCTGTGTTGAAATGTACATCGGAGGGAGAAGCACCTTAGCAGGGCACTTTTTGAGGTTGTGATGGTTAGTAGCATGATTAGTACGGGAGAGAGAGGAGATGGCAGAGGGTGGGACAGTGATAACGGCATAGTTTCTGTGAGCGGTGAGTTGAGAGTAACATGGAAGTGGGTGCACAGTAAGATGTGATAGGTTGGGACAGTTCTTAAAGGACGAGAAATCTATAAGGTAAAAAAAAAAGAAGTTTTATGTCTTGATAGTGAAATGCACAGTATCAGTGTGAAGAGACTGAGAGAGTGAAGCAAGGAACCAAGTCTAGGATGTTCCCTTCTGGGGAGTAGGAGTTGTGAGAGTCCGAAAGGAGGAAGTTAGTGACATAGAGTGAGAGGATGAGAGATGGGGGATGTTAATAGGAATGGTTATAATTGTATCCCATAAGGCTGATACTGTGCGCAGCACCCGGCGCACGTTTCAGCAAGAGCAAGTGCCGGGGCAAGGGGTACTGGATAGGGCCCACTCGGGTCCCCGGTTATTCCCCGGGCATAGCAGGACACTGCCCCGCCTGGCCCGTGGAGGTAGTGTTCCCTCTCTCCCCTCCGACACAGCTCGCGATGAGAACATGTGCAAGTCACCACTGCTTTGAAAGTAAGGAGATGCGATGAGAGGTTGAAGGAACGGGATGACTGGCATGGGAAAAGCACGGACGGGGCGATGGAAGGGAAGGGAGAAGCGTAGTGACCACCCAGAGAGACTGTATCAGGACGGTGGATGGAGGGAGCGTTTACATGGGGCAAGGGGAAATACAGGAAGAGTGGGGGGGCAGAGTGTATACCAGGGAGGGGGGGGGCCGTGTGTATACAGGAGGAATGGAGGGGAAGTGTGTATACAGGAAGAGGGGGGGGCAGAGTGTTAAGGAGGGGGGAGGCCGGCAGTGGGATATACCAGGAGGAGGGGGGCCATGTGTACCGGAGGAGGGTGGGGCCACTGTGTACAGGGTGAGGTGGGGTTTGGGCAATGGTAGACAGGGGGAGGGGGGGCAGGGTGCATACAGGGGGAGGAGGGGCAGGGTGTAACAGAGGGGGGGGTGTTCACGAGTATGTGGGGGAAGTGTGTAAAAGGGGGATGGGGGTTCCAGTGTGACTATGGAGGGGCTTGGCATAAGAGAGTAACTAGAGTCTGAGATCAGGGTACTATGATACTGCCCCTTATGTACAAGAATATAACTACTATAATGCTGCCCCTATGTACAGGAATATAACTACTATAATACTTTTAGAGTGCATAACATTTTTTAAAATCACTTTTTAGAGCATTTTTGTAGGTATTAATTAAAAATATCTTTTTTCAGAACGTTTTTTACGTTTTTTTCCTCCAGCGTTACTTGTGTGGTCCAGTAACAATTCTGTTTTATTATATAGATTGTACGGACGCGGGCAACACCAAATATGCGGGTTTTTTTTGTGTTTTTATGGTTTTTTATACTTATTAAGTGCTTTTATGGGAAAGTGACATTTTAGGGGCTTATATTTTATGTATTTATTTTTATTTTTAATGGTATTGTAATGTTTTTGCATGTTTTATTATACATACTTGAACTTAAACAAGCGAAGCTCTGATCGCTGGTTTAAGTTCAAACACTGCTCACAATACTATTTTATTGTTAGAGCAGTGTAAACTGTCTGAGATGCTTGAGCATTGCTCAGACAGTTTACAGTCTGACCCGGAAGGGGTCTGACTGGCAGGGAGAGCGGGCAGCTCCAGGGCCACCATGCCAGTCCTCGGAGCTGCCCAGAAGAGGATCGGATCCCAGGTAAGCGGCACGGGGGATCCGATCCATAGGGGGAAGACCCTACACGCCGCGGTTATGCTTGACCACAGCGTGTGAGGGGTTAACACCCGTGTCGGAGTCGGCTCCGATCGCAGGTAGGTGTTACAAGCTCGGTGTCAGCTGTACTAGATAGCTTACAGCCGCTGCTTCTGGTACCGGCTCGTTCGTGAGACGGTGCCAGAAGCAGGACGTTAGGCGTCCTGGTGCGCTAAGTATCTAGCCACCGGGACGTACTATCAACGTCTGGTGCGCCTAGGGTTAGTTAGTAGTGGAGTGTTGTCATGCAACCTACAAAAAGTTAGAGCATTCTATATCTTTGGCCTTAAGAACAGCCGTGAGGCAAAATTTCATAAGGGGGGGGGGGTGATCAGCAGTATCCCCCTTCCTCTTCCAGCACGCATCCCGTATGCTGACCAAACTACAGCTGGGCGGGCATACGTTGGACTATCTAGTGAATGTAGCCTTAGGGTTTGTGGCCACATTAGTGTCCTGACTGGGCTTGCAGTTTCTTAGTGTTTGCTCCAAATATGCCATATATTTGCCAACAACAACCAACTATAGATTGGATAAATCTAGACTAGTCAGTCTTATTACTGGTTAAGATTATTATACAAGAACCCACCAAGATGGGTGGGCCCCTAAAATAATTTCCTTTGGTGGGCTTAGGTACTTCAGTCCAAACCCTGACTGAATTCATACGTTATTTCCTCAAGTTTTAGTCTGTTTTACTGTAATTGAGCTGCTTATTAATTATATACTATAGATACTTACACAGTGCTTTGCTTTTGGTAGGCGAGAACAATGGTGGGAGCTAACCCCTGATGACAAGATATCTCTCAACAGCCAGATTTCCCAAATGTTCCATGGAGCAGCCTAACACCTCCAATTATGGAAGCCCTATGACAGCTGGCAGCGGCAAGTGAATGGCACTAACCCAACCCTCAGTTTCCGGAGAGGAATATGACCTGAGACGTTGTGTGAACCAACCAGGACACATTTAAAATAAGAGTGGGGAAATGTAAAGTAAATGACATGTCTTGTTGAATTTTAATATATTATAACTGAGCTAGGCTTTTAAGTATATTGTACTGGTTTAAAAACTATCATATTAACCCCTTTGCGCATAATGAGATTTCTATGCTTTTGTGGGGAGTGGGGGGGGGGTGTATGGAGAGATCTCACTGGCTGAGCTCTGTTCCATACCCAGAAGGTGTCATTGGATTGCACAAAGAAAAGCCGTAAAACATTATGCCCACAAGAGCATGCCGCAAATGTGTCCTTTTGTCACTTTCCTGTACATTACTGCATTAAACGCCACAATTAATAGTACCATTTTCTTTCAGATAACAAGCATTCAAACATCTCTGAGTTATAGTCTTTTTGAATGAAGAGGAGTAACAACAAAAATCCTAAAGAGTCCTGAAAGGGTTAATCTGCTTTAAGAAAATCATATTTTATTATCCAAAAACATGTGTAGGTGGAGCAGACAGAACTAAGTGGGTTTGTAACCAAAAGGTGGAGTGCAAGCCCTCAGCTCCCATGACTCTCAGGAGAGGCATATAGTCCAAAGTAAGAAATTGAGGCAGCGCGTTCGTTGAGGAAAAACGGTGTTTTTCATCCAAAGTGCAGGTGCAAGTTTAAGCCTTATTGGAGCTATTTTCATATTTTTATTATATATTCATCTTTACTATAAGTAGTTGAAATATTTCCTCATTAATTTGCATAGGTGTGCGAGTAAAAACAGTAAAAAGTATCAGTTGAGCTGAAATTCCTTTCCTATAAAACTGCAGTTCTGGATACCGGAAAGTAAACTTCTGTGTTCTTAGGAAAGATGATACTCTACTTAATATCCAAATTTACCTTTCTGTATTTTTAAGGGGATGTTACAATATGTTACATTTAAAGGCATTTTTAAAATAGCCACAAGACAACCTGCTTGTGACACGTCTTAATAGTGATTCTGATACACTAACAACTGAAAGATTTTCCGATAAACTATGTTATCTTAAGGAAACCTACCACCACAAATCTACCTATAAGGTAAGTTAGTTGGGTGGGTAGGTGGATCAATGGGACGTGAGATAGCCCTTTAAGGCTAATCCTCACGTCCCCACACTTTTTTGATAACTTTTATTCCAACAATTATTCAAATTTACTTATGCGGCTACTGGGGCGTGGAGTAGCCGCATCTGAGGTTAAACGAGGCGGCTACTCCACGCCCCGGTAACCACTTTACCCCTCCACTCACCCAAAATTATACTCAAAATGGTAAAAAAAAGTGCTTTTCCATAATGAAGTTAAATGCCGGGGAAAACCGTGTATTATATTTGGATAGATCAGACATTTTATGACATGTCGAAACTAAACATGTGTCAGGGTTCAGGGGTCAATGGACCCTCTGGACCACGCGAGAGATGGTACTAACCGAACCTGGGGACTGGAGTCTAAGTGTTACCTAGGTCTTCACCAGAGCCTGCCGCAAATCGGTATGGATTTGCTGAGGCAGGGTGCCACCATGTCATTCCACAGGTGCAAATAGCCCCTGGTGGCAGCCAGCAATCAGCAGTAGGTTCGTGGTCAGGCTCAGACAGTCGGGCAGGCAGCAGGGATGCAGAGGTCAGAGGTCGGGTCCGAGACCACAACAGGAATTAGCAGAGCAACGTACAAGGAACAACACAGGGAGCACAGGAGCTTTGCCAGGTTAGGTAGCTCAAAGATACGGTGGGGCGTAATGGGAGCTGCCGGATTGAATAGAAACATGGAAGGGCCAACGGCAATCAGCAGGCGCGTGGCCCTTTAAATCTCCGAGTGGCTAACATGCACGCCGCCCTAGGGAGCAGGGATGCGTGGCCTAGGAGGATGGGAGCAGGAGTGTGGGAAAGGTGAGTGAGGTGAGCCAGGGGGAGGGCAGCACTGCCACGGAGAGAGGGGCACGTGACAGTGCCCCTCCCCTTCAGCCTCCCCCTCTCTTGGCTTGAAGAAGTTTTGGTGGATTTTCTGTCCAGGATATTCTCTTCAGGCTCCCAGGATCTTCCTCGGGCCCGAACCCTTCCAGTCTACAAGAAAGAACCACTTACCCCTCACGGTGCTTCATGTCTGCAAACTCCTTGACCTCGTAGTATATGTATATCCCTGTACATAGGGGCAGTATTAATAGTATGTTCTTGTACATAGGGGGCAGTATTATAGTAGTTATATCTGTACAAGGGGGCAGTATTATGTAGTTATGTCATGTACATAGGAACAGTATTATAGTAGTTATATTCCTGTACATAGGGGGCAGTATTATAGTAGTATATTCTTGTACACTAGGGGGCAGTATTATAGTAGTTATATTCTTGTATCATAGGGGCCAGTATTATAGTAGTGATTATTCTTGTACCTAAGGGGCAGTATAAGTAGTTATCTAGTCCAGGGAGTATATAGAAAAATAGCCCAAGGAAGCAAATCAGCCCACTTATCTCTGAACAGGCAGAGACAAAGTGGCGGAGGTAAGAGGCCAAAGTCCGATTCACCTTTCTATTGACCATTCGAATGGTGGTAAGCAGAAGAAAAGTCCAGATTAACTTGCAGCTGGTTACACAAGGAATGCCAGCACTGGACACACGAAATGGACCCTCGGTCAGACATGATGTGCATTGGAAGTTCATACAGCCAGAAGATATGCTTGAAGAAAATAATGGCAAGCCATGGAGAAGATGGAAGAGACAGAAGGGATCAAAATGGGACATCTTGAAAAACAGGTCCGTCACCACCCAGATGACAGTATGTCAGAGGAGAGAGGAAGATCAGTGACAAAGTCCATTGCCACGTGAGACCATGGGGCGACTGGGGTATCGGCAACGGGAAGTAACAGTCCAGCCGGTTTGAGACGAGAGGCTTGTTGGGGGGCACAGGAAGAGCAGGATCCCCACAAAATCCTGGACATCTTTGACCAGGCCTGGCCACCAGTAGTAGCGTGAGTGAGATGAGGCCACGGAACGTTGCACCCCTAAATGCCCAGCCACTCGCCAAAGAATCACCCCAAGACAGAATTCTCTTCCATAGTAAATATCTGCCGTCATGCCAGGAGATCCACCAAAGCTGCAACAACAGGTGTTCAGGAGAGACGATATGCCGAGGAACAGCCTCTTCTCTAATTACATATGAAGCACGGACAGTGCATCAGTCTGATATTCTTATCCACAGGACAGAAATCGATCAGCAGATTGAAACGAGAAAAAAACAACGACCAACGGGCTTGGCCTGGGAAGGTTCTTGTGGTCAGTGTACCACAACAGGATGAAGAGTTCCCTCCAGTAGTACTGCCACTCTCCAGAGCAGTTTGATGGCCAGCAGTCTTCTGTCACCAATAGAATAATTCTCTCTCTTGGGAGAAAAAGTCAGAAAAGAAGATGCTGCATATGAGAGTTCGGCCCTTGGGCCCACTGGGTGAACACAGCTCCAGCTCCTACGGAGGATGCATCCACCTCAAGATGAAAGGCGTTCTCGTTTCAGGCCTAGTGAGAACAGGAGTGAGACAAAAGCAGACTTCAACCTGGAAAAGGCTTCTGCAGCCGCAGGGGCCAGGCACGGGGATTGGCACCTTTCTTGGTAAGTCCAAGATGGGAGACACCAGAGTGGAGAAAATCGGAATAATAAACTGCTGATAATAGTTTGCAAAACACAGAACCTCTGTATGGCTCGTATGCCTTCTGGGCGTGGCCACTGTAGAACTGAAGACAGCTTATCAGGATCCATCTGAAACTCTGTCTCAGAGTTATGTAGCAAGGAAGGAAGGCTGCTTTGGTGAAACTGACATCTCCAGCTTGGTGTAGAGAAGGTTAGCCCAGAGCGGCAAGAACTTGCCGCCAAGAACATGATGGTCTTGAGGTCTGGGGAGAAGACCAGGATGTCGTCAAGGTAGGCCACGAAACAAGTGTACAGCAGATCCTTAAAGATGTCATTCACAAATTCCTGGAAGACAGTAAGAACTTTACATAGCCCAAGGGCATCACTAGGTACTCGAAGTGCCCGTAACAGGTGTTAAATGCTGTCTCCATTCAGACACCATTGCGGATGCTGATGAGATTGTAGGCACCCCGAAGATTCAGCTTGGAGAACACCGTGGAACCAAGCAGCCAATCAAAAGAATCAGTAATCAACGACAGGGGGAAGCGGGTTTTAACCGTAACCTTGTTCGCCTGCTATAGTCTACACAGGGTTGCAAGAAGCTGTCTTCTTGGTTACAAAAAAAAGAACCCTATACCCTGGAGAGCAGGACTTGCATATGAAACCTCTCTGCAGGATCTCTTTGATGTACTCGGACATGGCAGCTGTCTCAGGAAAGAAAGAGGGTACACACACGGCCTCTAGGAGGAAAAGCACCTGGCAGGAGATCCAAAAGGGCAATCATAGGGATGATCAGGGGCGGACTGGGAATTTTAAATGGCCCTGGAAAAACTATAAAAGTGGCCCCATTTTATGGGTGGAGTCAAAACAAGTGGGGGTGGTCAGATAATGTGGGTGGGGTATAACAGACAAATTGTGGTAGATGGCCTTAATGCAAAACAAGAACATCTTTTGCTGTAAGTGAAAATAATGTGCAAAGAATGTGACCCGTCGATCAGTAAATTATGCACACACAAGACCCGGTAAGCCTTATATACCTTTCCCCTGTGCCATACATGTACAATTCAGAGAAAGAATATATTGATACGCCTCCTATGTACAGGAATAATGCTACAATAACACATTTAGAATAACACATTAAATCATGCCTTCTATATTCAAAATAAAACTACTACAATACCTTCTCCCTATACAAGCCAACTACTATAATATGCCCCCCTGTACAAGGATTAACTACCGTACTACAATACTGCCCCTATGTACAAGAATATAATACTAAATACTGCCCCTATGTACAGAAAATATAACTACGATAATACTGCCCCTTAGGTACAAGAATATAACTACTATAATACTGCCCCCATGTACAAGAATATAACTACTACCGTATAATACTGCCCCTATGTACAAAAGAATATAACTACTATAATACTGTCCCCTATGTACAGGAATATAACTACATATACTGTTCCCTATGTACATGAATATAACTACTATAATACTGCCACCTATGTACAACTACTATAATACTGCCCCCTATGTACAAGAATATAACTACTATAATACAGCCCCCTATGTACAAGAATATAACTACTATAATACTGCCCCCTATGTACAAGAATATAACTACTATAATACTGCCCCTATGTACAGGGATATAACTACTATAATACTGCCCCCCATGTACAAGAATCTAACTACTATAATACTGCCCCATAGGTACAGGGATATAACTACTATAATACTGCTCCTAAGTACAAGAATATAACTACTATAATACTGCCACCTATGTACAGGGATATAACTACTATAATACTGCTCCTAAGTACAAGAATATAATTACTATGATACTGCCCCTTATGTACAAGAATATAACTACTATAATGCTGCCCCTATGTACAGGAATATAACTACTATAATACTTCCCCCTATGTACAGGGATATAACTACTATAATACTGCTCCTAAGTACAAGAATATAACTACTATGATACTGCCCCTTATGTACAAGAATATAACTACTATAATGCTGCCCCTATGTACAGGAATATAACTACTATAATACTGCCCCCTATGTACAAGAATATATCTTGATACCCCCGTACCTTAAATATAAATATGCCCCCCCTATGTACATTAATATAACTACTATAATACTGCCCCCTATGTACAAGAATATAATTACTATAATACTACATATATACACAGAAGCGAACATGCAAAAAAATCAGTATTTATCATATACAGCTACAGAAAACACATGAGAGATCCATACCTGTGACATCCAGTGACATCAGGTGACGTATCCTCGGATTGTACGCGTACCTCATCTTCTCCATTAGTTCCACCATCACCTTGTCTCTTCCTCCAGGTACACAGCATTCCTGCAGAGTTTACCACACAGACGTCTTATGTTCTGCACTTTCCCAGTGTCCCTTAATGGTCCCTTCTTCTGCTACCACCAATACTGTGCCCCAAGTACTGAAATATTAGTACCACACAAATAGTGCCCCATAATGTAAAATATTGTAATGGGAAGGATATTTTATTTGTTCTTTCTCTCCTTTAACCCCCTTAACACCCCCCCCCCCCCAACCCCAGTATTGATAGAGCTCCTACTATGACCCAGGCGTGATAATAATGCCCCCAGCCTTCCCTAATCATAAAATTAATGCCCCCAGCCTACCTCAGACATAGAATGAATGGCCCCAGCCTACCCCAGACATATAATGAATGGCCCCAGCCTACCCCAGACATAGAATGAATGGCCCCAGCCTACCCCAGTCATACAATTAATGGCCCCAGCCTACCCCAGACATATAATTAATGCCCCAGCCTACCCCAGACATAGAATTAATGGCCCCAGCCTGCCCCAGATATAGAATTTATTCCCCCAGCCTGCCCCAGACATAGAATTAATGCCCCCGCCTACCACAGACATAGAATTAATGGCCCCAGCCTGCCCCAGACATAAAATTAATGCCCCCGCCTGCCCCAGACATAGAATTAATGGCCCCAGCCTACCCCAAACATAGAATTTATGCCCCCAGCCTACCCAGGACATATAATTAAAGCCCCCTGCCCACCCCAGACATATAATTAATGCCAAACACCCTACAAAAAGGGGAACTCATAAATCTTATATTTTAAGTAGTTGGCTTGTAGGGGAGAAGTATTGTAGTAGTTTTTATTTGAATATAGAAGGCGGATTGAATGTGTTATTCTAAATGTGTTATTGTAGCATTATTCCTGTACATAGAGGCGTATCAATATATTCTTTCTCTGAATTGTACATGTATGGCACAGGGAAAGGTATATAAGGCTTACCGGGTCGTGTGTGTGCATAATTTATCTGATCGACGGGTCACATTCTTTGCACATTATTTCACTTACTAGCAAAAGAGTTTCTTGTTTTGCATTAAGGCCATCTACCAACAATTTTGTCTGTTATAACCCCACCCACATTATCTGACCACCCCACTTGTTTTTGACTCCGCCCATAAAATGGGGCCCACTTTTATAGTTTTTTTCCAGGGCCATTTAAATTCCCAGTCCGCCCCTGATCATCCCTATGATTGCCTTTGGATCTCCTGCCAGGTGTGCTATTCCTCCTAGGGCGTGTGTGTACCCTCTTCTGTTCCTGGACAGCTGCCATGTCCGAGTACATCAAAGAGATCCTGAGGAGGTTTCATATGCAAGTATCCTGCCTCCAGGGTATAGGTTCTTTTTTGTAACCAAGAAGGACAGCTTCTTGCAACCCTGTTGAGACTATAGCAGGCTGAACAAGGTTACGGTTAAAACCCCGCTTCCCCTGTCGCTTGATTACTGAATTCTTTGATTGGCTGCTTGGTTCCACGGTGTTTCTCCAAGCTGAATCTTCGGGGTGCCTACATCTCATCAGCTATCCGCATGGTGTCGAATGGGACAGACATTTAACACCTGTTACGGGCACTTCGAGTACCTAGTGGTGCCCTTTGGGCTATGTAAGTTCTTACTGTCTTCCAGGATTTGTGAATGACATACTTCAAGGATCTGCTGCTTTTATATTTATGCAATAAAAGTAATTTTTTTTTTAATGCCAAACACCCTACAAAAAGGGGAACTCATAAATCTTATATTAAAAAAAATTACTTTTTATTGCATAAATATTAAAAGCAGCAGATCCTTGAAGATGTCATTCACAAATTCCTGGAAGACAGTAAGAACTTTACATAGTTTAGAGTGCATACACATTTTTTAAAATCACTTTTTAGAGCATTTTTGTAGGGTATTAATTAAAAATATCTTTTTTCAGAACGTTTTTTACGTTTTTTTCCTCCAGCGTTACTTGGGTGGTCCAGTAACAATTCTGTTTTATATATAGATGGTACGGACGCGGGCAACACCAAATATGCGGGGTTTTTTTTGTGTTTTTATAGGTTTTTTTATACTTATTAAGTGCTTTTATGGGAAAGTGACATTTAGGGGCTTATATTTTATGTATTTATTTTTATTTTTAATGGTATTGTAATGTTTTTGCATGTTTTATATACATACTTGAACTTAAACAAGCGAAGCTCTGATCGCTGGTTTAAGTTCAAACACTGCTCACAATACTATTTTATTGTTAGAGCAGTGTAAACTGTCTGGAATGCTTGAGCATTGCTCAGACAGTTTACAGTCTGACCCGGAGGGGTCTGACTGGCAGGGAGAGCGGGCAGCTCCAGGGCCACCATGCCAGTCCTCGGAGCTGCCCAGAAGAGGATCGGATCCCAGGTAAGCGGCACGGGGGATCCGATCCATAGGGGGAAGACCCTACACGCCGCGGTCTATGCTTGACCACAGCGTGTGAGGGGTTAACACCCGTGTCGGAGTCGGCTCCGATCGCAGGTAGGTGTTACAAGCTCGGTGTCAGCTGTCTAGATAGCTTACAGCCGTGCTTCTGGTACCGGCTCGTTCGTGAGACGGTGCCAGAAGCAGGACGTATAGTGCGTCCTGGTGCAGCTAAGTATCTAGCCACCGGGACGTACTATCAACGTCTGGTGCGCCTAGGGTTAAGTTAAGCTAGTGGAGTAGTTGTCATGCCAACACAAAAAGTTAGAGCATTCTATATCTTTGGCCTTAAGAACAGCCGTGAGGCAAAATTTCATAAGGGGGGGAGGGGTGATCAGCAGTATCCCCCTTCCTCTTCCAGCACGCATCACGTATGCTGACCAAACTACAGCTGGGCGGGCATACGTTAGGATATCTAGTGAATGTAGCCATTAGGGTTTGTGGCCACATTAGTGTCCTGACTGGGGCTTGCAGTTTTTAGTGTTTGCTCCAAATATGCCATATATTTGCACAAAACAACCAACTATATGATTGGATAATCTAGACTAGTCAGTCTTATTACTGGTTAAGATTATTAACAAGAACCCACCAAGATAGGGTGGGCCCCTAAAATAATTTCCTTTGGTGGGCTTAGGTACTTCAGTCCAAACCCTGACTGAATTCATACGATTATTTCCTCAAGTTTTAGTCTGTTTTACTGTAATTGAGCTGCTTATTAATTATATACTATAGATACTTACACAGTGCTTTGCTTTTGGTAGGCGAGAACAATGGTGGGAGCTAACCCCTGATGACAAGAATATTCTCAACAGCCGATTTCCCAAATGTTCCATGGAGCAGCCTAACACCTCCAATTATGGAAGCCCTATGACAGCTGGCAGCGGCAAGTGAATGGCACTAACCCAACCCTCAGTTTCCGGAGAGGAAATATTGACCTGAGACGTTGTGTGAACCAACCAGGACACATTTAAAAGTAAGAGTGGGGGAAATGAAAGTAAATGACATGTCTTTGAATTTTAATATATTATAATGAACTAGGCTTTTAAGTATATGTACTGGTTTAAAAACTATCATATTTAACCCCTTTGCGCATAATGAGATTTCTATGCTTTTGTGGGGGAGTGGGGGGGGGGTGTATGGAGAGATCTCACTGGCTGAGCTCTGTCCATAACCAGAAGGTGTCATTGGATTGCACAAAGAAAAGCCGTAAAACATTATGCCCACAAGAGCATGCCGCAAATGTGTCCTTTTGTACTTTCCTGTACATTACTGCATTACAACGCCACAATTAAATAGTACCATTTTCTTTCAGATAACAAGCATTCAACACATCTCTGAGTTATAGTCTTTTTGAATGAAGAGGAGTAAACAACAAAAATCCTAAAGAGTCCTGAAAGGGTTAACTGCTTTAAGAAAAATCATATTTTATTATCCAAAAACATGTGTAGGTGGAGCAGACAGAACTAAGTGGGTTTGTAACCAAAAGGTGGAGTGCAAGCCCTCAGCTCCCATGACTCTCAGGAGAGGCATATAGTCCAAAGTAAAGAGAATTGAGGCAGCGCGTTCGTTGAGGAAAAACGGTGTTTTTCATCCAAAGTGCAGGTGCAAGTTTAAGCCTTATGGAGCTATTTTCATATTTTTATTATATATTCATCTTTTACTTATAAGTAGTTGAAAATATTTCCTCATTAATTGCATAGGTTGTGCGAGAGTAAAAACAGTAAAAAGTATCAGTTTGAGCTGAAATTCCTTCCTATAAAACTGCAGTTTCGGATACGGAAAGTAAACGTTCTGTGTTCTCTAGGAAAGATGATACTCTACTTAATATCCAAATTTACCTTTCTGTATTTTTAAGGGGATGTTACAATATGTTACATTTAAAGGCATTTTTAAAATATGCCAACAAGACAGACCTGCTTGTGACACGTCTTAATAGTGATTCTGATACACTAACAACTGAAAGATTTTCCGATAAACTAGTGTATCTTAAGGAAACCTACCACCACAAATCTACCTATAAAAGTAGATTGGGTGGGTAGGTGGATCAATGGGACGTGAGATAGCCCTTTAAGGGCTAATCCTCACGTCCCCACACTTTTTTGATAACTTTTATTCCACAATTATTCAAATTTAACTTATGCGGCTACTGGGGCGTGGAGTAGCCGCATCTAGGTTAAACGAGGCGGCTACCTCCACGCCCCGGTAACCACTTTACCCCTCCACTCACCCAAAATTACACTCAAAATGGTAAAAAAAGTGCTTTTCCATAATGAAGTTAAATGCCGGGGAAAACGTGTATTATATTTGGATAGATCAGACATTTATGACATGTCGAAAACTAAACATGTGTCAGGGTTCAGGGGTCAATGGACCCTCTGGACCACGCGAGAGATGGTACTAACGAAACCTGGGGACTGGAGTTAAGTGTTACCTAGTGCTTCACCAGAGCCTGCCGCAAATTCGGTATGGATTTGTGAGGCAGGGTGCCACCATGTCATTCCACAGGTGAACACTAGCCCCTGGTGGCAGCCAGCAATCAGAGTGTAGGTTCGTGGTCACGCTCAGCACAGTCGGCAGGCACAGGGATGCAGAGGTCAGAGGTCGGGTCCGAGACCACAACAGGAATTAGCAGAGCAACGTACAAGGAACAACACAGGGAGCACAGGAGCTTTGCCAGGTACAGGTAGCTCAAAGATCGGTGGGGCGTAATGGGAGCTGCCGGATTGAATAGAAACATGGAAGGGCCAACGGCAATCAGCAGCCGCGCGTGGCCCTTTAAATCTCCGAGTGGCTAACATGCACGCGCCCTAGGGAGCAGGGATGCGTGGCACTAGGAGGATGGGAGCAGGAGTGTGGGAAAGGTGAGTGAGGTGAGCCAGGGGGAGGGCAGCACTGCCACGGAGAGAGGGGCACGTGACAGTGCCCCTCCCCTTCAGCCTCCCCCTCTCTTGGCTTGAGAAGTTTTTGGGGGATTCTTCTGTCCAGGATATTCTTCAGGCTCCCAGGATCTTCCTCGGCCCGAACCCCTTCCAGTCTACAAGAAAGAACCACTACCCCTCACGGTGCTTCCATGTCTGCAAATCCTTGACCTCGTAGTTATATGTATATCCCTGTACATAGGGGCAGTATTATAGTAGTTATGTTCTTGTACATAGGGGGCAGTATTATAGTAGTTATATTCTGTTACAAGGGGGCAGTATTATGTAGTTATGTCATGTACATAGGAACAGTATTTATAAGTAGTTATATTCTGTACATAGGGGGCAGTATTATAGTGTATATTCTTGTACATAGGGGGCAGTATTATAGTAGTTATATTCTGTCATCAGGGGCCAGTATTATAGTAGTGATTATTCTTGTACCTAAGGGCAGTATAAGTAGTTATTAGTCCAGGGAGTTATAGAAAAAATAAGCCCAAGGAAGCAAATCAGCCCACTATCTCTGAAAGGCAGAGACAAAGTGGCGGAGGTAAGAGGCCAAAAGTCCGATTCACACTTCTATTGACCATTCGAAGTGAGTGGTAAGCAGAAGTAAAGTCCAGATTAACTTGCAGCTGGTTACACAAGGAATGCCAGCACAATGGACACGAACGAAATGGACCCTCGGTCAGACATGATGTGCATTGGAAGTTCATACAGCCAGAAGATATGCTTGAAGAAATAACTGGCAAGCCATGGAGAAGATGGAGAACACGAAGGGATCAAAAATGGGACATCTTGAGGAAAAACAGGTCCGTCACCACCCAGATGACAGTATTGTCCAGAGGAGAGAGGAAGATCAGTGACAAAGTCCATTGCCACGTGAGACCATGGGGCGACTGGGGTATCGGCAACGGAAGTAACAGTCCAGCCGGTTTGAGACGAGAGGCTTGTGGGGTGGCACAGGAAGAGCAGGATCCCCACAAAATCCTGGACATCTTTGACCAGGCCTGGCCACCAGTAGTAGCGTGAGTGAATGAGGCCACGGACAACGTTGCACCCCTAAATGCCCAGCCACTCGCCAAAGAAATCACCCAAGACAGAATTCTCTTCCATAGTAAATATCTGCCGTCCATGCCAGGAGATACCACCAAAGCTTGCAACAACAGTGTTCAGGAGAGACGATTATGCCGAGGAAACAGCCTCTTCTCTAATTACATATGAAGCACGGACAGTGCATCAGTCTGATATTCTTATCCACAGGACAGAAATCGATCAGCAGATTGAAACGAGAAAAAAACAACGACCAACGGGCTTGCCTGGAAGGTTCTTGTGGTCAGTGTACCACAACAGGATGAAGAGTTCCCCTCCAGTAGTACTGCCACTCTCCAGAGCAGTTGAGGCCGCAAGTCTTCTGTCACCAATAGAATAATTCTCTCTTTGGGAGAAAAAGTCGAGAAAAGAAGATGCATAGCATATGAGAGTTCAGGCCCTTGGGCCCACTGGGTGAACACAGCTCCAGCTCCTACGGAGGATGCATCCCCTCAAGATGAAGGCGTTCTCGTTTCAGGCCTAAGTGAGAACAGGAGTGAGACAAAAGCAGACTTCAACCTGGAAAAGGCTTCTATGACGCCGCAGGGGCCAGGCACGGGGATTGGCACCTTTCTTGGTAAGTCCAAGATGGGAGACACCAGAGTGGGGAAAATCGGAATAATAAACTGCTGATAATAGTTTGCAAAACACAGGAACCTCTGTATGGCTCGTATGCCTTCTGGGGTGGCCACTGTAGAACTGAAGACAGCTTATCAGGGATCCATCTGAAACCTGTCTCAGATATGTAGCAAGGAAGGAAGGTCTGCTTTGGTGAAACTGACATCTCCAGCTTGGTGTAGAGAAGGGGTTAGCCCAGTAGCGGCCAAGAACTTGCCGCCAAGAACATGATGGGTCTTGAGGTCTGGGGAGAAGACCAGGATGTCGTCAAGGTAGGCCACGAAACAAGTGTACAGCAGATCCTTAAAGATGTCATTCACAAATTCCTGGAAGACAGTAAGAACTTACATAGCCCAAGGGCATCACTAGGTACTCGAAGTGCCCGTAACAGGTGTAAATGCTGTCCCATTAGACACCATTGCGGATGCTGATGAGATTGTAGGCACCCCGAAGATTCAGCTTGGAGAACACCGTGGAACCAAGCAGCCAATCAAAAGAATCAGTAATCAAGACAGGGGGAAGCGGGTTTTAACCGTAACCTTGTTCGCCTGCTATAGTCACACAGGGTTGCAAGAAGCTGTCTTCTTGGTTACAAAAAAAAGAACCCTATACCCTGGAGAGCAGGACTTGCATATGAAACCTCTCTGCAGGATCTCTTTGATGACTCGGACATGGCGCATGTCTCAGGAAAAGAAAGAGGGGACACACACGCCTCTTAGGAGGGAAAAGCACCTGGCAGGATGATCCAAAAGGGCAATCATAGGGATGATCAGGGGCGGACTGGGAATTTTAAATCGCCCTGGAAAAACTATAAAAAGTGGCCCATTTTATGGGTGGAGTCAAAACAAGGGGGGGTGGTCAGATAATGTGGGTGGGGTTGATAACAGACAAATTGTGGTAAGATGGCCTTACATGCAAACAAGAACATCTTTTGCTGTAAGTGAAAATAATGTGCAAAGAATGTGACCCGCGATCAGTAAATATGCACACACAGACCCGGTAAGCCTTATATACCTTGTCCCCTGTGCATACATGTACAATTCAGAGAAAGAATATATTGATACGCCTCCTATGTACAGGAATAATGCTACAATAACACATTTAGAATAAACATTAAATCATGCCTTCTATATTCAAATAAAACTATAACATCCTTCTCCCTATACAAGCCAACTACTATAATATGCCCCCCTGTACAAGGATTATACCTTACCGTACTACAATCTGCGCCCTATGTACAAGAATATAAACTAAATACTGCCCCTAGTACGAAAATATAACTACGTAATACTGCCCTTAGGTACAGAATATAACTTATATATGCCCCATGTACAAGAATATACTACTTACCTATAATACTGCCCCCTATGTACAAGAAGTATAACTACTAAATACTGTCCCCTATGTACAGGAATATAACTAATATACATGTTCCCTATGTACATGAATATAACTACTATAATACTGCCCACCTATGTTAAAAACACTATAATAATGCCCCCTATGTACAAGAATATACTACTATAATACACCCTATGTACAAGAATATAACTATATAATACTGCCACCCATGTTACAAGAATATAACTACTATAATACTGCCCCATGAGACAAGGGATATAACTATAAATATGCCCCCCATTACAAGATTAACTCTATAATACTGCCCCATAGGTACAGGGAATAACTATATAATACTGCTCTAAGTACAAGAATATAACACTATACGCCACTATGTACACGGATATAAACTACTATAATACTAGCTCCTAGTACAAGAATATAATTAACCTATGATACGTGCCCCTTTGTACAAGAATATAACTACTATAATGCTTGCCCCTAGTACAGGATATAACTACTATAATACTTCCCCCTATGTACAGGAATAACTACTATAATACTGCTCCTAAGTACAAGAATATAACTACTATGATACTGCCCCTTATGTACAAGAATATAAACTACTATAATGTGCCCCTATGTACAGGAATATAATACTACTAATACTCCCCCTATGTACAAGAATATAACTACTATGATACTCCCCCCTATGTACATTAATATTAAACTACTATAATACTGCCCCCTATTACAAGAATATAATTACTATAATATATAACATATTACACAGAAGCGAAAATGCAAAAAAATCAGTATTGTATCTATTACAGCTACAGAAAACACATGAGAGATCCATACCTGTGACATCCAGTGACATCAGGGTGAGTATACTCGGATTGTACGCGTACCTCATCTTCTCATTAGTTCCACCATCACCTTGTCTCTTCCTCCAGGTACACAGCATTCCTGCAGGGTTACCACCACAGACGTCTTATGTTCTGCACTTCCCAGTGTCCCTTAAATGGCCCTTCTTCTGCTAACACCAAACGTGCCCAAGTACTGAAATATTAGTACCACACAAAATAGTGCCCCATAATGTAAAAATATTTAATGGAAGGATATTTTATTTGTTCTTTCTCTCTTTAACCCTAACACCCCCCCCCCCAACCAGTATTGATAGAGCTCCTACTATGACCAGGCGTGAATGATAATAATGCCCCCAGCCTTCCCCATAATCATAAAATTAATGACCCCCAGCCTACCTCAGACATGAATGAATGGCCCCAGCCTACCCCAAGAACTTAGAATGGCCCCCAGCCTACCCCAGACATAGAATGAATGGCCCCCAGCCTACCCCCAGTCTACAATTAATGGCCCAGCCTACCCCAGACAATAATTAATGGCCCCAGACTACCCCAGACATAGAATTAAGGCCCCAGCCTACCCGACATAGAATAATGGCCCCAGCCCCAAGATATAGAATTATTATTCCCCAGCCTGCCCCAGACATAGAATTAATGCCCCCGCCTACCACAGACTATAGAAATTAATGGCCCAGCTGCCCCAGACATAAAAATAATGCCCCCGCCTGCCCCAGACATAGAATTAATGGCCCCAGCACTACCCCAAACATAGAATTTATGCCCCCAGCCTACCCAGGACATATAATTAAAGCCCCCTGCCCACCCCAGACATATAATTAATGCCAAACACCCTACAAAAAGGGGAACTCATAAATCTTATATTAAAAAAAATTACTTTTTATTGCATAAATATTAAAAGCAGCAGATCCTTGAAGATGTCATTCACAAATTCCTGGAAGACAGTAAGAACTTTACATAGCCCAAAGGGCATCACTAGGTACTCGAAGTGCCCGTAACAGGTGTTAAATGCTGTCTCCATTCAGACACCATTGCGGATGCTGATGAGATTGTAGGCACCCCGAAGATTCAGCTTGGAGAACACCGTGGAACCAAGCAGCCAATCAAAGAATTCAGTAATCAACGACAGGGGGAAGCGGGTTTTAACCGTAACCTTGTTCAGCCTGCTATAGTCTACACAGGGTTGCAAGAAGCTGTCCTTCTTGGTTACAAAAAAGAACCCTATACCCTGGAGAGCAGGACTTGCATATGAAACCTCTCTGCAGGATCTCTTTGATGTACTCGGACATGGCAGCTGTCTCAGGAACAGAAAGAGGGTACACACGGCCTCTAGGAGGAATAGCACCTGGCAGGAGATCCAAAGGGCAATCATAGGGATGATCAGGGGCGGACTGGGAATTTAAAATGGCCCTGGAAAAAACTATAAAAGTGGCCCCATTTTATGGGCGGAGTCAAAACAAGTGGGGGTGGTCAGATAATGTGGGTGGGGTTATAACAGACAAATTGTTGGTAGATGGCCTTAATGCAAAACAAGAACATCTTTTGCTAGTAAGTGAAAATAATGTGCAAAGAATGTGACCCGTCGATCAGTAAATTATGCACACACACGACCCGGTAAGCCTTATATACCTTTCCCCTGTGCCATACATGTACAATTCAGAGAAAGAATATATTGATACTGCCTCCTATGTACAGGAATAATGCTACAATAACACATTTAGAATAACACATTCAATCATGCCTTCTATATTCAAAATAAAACTACTACAATACCTTCTCCCCTATACAAGCCAACTACTATAATATTGCCCCCTATGTACAAGGATATAACTACCGTACTACAATACTGCCCCCTATGTAGAAGAATATAACTACTATAATACTGCCCCTTATGTACAAGAATATAACTACGATAATACTGCCCCTTAGGTACAAGAATATAACTACTATAATACTGCCCCCTATGTACAAGAATATAACTACTACCGTATAATACTGCCCCCTATGTACAAGAATATAACTACTATAATACTGTCCCCTATGTACAGGAATATAACTACTATAATACTGTTCCCTATGTACATGAATATAACTACTATAATACTGCCACCTATGTACAAGAATATAACTACTATGATACTGCCCCTTATGTACAAGAATATAACTACTATAATGCTGCCCCTATGTACAGGAATATAACTACTATAATACTTCCCCCTATGTACAGGGAATAACACATAATAATGCTTAAGTACAAGAATAAATACTATGATACTGCCCTAGTACAAGAATATAACTACATAATGCTGCCCCTATGTACACGGAATATAACTACTATAATACTGCCCCTATGTACAAAGTATATATAACTACTATGAAACTCCCCCTTATGTACATAATAAACTACTATAATACTGCCCCTATGTACAAGCATATAATTACTATAATACTACATATATACACAGAAGGCGAACATGCAAAAAAAATCAGTATTGTATCATATACAGCTACAGAAAAACAATGAGAGACCATACCTGTGACATCCAGTGACATCAGGTGACGTATCCGGATTGTACGCGTACTCATCTTCTCCATTAGTTTCACCATCACCCTTGTTCTCTCTCAGGTACACAGCATTCCTGCAGGAGTTTACCACAATAGACGTCTTATGTTCTGCACTTTACCCAGTGTCCCTTAATGGTCCTTCTTCTGACACCACAATACTGTGCCCCAAGTACTGAAATATTAGTACCACACAAATAGTGCCCCATAATGTAAAAATATTTGTAATGGGAAGGATATTTATTTGTTCTTTCTACTCTTAACCCCCTTAACACCCCCCCCCCCAACCCCAGTTTGATAGAGCTCCTATATGACCCAGGCGTATAATTATGCCCCAGCCTTCCTAATCTAAAATAATGCCCCAGCCTACCCAACATAGAATGAAGGCCCAGCTACCCGAATATAATTAATGGCCCCCAGCCTACCCCAGAAATAGAATGAATGGCCCCAGCTACCCCAGTCATACAATAATGCCCAGCCTACCCCAGACATATAATTAATGCCCAGCCTACCCCAGACATAGAATTAATGGCCCACAGCCGCCCCAGATATGAATTATTCCCCAGCCTGCCCAGACATAGAATTTATGCCCCCAACCTACCACAGACATAAATAATGGCCCCAGCTGCCCAGACAAAAATAATGCCCCCGCCCCCAGACATAGATAATGGCACCAGCCTACCAGAATAGAATGAATGGCCCCCAGCCTACCCCAGCATACAATTAAATGGCCCAGCCTACCCAGAACATATATTAATGCCCAAGCTACCCCAGACATAGAATTAATGGCCCCAGGGCCTGCCCCAGATATAGAATTATTCCCCCAGCCTGCCCCAGACATAGAATTTATGCCCCCAACTACCACCAGAATAGAATTAATGGCCCCGCCAGACCAGGAATATGAAATTAATGCCCCCCCTGCCAAGACATAGAATTAATGGCCCCAGCTACCCAAAATAGAATTTATGCCCCCAGCTTACCCAGGACATATAATATTAGCCCCCTGCCACCCAGACATATATATGCCAAACACCCTACAAAAAGGGGAACTCATAAATCTTATATTTAAAAAATTACTTTTTATTGATTAAATATTAAAACAGAGAACATACATGACAAAAAGGCTGAAATCATAAATCTATATTTAAAAAAAATTACTTTTTATTGATAAATATTAAACAGAGAACAACATGACAAAAATTTTTGTCAATGTATGTTCTCGGTTTTATATTATGCAAAATAAAGTAAATTTTTGTTAATATAAGATTATGAGTTCTTTTGTAGGGTGTTTGATTTAAGGTTAGGGGGAAGTCATCTAAATCTGGTTTAAGGACAGTTATTTGGGTTATATTGATCATATTAATGCCCCCTGCAGACACCAAGATTATAGAATAAGCCCCCCTCCCAGATATTAAATTAATACCCTGCCTGCCCCAGACATACAATATAATTGCCCCCTGCCAGCCCCCAGATAAAGAATAATGCCCCACCCACCAGACGCAGACATATAATTAATTGCCCCTGCCAGCCCCAGATGGATGAATTAATCTCCCCTCGCCCAGCCCAGATTAGATAGAATAAGGCCCCCTGATAGCCCCAGATAGATAGAAAATGCCCCTGACCAGCCCAGATAGAGAGATAATGCCCCCTGCCAGCCCAGATAGATTAGAATGATGCCCCCTGCCAGCCAGATAGATGAATAATGCCCCTCGCAGCCCCCGAGATAGATAGAAATAATGCCCCTGGCCAGCCCACAGATAGATGACGAATAATGCCCCCTGCAAGCCCCGATAGATAGAATGATGCCCCCTGCCGCACCCAGATAGATTAGAATAATGCCCCACTGCCAGCCCCAGGTAGATACGATGAATCCCCGCAGCACAGTAGACTAGAATGAGCCGAGTCCCCCCATTCTATAATTAAAAAAAAAAAAAACTAATACACCTCTGGCGCAGGTTCTTCCTTCCTTCGGTGGCTTGTGTGTTAGAGGGGCGGGGATAGTGAACGTCACTGCTCCGCGCCTCTTACACCAAGCCGCGGAGGTGCAGGGGGGCCGTGACAGCTGACGTGGTAAGTGTCAGCCTCTCCACGCTACACAGGTAGCGAGCAATGACGTCGATTGCGTGGAACCTGGGTAGACGCCAGTTTATACAACAGACGCAGAAGCACGATGTGCGTGCGTTCGTGTGGCTAATCAATAGTACACGGCATCGATCGATGCCTGGTTAACTATAGATTTGTTAAAAGTGTGGGCGTGCGGACGGCCCGGAAAACACACTCTGGACAGACCCCAGCCAGCCCAGGACCAACTGCCCACGGGAAAATCCCGTGGTACAATGGCTAGTCCGCCCCTGGGGATTATGCGGTGGCAAAGTCTCTGCTGTTTTTTGACAACATCGCAATTGTCCCGGTAGCAAGCTGGCAAGACCCTCTAGCGACTTGGAAGGACAAGAAGAAGACAGATGAGTTAGAAAGTGCAGTCAAGCAGGATGAGTTGGCAATGGACCCCACCGCAGGATCTCCCCTCTCTTTCCCCAGGCTTGCAGCGTGGAAGACCCAGGAGGGCCAGTGAGTGGAGATGGCACAATACATAGAAGGACAGTTTTCTTTCGTGAAGACTCCCACTGAAGACTGACGGTTTCAGGGCGGTACTGGACCGTATTGTAGAGAAGTGACGGCATGACCGAGGAAATGACGAGAGGCTGTTGTAGAGGAACCGCCGGAAGTGAGCGGTAAAACCAGCAGAGTAGACCACAAAGGTCCCAGCCGAACCAGAGTTCAAAAATGCTGTGAAACTTGTCAGGAGTCGGAGCGGCGCGACCGACACTGAGAGCTAGGAACTGTAGGTGTGGAGAAGCTGTATGCACACCTAGGATGCTTCTGCAGAGCCCTAGGTGCTGGCGTCTCCCGAGCGTTGGGGGACGAAGGCAAGCCCCATTAAAGTTGGGAGTACTGGATAGCAATACAACCAGAGGTATTTCACGAAACACGTTCTGGAACGTGTCTTGACAGTGAGTCGGCTATGTCGATTGCATTGGCCCATTGCAGACGGTGGGCCGGAGGCTTGGAGAGGGCCTTTGGGAAACCGGAACCCAAGTGAGGTAGATGTTGACGTGATGTGGTTGCTCTAATGATTGGAACCCCAGCACGCTCCACTTATACTATTGAGTGTCAAATGCACTACAGTAAATAGTCTTTTACCCAAACCTCCAATATTTTCCCCAAAGGGAAGTTAAGCTTACAGGGCTATATTGCCTGGCGAGATGTCGAAGACAAGGGACCATCAATTTATATTTTTGACATGCTTCTTCTTTATCATTAATGCCCTTTTAACTGTAGCTGTAAAACACACGCGGGGTGTAATCGTAGCCCATCTATACTTGTTAACTATGGAATAAGGTTGACAAGTATAATGACCTAGGATAGATTGTAATTTACTCCCATTTAACATTAGTATCTCCACAGGCAGTTTGATGCCAGTCTATATCCTGTAGTGCCCGCCTGAATTTCTGAAAAATTAGCTCTCTTAAATTCAAAAATTTAATTTTTCAAACAGTGTTAAGAGGAAAAATTGTTTTTAGTTATGATTGGGTTCCAAGGCGTGGAATTCATGTCAGAATCCAAGTAACTACAACCCACTACGAAACACAGCTCCACACCCACCCTCTTGGGAATCTTCTACAAGCTGCCCATAACATTATCCTGCAGAAAGTTGATTAAAATGTTCCAGAGGGTGGTGGTGGGGTTGATCAGGTCCTGCAGGCATGTTTTTAAAATGTAAATATTTTCCCCTCTGTGGTACGTACCCTTTTGATGGCATCTAGGGCTACCCGTGTTGTAGTGCCTGTAGTAATACGGCCAAAGGTCTGTTAGTGAATTTGAAACTTTATTTCACAACTATTTTTTTTTATAAATTTGCCCACGTGTCTGATCAGACTCAGCAGTTTATGCTTAAATGAAGATTCATGATGGGAGACTAGTCCGATTACACTCTGATGAATCATTTCTTATAAGCTTCTTTTATTATAACCCTAAGCAGATTCCGCATGATCTTGTAAGTTGGATTAGTCCTCCATCAGTAACTGATGGTAGATCCTGCTTGACTCCCTTTAGACCTGCCACTGACGGGCCATATCCTGCATAGTGCTATTTGCCAAAAAAATGCGGAAAAAAGAAGGCAGAAGACAGCGTTAATAATACTTTTCACCTTTACCTGCTCCTGCTCGAAAACTGCAGCAAGACTGAAAGATGGAAAAAAAATGAACATGCGTGACATCTTAACTGAGTGGGTGGTTGACATCGAGTTAATAAGAAGTTTCATACAGCTCTAATCAGAAGAGAAAAACCGGTACACGACAAAAGAATTAGATGATGGCAAAAAAGTAAAATTCAGTGAAATGTCTTGGCACAAAGAAAGCCGCACAAAGTGGACAGTGTATATGATGCATGCGTTGATATGGGTAATAATATAATAACAATTATTGTACTGTGGTGTATTGCTGTAGTGTTGCAGATATGGTGTTATATATGTGGTGGACTGTACTACGTCTGAGTATAGGTCAGAAGAGTAAGGATGCCTTATGAGGGGTGGAGACTAAAGAGTACTCGTAAAGGTGTTTTTTCAACAAAATCACTAGCCTTGGATGCCAAAAAACGTTGGCTATTATCTTGTTATCTATATATGCAGCAGTTCCTTGGCTACCACTCTATTACCTCAAGCTGCAACTCCATGTGCTGACAAGCCGTTAATCCGTAATTATAGTTTATCAGTCTTTTCATGGAAGGGAAAGGACTGCTGCATCCCTGCTCACAGAGGAGAAGCGTCAGTTTCAGAGTTCTCTTCTTGATGTAGTAGAGAAGAGTGAGTCAGGATGGTGAAACAGATGTCTTCTGACAGAATAGTGAGGGTACAATATCTTCCTGTTCCTATCAGTCCCTCATCCAGTCGTGATTCTTACCGACCTCTTCGTGTCTGTCCCGATCTCCTTGATGCTACCCTCCCCACTTGTTCATTGCAGTATCAGCTCTGAGCAGTAAGCTATTAACTTAGGGCTCACACAGGACGGCTGTAGACTTCATGTAACAGTTTATTGGATTTATTGCACTTATCTCATGTGTCCCTGCTTTCCATGTGATTAGAGCTGCACGACATATATACATCCTGTATAGTAGTGACACATTTCCCTTCTCCATGGTGATGGATAGCTGCGAGGTGCCCCATATACATCCCCTATATATACTGCACATTGTTTCCCTTCCCTCCATTGATGGAGCCGCCAGGCTGATCACCCTTACTCCTGTATGTGCACTGTGCAGTGTAATGGTTTACTTGTGGAAACTAAATGGATTTAATGACTAAATTACTTTTGATAGATGAACACAAGGCATCATGGGATGTGTGGGCATAGCTAACTGGCCTCAGTTGAGGGCGTTTAGACTGAAGACATTAGTCACCATCCACTTAACCTCTGGTGAGAAAGTTTTTGATCAACCCACTTTTTCAGAACCAGAAAACACCATAATATTGGAAGAAAAGGAGTGAGCAGCACAAATCAGGTAACACACTAAACGATCACGTTAAGCTTTAAAGCCATTGATGCTCCACAAGGGGATCTGGAAATATGCAAAACATTTTCAATGGTGGGAAATGGAAAACAAGGCCTTCCTTTGCAACCTTGAAAGGCAAGCACCCCCCATAACACCAAGCATGACATACAAGAGACGGGGGAGGGGGGGAATTCAGAAATCCTGCCTGTCTCATCCTAGTACATGCCTGATGCTACCGTAACGAAATGCACGGTTGTGGGTAGCATAAAGCCGTAAATATTTATGTGAAAAGATAACTTAGCCATTACTGGCCAAGACAATCACTAATACCTGTGTGGCTGTGTGGGCTGCGATCACGATATCTATGATGACGCGCATAGCGAGGAAATAAGAACAATCTTCAGCAACTTTTGCAGTAAAACGAAAAGTAGGCAATAGGAAATAGGGAACTTTGTGAAACTGTGTGACAAGGGACATGATGACCAAGTAGAGAAGTCATACAAACACAGCGGAGCCACGATGGAATGTGTGAATTCGGGTGTGGTGGGGACCATGGCAGGGCGGCATGGGGTTAGGTTTGTGGTTGAGATTGAGGGCAGACGGAGGCGATTTGTTGGGAGAGTGTAAGAACAACTATGTCGTGGTTATATAAGAGGGCAGGCGAATCGTGCAGGTGATAATGGACCGGTAGTAAGTTTTTTAAAATAGCGGCGAGATAGAGTGAAAAGGGGGCAGGCAGACATATGAGGGTGATAATATGAGGGGGCAGGCAGGTCGGGTTATTGAGTGGGGATAATACGCAGGAGTTAGACAGACGACAGAATTATGAGGGGGTGGATATAAAGGGGTGAACGAGGGGGCAGCAAGTATAGTAGGAATGGACAATAATAGGGGGCAGGGCTAGACCGAAATTATGAGGGTGATAATAGAGTGGCAGGCAGCATAGTATAGGATAGCCTGCAAATAGAGGGGGCAGCAGATATTATGAGGACAATAATAGTAGGGGGCAGGCAGAATTTATGAGGGCGAGCATATAGGGGAAGCAGGCATATTATGAGCACATAATAAGGGGCAGCGCCAGGAATATGAGCGACAATAATAGGGGGGGCGCACAGAGAGTACAGACATATGAGCGTGTGATAATATTAGGGGGAAGGCCAGAATTTATGGCAGAAACAGGAATACTAGAGGGGGCAGGCAGGAATATGAGCGCGTAAATATAGGGGCGAAGGCAGAATTATGAGGGTGATAATATAGGGGGCAGGACAGAATTATAGGGTGTAGAATTAATAGAGGAGGGTCCGGGAAAATTATGAGCGCGTATATAGGGGGCAGAGGTCAGTAGCAGGGACAGGATACTTATGAGGGAGTGTGATGGGTGATAATAGGTAGGGGGCAGGTAGACATATGGGCTGACACTAATAGAGGGGGCAGGAAGAATTATGAGGGTGATAATAGAGGGAGGGCAGCAGATTCAAGAAGGGATTATGAGGTGCAATAATAGGGAGAAGGGGCAGCAGACCAGAATTATGGAGGGTGAAGAATAGAGGGGGCAGGCAGATTATGAGGTGATAATAGAGGGAGCAGGCAGAAGTATGAGGGTGATAATAGATGGGGCAGGCAGAAGCTAGTATATGAGCACGATAATATAGGGGCAGGCAGAATTAGTATGAGCAAATAATGAGGGGGGCAGGCCGAATTATGAGGGACGATTAATGTAGGGGGCAGGCACAGAATTATGAGGTGATAATAGAGGGGGCAGGCAGAATATGAGGGATAATAATAGAGGGGGCAGGTAGATTATGAGCGCATAATATAGGGGGCAGGCAGAATATGAGGGGATAATATATGGGGAGGTAGAATATGAGGTGTGATAATAGAGGGGGCAGGTAGAATTATGAGTAGAGTAGATATAAGAGGGGGAGGTAGGATTATGAGCGAATAAGAATAGGGGGCAGGGAAGAATTATGAGGGTGATAATATATAAGGGGCAGGCAGAATTATGAGGGTGATTATAGAAGGTAGAATTATGAGGGTGAAATAGAGGGCAGGTTAGAATTATGAGGGGATAATAGAGGGGGCAGGTAGAATTATGAGCGCAATAATATAGGGGGGCAGGCAGAGAATTATGAGGGGATAATAGAAGGGGGCAGGCAGAATTAGAGGGTGAAGAGAGAACACAGCAAATTAGTGCTAAGCAACCAAACATTTACCTGTGCATTTCGAAGTACATGGAAAGTACATTACACTAGCTCATGTCACACAATAAAAACCCAATTATAGTTTCATAGCTCAAACAATATAAACTTGGCGACAGAGGGTGGCATCTGTAATGTGGATATAGGGAAGAAATGTGCATGGGGTCACATAGTAAGTGCTGCCAGTGCTTGCATTGGACACGGATGACATGTGTCTTCCCTGTGCAGCCATAGATAATAAAGGGCCAGAAGAAATGCACAGCTCGCAGCTCACGGCCACTCAGTCACCGTGACCTGTTGCTTTGCACACAAATACGGTTTTACACTGCACTGAAGAGGCGGTTCTATGCAGAATCAGGACAACCTGATTGGTTGGAGGCTGTCGCGTGTGCAAGCTGCCTGAACCGACTCTATAAAAGGTGGCGAGGGAAGCCGTAAAACATAGCAGCGAAGATCGGATCCTAAGGTTCTTGGAAAGGAACGGACCCGGAGAGGAGGGGGTCCAGTTCTCCTGCTCCTTTCCTTCCAGATTTCTATAGGCTATCGAGCTTTCTAACTTCAGCTACAGTGCTAGCAAGTTAGAAAAGAAAAAAGAAGGGAAGTCGATTCTGCGTTTTGTATATTAATTAAGAACAAAACCTGTATCAATCAGAAAGCATCATGTCAAAAACTCGGGGTGCGGAGTCTGCAGGGACGCTGTGGTGAGGCCCCTGGATGGAGACATTTGGAATGGGGCGCTGTTGTGTAACTTGCCTGTGACCTACTATATTATCTCTTGCAGGATCATGTGTCAGTATTTTCCTCAGCAAAATTTCTCATGTACCTTGGTCACTCTCTGTCTTCTTGGGTAAGTAGATTCTCTTCTATCAATATATAACATGAAACATTCTGCCAAATATTGATGTCCATAAAGATTGGGTCCTCCAGTTCTCTTCTCTTTCATTGTACATGACAGTAGTGGTGACAGCCGGTTCTGTCATTCCTGCTGCTGTCAGCAAGTTTAGCAGAAATCAACAAAATTGAGGAACAAACTTTCCAAGTTTTGAAAAGACAGGAATGTTGTGCTCAGTTTTTAGATATTTAGTTATTTTAGTGCTTGCTCTGCCCTAATATTGGTGCTGCAGATTTACTAAGGATGGATCTGCTGTTTTATTGGTGATAAAAGTGCAATGGTTATGCCTGGTTCACGCACCAAATCGCTAAAATTTTTCCAAGTCTTTTATGCCAAACTGCGCCAATTATAAGAAATGTATATCTATACATTTTTGAGCGCTTTGCTGGCTTTTAACCCCCTTATCACGACACTTGTTTTCAGCCTAAT
This sequence comes from Engystomops pustulosus, assembly GCA_019512145.1. Classification (NCBI taxonomy): domain Eukaryota; kingdom Metazoa; phylum Chordata; class Amphibia; order Anura; family Leptodactylidae; genus Engystomops; species Engystomops pustulosus. Next base: position 110,102,367 of record CM033641.1, read on the forward strand.
GACCAGAGCTATTTTTAGAATTGACATGGTGTCACAATAATGGGATACTTCGGAACGGCTTTACGTCAGAGGTGGTTCTTGAAGTTGTTTTCTGTACACATTGGATGTCGTTTGTTGAATAAATGTAACGTGGTAATTTGTTTCGTTCGGAAAGAAAAAATGTGATTTGAGAATGTTTTCTTGTGACATTATTGCATAGGTGTTAGTTAAAAGTAAGTGTGTAAACTTTGTGTTACGTTTGGCAAGAAAAAGTTGGCCAAAAATTCGTGATAAAATTCTTCATTTTCCCCAAAGTGTTGAAATGTTCTGTTTCTAGGGTATTTAGATGTTAAAACCACCCCAAATAATCGACATTTCGGAAATGTCTGGTTTATTGCTGACATGGTTTTTTATGCGTCTCTCGATTTTTTCTAGGATGTTATGTAGGCTTGAGAAAATTTAGGGTGCGCTTGTTTCCATTTTCAAAAAATTGCCAAGAGAACGGTTTAGAGGGACAAACTCAGCTTTCACGTAAATTTCGAGAGGTCCAAATAAATACAAACCACCCTAAGAAACCACCACACTCTACAATGCAAAACACACTTTACCAGTCTGTAACCATATAAGTGTTACGGGGGGATTGACCACAATGGAAGTGAGAGAGTTTAGAAGACTTGTTAATTTTGGTGGGGGCATAATCATACATTATTTGGCCAAAAAATGACTACTTTCACCCGTGATTAAATGATGAAATGCTTACAGTGCAATAGTTTAACCCAATTTCTCCTGAAACATGCCAACAACCCACGGAGTGTTGGGGGTAACTGCGTGTGGGCACACATGGCGGGCATTTGAAGAGAAAGGGTGCCATCATTGAGCAGATTTGGTTGTTCACCATTGTAAACAGGATAACAATTTGTATTTTTGGGGTTACTGCAACAATATGAGGTTATTCATTTGCAGGATGACGATTCATGTATTAGATAATTCATTTTGGGGTTCTCTAGCCTATTGGAACAAATAAAATTATCCAATTTTGTCAGATTTTAGCACTTTTGTCACTGTAACCAGTAAAAATAATATTTTCCTTTATTTCTACGATTACAGTGACATTATTAACATTTAATAGTTTTGTTATCTGAGCAAAACCAATATTGGGAAGCAGAAAACCAAATTTGTTAGTTTAGTCAACAACTTTTTAGAGAGGATGGATGTTATATTTTTTTTTTTTTTGTTGTATTAGCTGGTTAAGTTTAAGAGCTTATTTTGTGAAAATGAGTTGTTCCTTTCAGTAGATCATTTCCAGCACATAACTTTTCTGGATCACTTTTAGAAAGAAATGTAGCGTGTGAGCGATAATGATAGAAAAATTATATACAGGCAGTCCCGGGTTACGTACAAGTGAGGTTCGTGTAGTTTGTTCTAAGTAAGTATTATGGAAGTCGAGGCAACTGTAAGATTTATACACCAAAAGTAAAAATTTTAGCAATAAAGAGTTAAAAAATGAAGGCAAATCAGTCTGGGGTGAATCAACAGACTGCTTATCTTACAATTGCGTTACTCACCATTGCTTTCCAGTCCCACCTGGTCTCTGACATCACACTGCTCTCAGAAAGAACTGCAAGAGTAACGGCCTGCCATGTACATAAGTCTAGCGAAGGGACCGGAATCTATCTGTATAGAGAGCTTTAGCAGATTCTCGAGGAATACATATACAAATAAAATAAGAAAACACTATAGTAAAACAGTCTATCAAACAATATGATCCAAGGAGCTTATGTTGTATGAGGATTGATGGGGTGACTCAAGAGGCATAAAGCATGTATAAGGGCACCATTGATTTTTTTATATTGGAGTGGAAATAAAAATAAGTTGATTTAATAAAAAATGAGCTGCTTGGCCGTAATCAGCCGCCATATTTATATACAAAATCCAAAAGTCAAAGGGACTGCAGATGACAGCAGGAGCTTGGGTTCTGGCATTTTTAGATAACAGACCATTGGTTTAAGAAAAGAGAGAGTTAAGTTACATGCGTTAGCGAAATAGGTTTAAACCCCTTAACGCTCTGCTCCGTAGCTCTACGGCGAAGAGCTATAAGGGATGTATGAAAGAGGGACTGACACCGGGCTGAGTCCTCTTCATACAAAGGTGGGGTTTGTGATATTGCAGAAAAACCCACACCGTAATAAACCCCTCGTTGTGCCGGCAAAGTCAGTCGGCCGGCATTAAAAGACGGCGGGGCGCGGGGCGCCACCATCTTTGTTCGTCGCCGCGACCCCGAACGTCATAGGGGGCGGCGATTGGTTGCCATGGTAGCTCGGGTCTTCGTTTGACCCGAGACTATTGGCATCTGCAGATTCGTACAAGGAGCCAGTGGCTCATGTAGTATGAAGTGCTGCAAAAATGCCATATATTGCAATACAGAAGGTATTGCGAAGTATATGGTAGCAGCGATCTGAACATATAGGGTTAAGTACCCTAGATGTCTAAAAAAATAGTGAAAAAAAAAAGAAAAAAAAAGTTTCAAAAATAAAAAAAAATTTATCAAAAAATATTAAAAGTTCAAATCACCCCCTTCCCTGTAGAACTGATATAAAACATAATAAACCCCCAGTATAAATAATCACCCAACATATTAGGTATCGCCGCGTCCCAAAATGCCAGATCTATCAAATATAAAAACGGTTACGGGTGGCGGTGAATACGAGCGCTGTGGAAATGGCGCCAAATGTCAAATGCCGACTTTTACACTTTTACTCATAACATAAAATATATGAAATAATTAAAAAATGATCAAAATGGTCGCACAGACCTCAAAAATGGTAGCAATGAAAACGTCGCCTCATTTCGCAAAAAAAAAATGACCCCTCAACACTTTCCGTGCACCACAAGTATGAAAAAAAAGTTATTAAGCGATCAGAAGAGGCAAAAAAAATGTTTTTCTTTGTTTTGTACACTTCGTTTAATTTTTGGAAAAGTATTAACCCCTAGGGGACGCAGGCCTCTTTTGGCCTTTAAGGACGCGGATGACGGTCCCATTTTCAATCTGACCTGTGTCACTAGAAGTGGTTATAGCTTTGGAACGCTATGAAGATATCCAGGGACTTTTGTAGTGTTTAACTCGTGACACATTGTACTTCCAATTAGTTTTAAAAAAAAAAAAAAAAAAAAAAAACAAAAAAATAAATTTTTTTTTTTTGATGAAATCTTTTGCGTTTAGTTATGAAAAAAACACAATAATTTGGCAAAATTTGGTAAAAATTCTTTATTTTCAACATCTAACTATTCTCTACTTTTGATGCAGAATAGTCATAGCACACAAATAAGCAATAACCTTAAATTTCCACAAAGTATGCTTTAGTTGGCATGGTTTTTGTAAGATTCCACATTATTTACTAGGATGTTATGAGGCATCAGAATTTAAGGTATCATTTTTCCACATTGTTTTTGTTAAAATCATCCTAAAACAACACGCTATTAGACGGACATGCTCACCTTCTAATTGACACGAGAGGCATAAATAATAGCGAGACTCATAAATTACCACCCATTGTGGAAACTACAGCCACTCAAGGTATGTGGAAAAACCATTAAGAAGTTTGTAACCTTTAGGTGTTGTGATAGGGGTTAAAACAAAATGGCAGGTTGACAAGTCTGCCAAATTGTTATATTTTTTCACCGAATTACACTCAAAGTTGTTGGGTGGAAAATTAAACATTTACCTAATGAGGTAAATTAAAAAAGGATCACAAGTTTTGTTACCCAATCTCTCCGAGGTCTACGGGATAACCCATATGTGTGGTGAACTGCTGTATGGGCACGCCTGGGGCCTAGGAGGGAGGCGGCGCCATCCATGATCAGGAGTTGCTATGTCAATTGTACAGGCTATAATTTTTTTCACTTTTTAATGTGGACCTATAGGGGCTTATTTCTGTTGCCACATGAGATGCACTTTTTGGTAAGTAATTTCGGGGAATCGATAAGGGTAATGGTGAGATTTTATTAACGTCTTGTTGGTTGGAGGGAAAGAAAATCATCACTTTTAGGAAGATTTGTTTGTTTTTTTTTTGGCCGTTTACCATAACCTAAAAATAGTATATTATTTTTATCTATGGTCGCCACGATTACGAAAAAGACCTCATTATATAGATTTTTATTTTCCAATTTTTAGTGGAATAAAAAGTAAGTGGCAAAAATGTGGTTAATTTGTAGCCATTCCCGTCTTCATATGCATAACTTCTTTATTTTTGCCTCAAATCTGTTAAGGGCTTATTTTTGCGAGAAGGATGTGTGTCTTTTAGTGGTCTTATTTTAGATTGCCATAACATTTAAATTAATTTTTAGAGCATTTTTTTATAGTGGTTATTAATGAAAATTGTCTTTTTTGGGTTGAGCGTTTTTGGGGGTTGTTAACGGGGTTTTGCACAGGTGCGAATCGAATAACGATTCTGTGTTATTATTCAGATTGGTAGGACGCAGGATACCAAATATGTGGGGGGGGTTTTGTGGATTTTTAGTCAATTTACTGATAAACCAATTTGGAGAAAATCTTGTTCATTTAGCTAGCACCATCTTTTCAATATGCCATAACTTTTTTATTTTTCGGCTGCAAATCTAGTTTAGGGCGTATTGTTGCGAGAGAGTTGTTCTTTTTAGTGGGCTTTTGGAGTTGCATAACATTTTTAAAATCAACTTTTAGAGCATTTTTTTATATGGTATTATATCAACAAAATAATTTTTTCGGAACGTTTTTTTGCGTTTTTTTTTCTACGCGTTTACCGTGCGGGTGGTTCCCGATACGATTCGGTTTATTTACAAGGATTGTTACGGACGCGGCTCAATACCATAATATTGCGGGTTTTTTACGTGTTTTGTGTGTTTTATACTTTATTAAGTGTTTTTGGAAAGTGACTTTGAGGGCTTATATTTTAATGTATGTTTTTTATATTGTAAGGTGAAAACTTTAGTGTTTTTTACTTTGTTTTTACTATACATACTTGACTTAAACCGTGATGCTCTGATACTGGTTAGTCAATACATGCTCTACAATACGTGATTTTATGTCTAGCGCAGTGTAAACTGTCTGAGGCAAGCTGCGCATGCTCACAGTTGCAAGTCAGCAACCCGGAAGGAGTCTGGCTGCCATGGCAACCACGGCCGGGCAGCTCGAGAAATGGACATGCCAGTCCTCGTAGAAAGCTGACCCACGAAGTGGATACGGATCCCACGCTACGCGGCAACGGGGGATCCGATTCACGGCGCAAGACACCCTTACACGCCGCGGGCAGGCTTGACCGCGGCGTATATGTAATGTTGTAAGGGTTAAAACCAGCGGATCACACGAAGCCGGCTCCGATTGCGGGGTGATGTTAGCGAGGCATGTCGGCTGTACTAGACAAGCTGCAGCCGCTGCTTTCTGGTGCCGGCTCGTTCGCGAGCCATGGTGCCAGAAGCAGAGACGTTATAGAACGTCCCCGTATTGCGCTCCAGGTATGTAGCCTCCGGGGACGTTTACCTATAACGTCCTGGTGCGCCTAAGAGGTTTTTTTAAAACACAATCCAAACTATCTAAATGGGTATGACACGCGATCTCATCCAAGACCTAAAGAACTAATAAAAGTAGGCGTGTATTTGGAGCGAGCGTGAAGTGAAAGTGTAAAATAACTGAGCCCACAAGAACGTGAGTTTTTTTTTCAATTTTTCCGACATTTGGGAATTTTTTTCAGCTTGCGCAGTCATGGCATGTTAAAAACAAATAACATTACGGGCAAGATAAAATTTTTACGCACAAAACACGCCCTCACAAAAGGTAGGTACAAGTAAAACTGAACAACGTTATGGATTTTGAAGTCCGGGCAGAGCGAGACACTGAGCCAGAAAAACCTGCGTCCTTAAGGGGGTAAGAGTACCTTGATGCTTGAGGTTGGGTATTATCTGATAGACCAGCTGAGGGAATTTCAGAGAATGATTGCAGCTTGGGAGAAGTCATGGAGACGTGAGGGGGGGAGGTTTGAATTACAGAAGAGAATAACTAAGATCACTGGGGTCGAAGAGGATTGACGATATAGATGCTGAGATTAGAGAGGACATGCATTATGAGGATGCTTGAGGATGAGGGTGATAATTTAAACTATATTTGGAGAAAGGAGGACAGGCAACCAGTGGCAGTGACTGGCAAGTGAATCCGTGTAGTGTTTGGTTTGAAAGAGAAAGCCTGGCTGCTATGTGTTAAGAATGCGATTGTAGATGAGATAGTTTAGTATGTGGGCGATTACAGTAGTCTAGATGAGAGGTTAAATCATGAGCGGACAATTTAGTTTTTAGAGGTTTTCATTGTAACAAATGGTCAGATTCTAGAAATGTTTTAAGGTGCATTTGGACAAGAAGCAACAGATTGAATATGTTGGAGAGGAAGAAGTAGGAGTATAGCACAAGCTAAAAGGACAGGGACCTGTTGCCTTCGGGACGTTATGTTGAAATCACAGATGGAAATGGGAGATAGAGATCAGGGTTAGGGTCGTTATAAGAAGGGAAAGGACAAGAACGCCTCATTTTGGATAGATTAAGTTGCAAGAAGAGGGCGAGAAAATGATGTTAGAGACAGCAGAGAGGAGAGACAGTCACTGTGGTCCCGCAGAAGGCGTGGTATTGATATAAGTTCCGACTTGATATAACTGGGGTATCAACAGCGATAAGATGATAATTGAAAATCAAATATGTGATGGTTTGTCCATGGGGCACAGACCAGAATGGAGGAGAAAAGGGAAGATGGACCTAGACTGAGCCCTGAGGAAACACAACAGTGAGAGTGAAGAGGAGAAGAAGAGAGAGATCCAGTGAGTGAAGGAGGACACGGAAGGTGCGGTCAGAAGTGATGGAAGAAGAGAAAACCAAGAGGTGTAGTGTCTTTCAGGCCAGTGGAGCAAGAATCCTGAGAAGAGCTGTTCCTGTTTGTATCAAACATGGATGAGAGATCTAAAGAATGAGGAGGAGATAGTGCCCTTTATATTTAGCAATAAGGAGATCATTGGAGACTTTAGATAACAGCAGTTAAAGTGTTGCAGTAGGGGCATGGTAAATGCCATATGTATGGGACTGTACAAGGAGACTGTGAGGGGGACTGTGTGAGGCACTGTTACAGGTAGTGGGTGCGGAGCAGAGGAGTGGAGCCTTCATCCCGTGACTGGCTCAAAGGAAGAGAGTGAACAGTGTTAAAGTAAGCGGGAGTAGAGGGATTAATGGAGTTAGGGGATGGGAATTATTTCCTGGCGAATGCAGGTAATTATATCAGTTAAAGTATGGTGATCAGATCTTCAAGCCCCCAAGGTTTGATAAAAAGTGGTCTGAAAACCTTGGTGGTAGTAGGTAGAAGAGTGTCGAAGAGCATCTTAGGTGTTTAGAGCGGATATAGATTAGTGGAATACACCTGTTTGGCGAGAGATGGAGGGGATGTGTTATGTTATAAGCATAAATTGAATACAAAAATAGTATGCTGCTGTGCATGGATTTTCTTCCACAGACGTTTGTAAGCTCATGGTGCACTGCCGAAGGAAACGGCTTGGGGCATGTTGCCAAGCGTTAGCGAGTCTGTGTTGAAATGTACATCGGAGGGAGAAGCACCTTAGCAGGGCACTTTTTGAGGTTGTGATGGTTAGTAGCATGATTAGTACGGGAGAGAGAGGAGATGGCAGAGGGTGGGACAGTGATAACGGCATAGTTTCTGTGAGCGGTGAGTTGAGAGTAACATGGAAGTGGGTGCACAGTAAGATGTGATAGGTTGGGACAGTTCTTAAAGGACGAGAAATCTATAAGGTAAAAAAAAAAGAAGTTTTATGTCTTGATAGTGAAATGCACAGTATCAGTGTGAAGAGACTGAGAGAGTGAAGCAAGGAACCAAGTCTAGGATGTTCCCTTCTGGGGAGTAGGAGTTGTGAGAGTCCGAAAGGAGGAAGTTAGTGACATAGAGTGAGAGGATGAGAGATGGGGGATGTTAATAGGAATGGTTATAATTGTATCCCATAAGGCTGATACTGTGCGCAGCACCCGGCGCACGTTTCAGCAAGAGCAAGTGCCGGGGCAAGGGGTACTGGATAGGGCCCACTCGGGTCCCCGGTTATTCCCCGGGCATAGCAGGACACTGCCCCGCCTGGCCCGTGGAGGTAGTGTTCCCTCTCTCCCCTCCGACACAGCTCGCGATGAGAACATGTGCAAGTCACCACTGCTTTGAAAGTAAGGAGATGCGATGAGAGGTTGAAGGAACGGGATGACTGGCATGGGAAAAGCACGGACGGGGCGATGGAAGGGAAGGGAGAAGCGTAGTGACCACCCAGAGAGACTGTATCAGGACGGTGGATGGAGGGAGCGTTTACATGGGGCAAGGGGAAATACAGGAAGAGTGGGGGGGCAGAGTGTATACCAGGGAGGGGGGGGGCCGTGTGTATACAGGAGGAATGGAGGGGAAGTGTGTATACAGGAAGAGGGGGGGGCAGAGTGTTAAGGAGGGGGGAGGCCGGCAGTGGGATATACCAGGAGGAGGGGGGCCATGTGTACCGGAGGAGGGTGGGGCCACTGTGTACAGGGTGAGGTGGGGTTTGGGCAATGGTAGACAGGGGGAGGGGGGGCAGGGTGCATACAGGGGGAGGAGGGGCAGGGTGTAACAGAGGGGGGGGTGTTCACGAGTATGTGGGGGAAGTGTGTAAAAGGGGGATGGGGGTTCCAGTGTGACTATGGAGGGGCTTGGCATAAGAGAGTAACTAGAGTCTGAGATCAGGGAACTACTATAATACTGCCCCCTATGTACAAGAATATAACTACTATGAAACTCCCCCTTATGTACATTAATATAACTACTATAATACTGCCCCCTATGTACAAGATTTAGAGTGCATATAATTTTTTAAAATCACTTTTTTAGAGCATTTTTTGTAGGTATTAATTAAAAATATCTTTTTCAGAACACGTTTTTACGTTTTTTTCCTCCAGCGTTATTGGGTGGTCCAGTAACAATTACTGTTTTATTAATAGATGTTACGCGACGCGGGGCAACACAAATATGCGGTGGTTTTTTTGTGTTTTTATAGGTTTTTTATACTTTGATTAAGTGCTTTTATGGGAAAAAGTGACATGTTAGGGGTTATATTTTATGTATTGATTTTTATTTTTCTAATGCGTATTTAAGTGTTTTTGCATGTTTACATGTAACATATTGAACTTAAACAAGCGAAGCTCTGATCGCTGGTTTAAGTTCACAACACGCTACACAATATACTTTATTGTTAGAGCAGTGGTAAACTGTCTGAGCATGCTTGAGCAATTGCTCAGACAGTTTACAGTCGACCCGGACAGGGGTCTGGACTGGCAGGGAAGAGCGGGCAGCTCCAGGGCCACCATGCCAGTCCTCGGAGGCTGCCCAGACAGGGAGTCGGATCACAGGTAAGCGGCACGGGGATCGATCCAAGGGGGAAGACCTTACACGCCTGCGGTTATGTTGGACCACAGCGGTGAGGGGAGTTAACACCCGTGATCGGAGTCGAGCTACCGAACGAAGGTAGGTGTTAAAGCTCGGGTGTAGCTGTTAGATAGCTTACAGCCGCATGCTTCATGGTACCGGCTCGTTCGTGAGACGGTGCCAGAAGCAGGACGTATAGGGTCTGGTGCAGTAAGTATCTAGCCCACCGGGACGTACTACTCATAACGTCTGGTGCGCTAGGGGTAGCTTAAGCTAGTGGAGTAGTTTCCATGCCATACCACAAAAAGTTAGAGCATTCTATATCTTTGCCTTAAGAACAGCCGATGAGGAAAATTTCTAGAGGGGGGGGGTGATCAGCAGTCAATCCCCCTTCCTCTTTCCAGCACGCATCACGTAGTGCTGACAAACTACAGCTGAGGCGGGCATACGTTAGGATATCTAGTGAATGTAGCCGTTAGGGTTTGTGGCCACATTAGTTCCTGACTGGGCTTGCGTTGCTCATTAGTGTTTGCTCAAATCTGCCATATATTTTGCACAAAACTAACCAAACTATTAGATGGATTGGATAAATCTAGACTAGTCGGTCTATATACTGGTTAAGATTATTAACAGAACCCACCAAGACTAGGGTGGGCCGCCTAAAATTAATTCCTTGGTGGGCGCTTAGGTACTTCAGTCCAAACCTGACTGAATCATACGTTATTTCCTCAAGTTTTAAGGTCTGTTTTACTGTAATTGAGCTGCTTATTAATTATACACTATGTACTCCACAGTGCTTTGCTTTTGGTAGGCGAGAAACGAATGGTGGAGCTAACCCCGGTGATGACAAGAATATTCGTCAACAGCCAGATTTCCAAATGTTCCATGGAGCAGCCTAACACTCCCAATTATTGGAAGCCTTATGACAGCTGGCAGCGGCAAGTGAAGGCACTAACCCAACCCTCAGTTTCCGGAGAGGAAATACTTGTTACCTGAGACGTTGTGTGAACAACCAGGACACATTTACAACAGTAGAATGGGGGAAATGTAAAGTAAATGACCATGTCTTTGACATTTTAATATATTATATGAGACTAGGCTTTAAGTATATGTACTGTGTTTAAAAACTATCATATGTAACCCTTTGCGCATAATGAGTGTTTATGCTTTTGGTGGAGGGGAGTGGGGGGGGGGTGTAGGGAGAGATCTCACTGGATGAGCTCTGTCCATACACCAGAAGGTTGTCATGGATTTGCACAAAGAAAAAGCCGTAAAACATTTATGCCCACAAGAGCATGCCGCAAATGTGTCCTTTTGTAACTTTCTGTACATTACCTGCATTAAAGCGCCACAATTAAATATGTACCATTTTCTTCTCAGATAACAAGCATTCAAACTATCTCTGAGTTATAGTCTTTTTGAATGGTAATAGAGGAGAAAACAACAAAAAATTAAGAGTCCTGAAAGGGTTAACTGCTTTAAGAAAATCATAGTTGTATTATCCAAAACCATGTGTAGGTGAGCAGCACAGAACTAAGTGGGTTTGTAACCAAAAGGTGGAGTGGCAAGCCCTCAGCTCCCATGACTCCGGAGAGGATATAGTCCAAAGTAAAGAGAATTGAGGGCAGCGGCGTTCGTTGAGGAAAAACGTTGTTTCTTCATCCAAGATGCAGGTGCACGTTTAAGACCTTATGGAGCTATTTCAATTTTTATTATATATTCATCTTTACGTATAAGTAGTTTGAAATATGAAATTTTCCCATTAATGTTGCATAGGTTGTGCCGAAGTTAGTAAAAACAGTTAAAAAGTATCAGTTGAGATGAAATTCCTTTCCTATAAAACTGCAGTTTCGGATCTACGGAAAGTAACGTTCTGTGTTCTTGAGGAAAGACTGATACTCTACGTTAATATCAAATGTACCCTTTCTGTATTTTAAAGGGGATGTTACAATATGTACATTTAAAGGCATTTTAAACGATGCCACAAGACAGACCTGTTGTGACAGTCTTAATAGACTGATTCTGATACACTAACAACTGAAGATTTTTCGATAAATATGTTATCTTAAGGAAACCTACGCACCACAAATCTACCTTAAAAGTTAGATTTGGGTCGGTAGTGTGGATCAATGGGACGTGAGATAGCCCTGTTAAGGCTAATCCTCACGTCCCACCTTTTTATGATAACTTTTATTCCACCATATTATTCAAATTTAACTTCATGGGGCCTATGGGCGTGAGTAGTAGCCGCAATGCTGGTAACGAGCGGCGGCTACCTCCACGCCCAGGTAACCACGTACCCTCTACTACCCAAAATTAATCAAAAATGGTAAAAAAAAGTGTTTCCATAATGAAGTTAAAGGCCGGGGGAAAAACCGGTATTCATATTTGGAATAGATCAGACATTTTATACATGTCGAAAACTAAACACGTGTCAGGGTTTCAGGGGTCAATGGGAACCTATTGGACCACGCGAGACGATGTACTAACGACACCTGGGAGATGGAGTCTAAAGTGTTACCTAGTGCTTCACCAGAGCCGCGCAAAATCGGTATGGATTGTGAGGGCAGTGGTGCCACCCATGTCTGTCCACAGGTGCAACATAGCCCCTGGTGCAGCCAGCAATCAGAGTTAGGTTCGTGGTAGCGCTCAGCACAGTCAGGGCAGGCAGCAGGGACGCAGAGGTCAGAGGTGGGTCCGAGACCACAACAGGAATTAGCAGAGCAACGTACAAGAACAACACAGGAGGAGCACAGGAGCTTTGCCAACGGTTCAGGTAGCTCAAAGACCGGTGGGGAGTCGTAATGGGGAGCTGCCGGGATTGAAGAACAATAGGAAGTGGCCAACGGCATCAGCAGCCGCGCGTTGGCCCTTTAATCTCGAGTGGCTAACATGCACGCGCCCTGGGAGCCAGGGTGCGTGGACTAGAAGGATGGGAGAGGAGTTGTGGAGAAAGGTGAGTGAGGTGAGCCAGGAGGGGGCAGCACTGCCACGGATGAGAGGGGCACGTGACAGTGCCCCTCCCCTTCAGCCTCCCCCTCGTCTTGGCTGTGAAGAAGTTTTGGGGGATTATTCTGTCCGGATATCTCTTCAGGCCTCCCAGGTCTCATCCCGACCCGAACCACCTTCCAGTCTACAAGAACAGAACCAACTTACCCTCACGGGCTCATGTCTGACAACTCCTTGACCTCGTAGTTATATGTATATCCCTGTACATAGGGGCAGTATTATCAGTAGTTATGTTCTTGTACATAGGGGGCAGTATTATAGTAGTTATATCTTGTTACATAGGGGGCAGTATTATCGTAGTTATGGTTCATGTACATAGGAACGAGATTTATAAGTAGTTATATTCTGTACATAGGGGGCAGTTATTATAGTAAGTGATATTCTTGTGACACTGGGGGAAGTATTATAGTAGTTATATTCTGTATCATAGGGGCCAGTATTATAGTAGTGATATTCTTGTACCTAAGGGGGCAGATTAAGTAGTTATCGTATCCATGGGAGTTATAGAAAAAAAAAAAATTCAAGCCCAAGGAGCAAATGCCCACTTATCTTGACAGGCAGAGAAAAAGTGGCGGAGGTAAGAGGCCAAAAGTCGATTCACCTTTTGACTTGAACCATCTCGAATGAGTGGTAAGCAGAAGAAAACGTCCAGATTAACTGCAGCTGAGCTACACAAGACATGCACAGACACTATGGCACGACGAAATGGACCCTCGTCAGACATGCATGGCATGAAGAAGTTCATACAGCCAGAAGATATGCTTGAAGAAAAATGGCAAGCCATGGAGAAGATGGAGAGACAACGAAGGGATCAAACATGGGGGACATCTAGGAAAAAAGGCTCCGCACACCAGATTACAGTATGTCAGAGGAGAAGGGAAGATCAGTGACAACAGTACCATGCCTAGTGAGACCATGGGGGATTGGGGTACGGCAACGGAGAAGGTAACAGTCACAGCCGGTTTGGAGACGAGAGGTTTGTTGTGGGGCACAGGAAGAGCAGGATCCCACACAACATCCTGGGACATCTTTGACAGGCTGGCCACAGTAGTGCGTGAGTGAGATGGGCCACGGAAACGTTGCCCCCCCTAAATGCCCAGCCACTCGCCAAAGAAATCACCCCAAGACAGAAGTCTCTTCCATAGTACAAATATCTGCCGTCATGCCAGGAGATCACCAAAGCTGCAACAACAGGTGTTCAGGAGAGACGATTAGCCGAGGAAACAGCCTTCTTCTTAATTAACATACTGAAGCACGGGACAGGTGCATCAGTCTTGGATATTCTTATCCACAGGGAAGAAATCGATCAGGCAGATTGAAAACGAGTGAAAAAAACAACGGACCAACGGGCTTGGCCTGGGAAGGTTCTTGGGTCAGTGTCACCCAAAAACAGGATGAAGAGTTCCTCAGTAGCTACTGCCACTCTCCAGAGCAGTTGATGGCCAGCAGTTTCTCTATGTCACCAATAGAATAATTCTCTATTGGGAGAAAAGTCTGAGAAAAAGAAGAGCTCAGCGCTATGAGAGGTTCAGGCCCTGGGCCCAGACTGCGGTGAACACAGTCCAGCGCCTACGGAGGATGCATCCACCTTCAGATGAAAGCGTTCTGTTTCAGGCTAAGTGAGAACAGGAGCTGAGACCAAAAGCAGACTAAACCTGGAAAAGGCTCTGAGCCGCAGGGGGCCAGGCACGGGGATGGCACCTTTCTTGGTAAGTACCAAGATGGGAGCACACAGAGTGGAGGAAAATCGGATAATAAATGCTGATATAGTTGCAAAACCACAGGAACATCTGTATGCTCGAGCCTCGGCGCGTGGCCAGTGTAGAAACTGAACGACAGCTATCAGGATCCATCTGAAAACCATCTGTCCGAGTTATGTAGCCAAGGAATGGAAGGAGCTATGGTGAATGACATTGTCCCAGATGGGTGTAGAGAAGGGTAGCCCAAGAGGCGCAAGAAACTTGCCGCCAAAGAACTGATGGTCTGAGTTGGGGAGAAGACCAGGATGTCGTCAAGGTAGGCCACGAAACAAGTGTACAGCAGATCCTTAAAGATGTCATTCACAAATTCCTGGAAGACAGTAAGAACTTTACATAGCCCAAGGCATCACTAGGTACTCGAAGTGCCCGTAACAGGTGTAAATGCTGTCTCCATTAGACCCATGCGGATGCTGATGAGATTGTAGGCACCCCGAAGATTCAGCTTGGAGAACACCGTGGAACCAAGCAGCCAATCAAAGAAGAATCAGTAATCAACGACAGGGGGAAGCGGGTTTTAACCGTAACCTTGTCGCCTGCTATAGTCTACACAGGGTTGCAAGAAGCTGTCCTTCTTGGTTACAAAAAAAAGAACCCTATACCCGGAGAGTCAGGACTGCATATGAAACCTCTCTGCAGGAATCTCTTTGATGTACTCGGACATGGCAGCTGTCTCAGGAAAGAAAGAGGGTACACACCGGCCTCTAGGAGGGGAAAAGCACCTGGCCAGGATGATCCAAAAGGGCAATCATAGGGATGATCAGGGGCGGACTGGGAATTTTTAAATGGCTGGAAAAACTATAAAAGTGGCCCATTTTATGGGTGGAGTCAAAACAAGTGGGGGTGGTCAGATAATGTGGGTGGGGTGATAACAGACAAAAATTGTGGTAAGATGGCCTTACATGCAAAACAAGAACATCTTTTGCTGTAAGTGAAAATAATGTGCAAAGAATGTGACCCGCGATCAGTAAATTATGCACACACAAGACCCGGTAAGCCTTATATACTTTCCCCTGTGCCATACATGTACAATTCAGAGAAAGAATATATTGATACGCCTCCTATGTACAGGAATAATGCTACAATAACACATTTAGAATAACACATTAAATCATGCCTTACTATATTCGAAAATAAAACTATAACAATACCTTCTCCCTATACGCCAACTACTATAATATTGCCCCACCTGTACAAGGATTATACCTTACCGTACTACACTGGCCTATGTACAGTCAATACCCCCTAGTACAGAAAATATAACTACGGATAATACTGCCCCTTAGGTACAAGAATATACTATATAATATGCCCCCATGTACAAGAATATAACTACTACCGATAATACTGCCCCCTATGTACAAGGAATATAACTATCTAAATACTGTCCCCTATGTACAGGAATATAACTACATATACATGTCCCTATTGTACATGAATATAACTACTATAATACTGCCACCATGTAAAACACTATAATATGCCCCCTATTACAAGAAAACTACTATATACGCCCCTATGTACAAGGATATAACTAACTATAAATACTGCCCCCATGTACAAGAATATAAACTACTATAATACTGCCCCGATGAGAACAGGGATATAACTATATATAGCCCCCCATGTACAAGAATCTAACTACTATAATACTGCCCCATAGGTACAGGGATATAAACTTACTATAATACTGCTCTAAGTACAAGAATATAACTACTATATACTGCCCTATGTACAGGGATATAACTACTATAATACTAGCTCCTAGTACAAGAATATAATTAACTATGATACTGCCCCTTCTGTACAAGAATATAACTACTATAATGCATGTGCCCCTATGTACAGGATATAACTACTATAATACTTCCCCCCTATGTACAGGGATATAAACTACTATAATACTGCTCCTAAGTACAAGAATATAACTACTATGATACTGCCCCTTATGTACAAGTATAAACTACTATAATGCTGCCCCTATGTACAGGAATATAACACTACTAATACTCCCCCTATGTACAAGAATATAACTACTGAGATACTCCCCCCTATGTACATTAATATAACTACTATAATACTGCCCCTATGTACAAGAATATAATTACTATAATATACTACATATATACACAGAAGCGAACATGCCAAAAAATCAGTATTATCTATTACAGCTACAGAAAACACATGAGAGATCCATACCTGTGAAATCCAGTGGACATCAGGGTGACGTATCCTCGGATTGTACGCGTTACCTATCTTCTCATTAGTTCCACCATCACCTTGTCTCTTCCTCCAGGTACACAGCATTCTGCAGAGGTTACCACACAGACGTCTTATGTTCTGCACTTGCCCAGTGTCCCTTAATGGTCCCTTCTTCTGTACCACCAATACGTGCCCAAGTATGAAATATTAGTACCACACAAATAGTGCCCCATAATGTAAAATATTCTTAAGGAAGGATATTTTATTTGTTCTTTCTCTCCTTTAACCCTTAACACCCCCCCCCCCACCAGTATTGATAGAGCTCTACTATGACCCAGGAGTGATAATGTAATAATGCCCCCAGCCTTCCCTAATCATACAAATTAATGCACCCCCAGCCTACCTCAGGACATAGAATGAATGGCCCCAGCTACCCCAGAACTATAAGGAATGGCCCCCAGCCTACCCCAGACATAGAATGAATGGCCCCACAGCCTACACCCCAGTCATACAATTAATGGCCCAGCCTACCCCAGACATATAATTAATGCCCCAGACACCCAGACATAGAAATTAAGCCCCAGCCTACCCAGACATAGAATTAATGGCCCCAGCCGACCAAGATATGAATAAATTATTCCCCCAGCCTGCCCCAGACATAGAATTAATGCCCCCCCGCCTACCACAGACTATAGAATTAATGGCCCCAGCTGCCCCAGACATAAAAATAATGCCCCCGCCTGCCCCAGACATAGAATTAATGGCCCCAGCCCTACCCCAAAATTAGACATTTATGCCCCCAGCTACCCAGGACATATAATTAAAGCCCCCTGCCCCCCCCAGAGCATATAATTATGCAAAACACCTACAAAAGGGGAAACCAATAAATCTTATATTAAAAAATTACTTTTTATTGCATACATATTAAAGCAGCAGTCCTTGAGATGTCATTCACAAATTCCGGAAGACAGTAAGAACTTTACATAGCCCAACGGGCATCACTAGGTACTCGAAGTGACCCGTTAACAGTTGTTAAATGCTTGTCTCCATTCAGAACCATTGCGGATTGCTGATGAGATTGTAGGCACCCCGAAGATTCAGCTTGGAGAAACACCGTGGAACCAAGCAGCCAATCAAAGAATTCAGAATCAACGACAGGGGGAAGCGGGGGTTTTAACCGTAACCTTGTTCAGCCTGCTATAGTCTACACAGGTTGCAAAGAAGCTGTCCTTCTTGGTTACAAAAAAGAACCTATATACCTGGAGAGCAGTACTTGCATAGGAAACCTCTCGACCAGGATCTCTTGATGTATCGACATGGAGAGCTGTTCAGGAACAGAAGAGGGTACACACGGCCTCTAGGAGGAATAGCCACTGGCAGGGATCCAAAGGGCAATCATAGCGGATGATCAGGGGCGGACTGGGAATTTAAAATGGCCCTGAAAAAACTATAAAGTGGCCCCATTTTATGGGCGGAGTCAAAAAAAGTGGGGGTGGTCAGATAATGTGGGTGGGGTTATAACAGACAAATTGTTGGTAGATGGTCTTAATGCAAAACAAGAAATCTTTTGCTAGTAAGTGAAAATATGTGCAAAGAATGTGGACCCGTCGATCAGTAAAATTATGCACACACACGACCGGTAAGCCTTATATACCTTCACCTGTGCCATACATGTACAATTCAGAGAAAGAATATATTGATACTGCCTCCTATGTACAGGAATAATGCACAATAACACATTGAATAACACATTAATACATGCCTTCTATATTCAAAATAAAAACACTACAATAACTTCTCCCCATACAAGCCAACTACTATAATATGACCCCTATGTACAAGGATATAACTACCGTACTACAATACTGCCCCCTATGTAGAAGAATATACTACTATAATACTGCCCCTTATGTACAAGAATATAACTAGATAATACTGCCCCTTAGGTACAAGAATATAACTACATATAATTGCCCTATGTACAGAATATAACTACTACCGTATAATACTGCCCCTAAGTACAAGAGATATAACTACTATAATACTGTCCACTATGTACAGGGAAATATAACTACTATAATACTGTTCCCTATGTACATGAATAAACTACTATAATACTGCCACCTCTGTACAAGAATTATAAACTACTATGATACTGCCCTTATGTACAAGAATAAACTACTATAATGCTGCCCTATGTACAGGAATATAACTACTATAATACTTCCCCCTTATGTACAGGGATTTATATACATTAATAATGCTCCTAAGTACAAGATTAAATACTATGATACTGCCCTATGTACAAGAATATAACTACATATGACTGCCCCTATGTACACGGAATATAATACTATAATACTGCCCCTATGTACAAGTATAATAACTACTAGAAACTCCCCCTTATGTACATAATAAACTACTATAATTATGCCCCCTATGTACAAGATATAATTACTATATACTACATATATACACAGAAGCGAACATGCAAAAAAATCAGTATTTATCATATACAGCTACAGAAAAACAATGAGAGACCATACCTGGACATCCAGTGACATCAGGTGACGTATCCTGGATTGTACGGTACCTCATCTTCTCCATTAGTTCCACCATCACCTTGTCTCTCTCAGGTTACACAGCATTCCTGCAGGAGTTTACCACAAGACGTCTTATGTTCTGCACTTTCCCAGTGTCCCTTAATGGTCCCTTCTTCTGCTACCACAATACTGTGCCCCAAGTACTGAAATATTAGTACCACACAAATAGTGCCCCATAATGTAAAAAAATATTTGTAATGGGAAGGATATTTTATTGTTCTTCTCTCTTAACCCCCTTAACACCCCCCCCCCCAACCCCAGTATTGATAGAGCTCCTACTATGACCCAGGCGTAATAATTATGCCCCCAGCCTTCCCTAATCATAAAATAATGCCCCAGCCTACCCCAGACATAGAATGAATGGCCCCAGCTACCCCGACATATAATTAATGGCCCCAGCCTACCCCAGGACATAGAATGAATGGCCCCAGCCTACCCCAGTCATACAATTAATGCCCATGCCTACCCCAGACATATAATTAATGCCCCAGCCTACCCCCAGACATAGAATTAATGGCCCACAGCCTGCCCCAGATATAGAATTATTCCCCGCCTGCCCCAGACATAGAATTTATGCCCCCCAACCTACCACAGACATAAATTAATGGCCCCAGCCTGCCCCAGACATAAAATAATGCCCCCGCCTGCCCAGACATAGAATTAATGGCACCAGCCTACCCAGACATAGAATGAATGGCCCCCAGCCTACCCCAGTCATAAAATTAAATGGCCCAGCCTACCCGAACATAAATTAATGCCAGCCTACCCCAACATAGAATTAATGGCCCCAGCCTGCCCCAGATATAGAATTTATTCCCCCAGCCTGCCCCAGACATAGAATTTATGCCCCCAACCTACCACAGACATAGAATTAATGGCCCCAGCCGACCCCAGACATAAAATTAATGCCCCCCCTGCCCAAGACATAGAATTAATGGCCCCAGCCTACCCAAACATAGAATTATGCCCCCAGCCTACCCAAGGACATATAAATTAAGCCCCCTGCCACCCAGACATATATTAATGCCAAACACCCTACAAAAAGGGGAACTCATAAATCTTATATTTAAAAAAATTACTTTTTATTGCATAAATATTAAAACAGAGAACATACATTGACAAAAAGGCGAACTCATAAATCTTATATTTAAAAAAAATTACTTTTTATTGCATAAATATTAAAACAGAGAACATACATTGACAAAAAATTTTTTGTCAATGTATGTTCTCGGTTTTAATATTTATGCAATAAAAAGTAATTTTTTTTAATATAAGATTTATGAGTTCCCCTTTTTGTAGGGTGTTTGATTTAAGTTAGGGGGAAGTCATCCTAACTCTGGTTAAGGACGTATTTTGGGTTATATTGTATATAATTAATGCCCCCTGCCAGCCCCAGATATAGAATAATGCCCCCCCTCCCAAGATATATAATTAATACCCCCTGCCTGCCCCAGACATACAATTAATGCCCCCTGCCAGCCCCAGATAAAGAATAATGCCCCCCCCCCCGCCCCAGATAAATAATAATGTCCCCCCC
>CM033641.1:110123097-110332921 GCA_019512145.1 Engystomops pustulosus
AGTAATACTGCCCCCCTATGTACAAGAATATAACTACTACCGTATAATACTGCCCCCTATGTACAAGGAATTATAACTACTATAATACTGTCCCTATGTACAGGAATATAACTACATATACTGTTCCCTATGTACATGAATATAACTACTATAATACTGCCACCTATGAACAACTACTATTAATACTGCCCCCTATGTACAAGAATATAACTACTATAATACGCCCCTGTACAAGGATATAACTACTATAAATACTGCCCCCTATGTACAAGAATATAAACTTACTTAATACTGCCCTATGGTACAGGGATATAAACTACTATATACTGCCCCCCATGTACAAGAATCTAACTACTATAATACTGCCCCATAGGTACAGGGATATAACTATACATAATATGCTCCTAAGTACAAGATATACTACTATTAACGACGCAACTATGTACAGGGATATAACTACTAAATACTGCTCCTAAGTACAAGAATATAATTACTATGATACTGCCCCTTATGTACAAGAATATAACTACTATAAGATGTGCCCCTATGTACAGGATATAACTACTATAATACTTCCCCCTATGTACAGGGATATAACTACTATAATACTGCTCCTAAGTACAAGAATATAACTACTATGATACTGCCCCTTATGTACAAGAATATAAACTACTATAATGTGCCCCTATGTACAGGAATATAACTACTATAATACTGCCCCCTATGTACAAGAATATAACTATTGATACTCCCCCCTATGTACATTAATATAACTACTATAATACGCCCCTATGTACAAGAATATAATTACTATAATAATACATATATCACAGAAGCGAACAGCAAAAAATCAGTATTCTCAATACCAGCTACAGAAAACACATGAGAGATCATACCTGTGGACATCCAGTGACATCAGGTGGACGTATCCTCGGATTGTACGCGTACCTACATCTTCTCCATTAGTTCCACCATCACTTGTCTCTTCCTCCAGGTACACAGCATCTGCAGAGTTACCACACAGAGATTATGTCTGAACTTTCCCAGTGTCCCTTAATGGCCCTTCTTCTGCTACCACAATACGTGCCCCAAGTTAATGAATATTAGTACCACACCAAATAGTGCCCATAAGTAAAATATTGTAATGGGAAGGATATTTTATTGTTTTTCTCTCCTTTAACCCTAACACCCCCCCCCCCCAACCCCAGTATTGATAGAGCTCATACTATGACCCAGGAGGGTGTAATAATGCCCCCAGCCTTCCCTAATCATAAAATTAATGACCCCCAGCCTACTCAGGACATAGATGAATGGCCCCAGCCTACCCCAGACATATAATGAATGGCCCCCAGCCTACCCCAGACATAAATAATGGCCCAGCCTACCCCAGTATAAATTAATGGCCCCAGACCTACCCCAGACATAAATTAACGCCCCACAGGCCTCCCAGACATAGAATAATCACGCCGACCCCAGACCTAGAATTATGGCCCCAGCCTGCCCCAGATAAATTATCTTCCCCCAGCCTGCCCCAGACATAGAATTAATGCCCCCGCCTACCACAGACATAGAATTAATGGCCCAGCTGCCCCAGACATAAAATTAATGCCCCCGCCTGCCCAGACGTAGAATTAATGCCCCCAGCCCTACCCCAAAATGAGAATTTAGCCCCCAGCACCCGGACATATAATTGAAGCCCACTGTCCCCACCAGGCATAAATTAATGCAAAACACCTAAAAAAAGGGGACAGATAATCTTATATTAAACAACAATTACTTTTTAGCATAAATATTAAACGCAGCAGTCCTTGAGATTCATACAAAATTCCGGGAAGACAGTAAAGAATTACATGCAGCCCAAAGGGGCATCACTAGGTATCAAGTGCCCGTTAACAGGTGTATAAATGCGCTCGCAATTCAGACACATTGGGATGGCGATGAGATTGTAGGCACCCGAAGAATCAGCTTGGAGAAACACCGTGGAACCAAGCAAGCCAATCAAAGAATCAGAATCAAGCGACAGGGGGAAGCGGGGTTTTTTAACCGTAACCTCGTTCAAGCCTGCTATAGTCTACAAGGTTGCAAAGAAGCTGTCCTTTTGGTACAAAAAGAACCTAACCCTGGAAGAGCAGTACTTGCATATGGAAACCTCTCTGACCAGGATTCTCTTGAGTAATCGACATGAGAGCTGCCTCAGGAACAGAAAGAGGGTACACACGGCCTCTAGGAAGGAATTAGCCACTGGCAGGGATCCAAAGGGCAATCATAGGGATGATCAGGGCGGACTGGGAATTTAAAATGGCCCTGAAAAAATATAAAGTGGGCCCCATTTTATGGGCGGAGTCACAAAACAAGTGGGGGTGGTCAGATCAATGTGGGTGGGGTTATAACAGACAAATTGTTGGTAGATGGCTTAATGCAAAACAAGAAACATCTTTTGCTAGTAAGTGAAAATAATGTGCAAAGAATGTGGACCCGTCGATCAGTAAAAATTATGCACAACACGCCGGTAAGCCTATATACCTTCCCCTGTGCATACATGTACATTCAGAGAAAGAATTATTGTACTGCCTCCTATGAACAGGAATAATGCTACAATAACACATTAGAAACACATTAAATGCCTTCTATATTTCAAAATAAAACTACTACAATACTTCTCCCTATACACAGCCAACACTATAATATGCCCCTATGTACAAGGATATAACTACCGTACTAAATACTGCCCCCTAGTAGAAGAATATAACTACTATAATACTGCCCTTATGTACAAGAATATAACTCGATAATACTGCCCCTTAGGTACAAGAATATAACTACTAATTGCCCCTATGTACAAGAATATAACTACTACCGTATAATACTGCCCCCTAGTACAAGAATATAACTACTATATATGTCCCATATGTACAGGAATATAACTACATAATACTGTTCCCTATGTACATGAAAAAACTACTATAATACTGCCACCTCGTACAAGAATTAAACTACTATGATATGCCCCTTATGTACAAGAATAAACTACTATAATGCTGCCCCTATGTACAGAATAAATACTATAATACTCCCCTATGTCAGGGTTATAAATACGATTAATACTGCTCCTAAGTACAAGAATTAAACTACTATGATACTGCCCCTCTATGTACAAGAATATACTACTATATGCTGCCCCTATGTACAGGAATATAATACTATAATACTGCCCCCTATGTACAGAAGATATAATACTATGAAACTCCCCCTTATGTACATTATATAAATACTATAATACTGACCCCCTATGACAGATATAATTACTATATACTACATATATACACAGAAGCGAACATGCAAAAAAATCAGGTATTTATCATATAAGCTACAGAAAAACAATGAAGAGACCATACCTGGAATCCAGTGACATCAGGTGACGTATCCTCGGATTGTACGGTACTCAATCTTCTCATTAGTTCCACCATCACCTTGTCTCTTCCTCAGGTTACACAGCATTCCTGCAGGAGTTACCACACAGACGTCTTATGTTCTGCACTTCCCAGTGTCCCTTAATGGTCCCTTCTTCTGCTACCACCAATACTGTGCCCCAAGTACTGAAATATTAGTACCACCCAAATAGTGCCCCATAATGTAAAATATTGTAATGGGAAGGATATTTTATTGTTCTTCTCTCTTAACCCCCTTAACACCCCCCCCCCCCAACCCCAGTATTGATAGAGCTCTACTATGACCCAGGCGTAATAATTATGCCCCCAGGCCTTCCCTAATCATAAATTAATGCCCCAGCCTACCCCAGACATAGAATGAATGGCCCAGCTACCCCAGACATATAATATGGCCCAGCCTACCAGGAATAGAAGAATGGCCCCAGCCTACCCCAGTCATACAATAATGGCCCCAGCTACCCCCGACATATAATTAATGCCCCAGCCTACCCCAGACATAGAATTAATGGCCCAAGCCTGCCCCAGATATAGAATTATTCCCCAGCCTGACCCCAGACATAGAATTTATGCCCCCAACCTACCACAGACATAGAATTAATGGCCCCAGCCTGCCCAGACATAAAATAATGCCCCCGCTGCCAGACATAGAATTAATGGCCCAGCCTACCCAGACATAGAATGAATGGCCCCGCCTACCCCAGTCATACAATTAATGGCCCCAGCCTACCCGAACATATAATTAATGCCCGCACCCCAGACATAGAATTAATGGCCACAGCCTGCCCCAGATATAGAATTTATTCCCCCAGCCTGCCCCAGACATAGAATTTATGCCCCCAACTACCCACAGACATAGAATTAATGGCACCCCAGCTGCCCCGACATAAAATTAATGCCCCCGCCTGGCCCACAGACATAGAATATTAATGGCCCCAGCCTAACCAAACATAGAATTTATGCCCCCAGCTACCCAGGACATATAATTAAGCCCCCTGCCCACCCAAGACATATAATAATGGCCAAACACCCTACAAAAAGGGGAACTCTAAATCTTATATTTAAAAAATTATTTTGTATTGCATAAATATTAAAACAGAGAACATACATGACAAAAAGGCGAACTCATAAATACTTATATTAAAAAAAATTACTTTTTAATGAATAATATTAAAACAGAGAACATACAGGACAAAAAAGTTTTTGTCAATGTATGTTCTCGGTTTTAATTTTATGCAATATAAAAGTAATTTTTTTATATAAGATTTATGAGTTCCCTTTTTGTAGGGTGTTTGATTTAAGTTAGGGGGAAGTCATCCTAACTCTGGTTAAGGACGTATTTTGGGTTATATTGTATATAATTAATGCCCCCTGCAGACCCCAGATATAGAATAATGCCCCCCCTCCCAAGATATAAATTAATACACCCCTGCCTGCCCCCAGACATACAATTAATGCCCCTGCCAGCCCAGATAAAGAATAATGCCCCCCCCCCGCCGCAGACATATAATTAATGCCCCCTGCCAGCCCCAGATGGATAGAATAATTTCCCCTGCCAGCCCCAGATAGATAGAATAATGCCCCCTGCTAGCCCCAGATAGATAGAAAAATGCCCCTGCCAGCCCCAGATAGATAGAATAATGCCCCCTGCCAGCCCAGATAGATAGAATGATGCCCCTGCCAGCCCCAGATAGATAGAATAATGCCCCTGCCAGCCCCCCAGATAGATAGAATAATGCCCCTGCCAGCCCCAGATAGATAGAATAATGCCCCCTGCAAGCCCCGATAGATAGAATGATGCCCCTGCCAGCCCCAGATAGATAGAATAATGCCCCCTGCCAGCCCCAGATAGATAGAATGATTCCCCCTGCCAGCCCCAGATAGATAGAATGATGCCCCCCCCCATTCTATAATTAAAAAAAAAAACATAATACACACCTCTTGGCGCAGGTTTCTTCCTTTCCTTCGGTGGCTTGGTGTAGAGGTGCGGGATAGTGACGTCACTGCTCCGCGCCTCTTACACCAAGCCGCGGAGGTGCAGGGAGGGCCGGACAGCTGACGTGGTAAGTGTCAGCCTCCTCCACGCTACACAGGTCGCGCAATGACGTCGATTGCGTGACCTGTGTAGCTGCCCGTTATACACAGACGCAGAAGCAGCGATGCTGCGCTGCGTCTGTGTGCTAATCAATAGTACCGGCATCGTACGATGCCGGTACTATAGATTATGTTAAAAGTTGTAGGGCGTGCGGCCCGGACAAGCTCCGGACCGACCCCAGCCCAGCCCAGGACCAACCTGCCCACCGGGAAAACTCCCGGTGGGTACAATGGCTAGTCCGCCCCTGGGGATGATGCGGTGGCAAAGTCTCTGCTTGTTTTTTTGAAAAACATCCGCAATGTCCCGGTAGCAAGCTGGCAGACCCTCTAGAGACTTGGAAGACACAGAAGAAGACAGGACTGGTAGAAATGTCATCAAGCAGCATGATTGGCAATCTGGACCCCAACGCAGGATCTCCCCTATCTTCCAGTTGCAGCCGTGGAAGACCCAGGAGGACAGATGAGATGGAGCATGGCAATACATAGAAGGACAGTTTTTCTTTGTGAAGAACTCCCACCTGAAGACTGACAGGTTCAGTGCGGTACCTGACCGTATTGTAGAGAAGTTGACTGCTGACCGAGGAAATGACTAGAGGCTGTTGTAGAGGAACCGCCGGAATGTGATGCTGGTAAACCAGAGTAGCATCCACAAAGTTCCCCGCAGAACCAGAGTTCAAAAAATGCTGAAACTTGCACAGGAGTGCGGGTACCGACACTGAGGAGCATAGGAACTGTCAGGTGTGGAGAAGCTGTATGCACACCTAGGGATGCTTCTGCCAGGAGCCCTAGGTGCTGGCGTCTCCCAGACGTTGGGGGACGTACAGGACAAGCCCCAATAAAGTCCTTGGGACTGGCATAGTACAACCAGAGGTTTTCCTGAAAACGTCTGGAACGTTCCTTGACAGTGAGTCGGCTCTGTCGACTTGCATTGGCTCCATTGCAGACTGTGTGGCCGGAGGCTGGAGAGGCCTTTGGGAAACCGGAACCAAGTGAGGTAGATGTGGAAGCTGGATTTGTGGTTGCTAATGATGCAACTCCTCAGCACGCTCCATTATACTATTTGATGTCACATGCTCCAGTATATAGTCTTTTACCAAACCTTCCAATATTTTCCCCACAATGGAAGTTAAGCTTACAGGCCTATAATTGCCTGGCGAAGATGTAAAGCCACAGGTGACCCATCAGATTTATATTTTTTGAATGCTCTCTTTTTATCATTAATTGCCCTTTTAACTGTAGCTGTAAACCACGCGGGGTGTAATCTAGCCCATCTATACTTGTTACCTAATGGAATAAGTTTACAAGTATAATGACCTAGGATAGATTTTAATTTCTCCCATTTAACATTAGTATCATCACATGGCAGTATTTGATGCCAGTCTATATCCTGTAGTGCAGCCCTGAATTTCTGAAAATTAGCTCTCTTAAAATTCAAAATTTTCAATTTTTCCAACAGTTTAAGAGGAAAATAATTGTTTTATGTTATGATTGCTGTTCCCAAGGGTTTCCTGGACAATCTCCGCATTGTTAGAAATCCCAAGGTCCAACAACGCATCACCTCTTGTGGAATCTTCTACAAGCTGCACCATAAAATTATCCTGCAGAAAGTTGATAAAATGTCTCCAGAGGGTGGTGGTGGGGTTGATCAGGTCCTGCATGTTTTTTAAAATGTAAATATTTTCCCCTCTGCCTGGTCGTCCCCTTTTGATGGCCATCCTAGGTACCGTGTTTGTAGTGCCTAGTAGTTAATACGGCCAAAGGTCTGTAGTGAATTTGCAACTTTTATTTTCACAACTTTTTTTTTTATAAATTTTGCCCCTGTGTCTGATCAGACTCAGCAGTTCTGCTTAAATGACATTCATGATGGGAGACTAGTCCGATTACAAGCTCCTGATGAATCATTCTTCTTATAAGTTCTTTTATTATAACCCTAAGAAGATTCCGCATGATCTTGTAAGTTGGACTAGTCTACCATCAGTAAACCTGATGGTAGATCTGCTTTGACTCCTTTAGACCTGCCACTGCCGGCTCCTATAATCCCTGCATAGTGCTACTTTGCAATGCGGAAAAAAGAAGGCAGAAGCGTTAATAAACTACTTTCACCTTCTACCCTGATCCTGCTCAGAAACTGCAGCAAGACTGAAAGATGGAAAAAATGAACACTAGCTGACATCTTAACTGAGTGGGTGGTTGACATCGAGTTAATAAGAAGTTTCATACAGCTCTAATCAGAAGAAAACTCGGTACACTACAAAAAATTAGATGATGGCAAAAAGTAAAATTCGTGAAAATGTCTTTGGCACAAAGAAAGCCGCACAAGTGGACAGTGTATATGATGCATGCGTGTATATGGTAATAATTATAATAATAATTATTGTACTGTGTGTATATGCTGTGTGTATGCATATATGGTGTGTATATACTGTGTGTGACTGTAACTTACATGTCTGAGTATAGGGTCAGGAAGTAAGGATGCCTTATAGGCGTGTGGAGACTTAAAGAGTAACTGTAAAGGGTTTTTTATTCAACAAATCAATAGCTCTTGGGATGCAAAACAACGTTGGCTATTATCTTTGTTATCTATATGCAGCAGTTTCCTTGCTATACCCCTCATATTACCTCAGAGCTGCAATCTCCATGTGCTGACAAGCCGTGAATCCGTACTTTATAGTTTATCAGTCTTTTTCATGGAAGGGAAGGAGCTGCTGCTCCCTGCTCACAGAGGAGAAGGTCATGTTTCAGAGTTCTCTCTCTGTATGTAGTAGAGAAGGATGTGTTCAGGACTGTGAATACAGATGTCTTCTGCACAGAATAGTGAGGTACAATATCTTCCCTGTTCCCTATCAGTCCCTCCATCCCAGTCTGTGATTCTACCGAACTCTCTCTGTCTGTCCCTGATCCTCATGCTGCTCCCCTCCCCCACCTTGTCATTGGCAGTATCAGCTCTGAGCAGATAAGCTATTAACCCTTAGTGCTCACACAGGACAGGCTGTAGACTTCATGTAACCAGTTTACTTGGATTTATTGCACTTATTTCATGTCCCCTGCTCTTCCATGTGATTAGAGCTGCCACGCACTATATACATCCTGTATATACTGCACATCTTCCCTTCTCCTCCATGTGATGGAAGCTGCGAGGCTGCCACCATATACATCCTATATATACTGCACATGTTCCCTTCTCCTCCATGTGATGGAAGCTGCCAGGCTGGTCACCATTTACATCCTGTATGTGCACTGTGCAGTGTTCACTGGATTTACTTGTGGGAAACTAAATGGATTTAATGCTAAATTACTTTGATAGAGAACACAAGGCATCATGGGATCTGTGGGCTAGCTAACTGGCCTCAGTTTGAGGGCGTAGACTGACAGACATTAGTCTCCATCCACTTCACCTCTGGTGAGAAAGATTTTTGTCAAACACTTTCAGAACAGAAAACACCATAACTTTGGAAAGAAAAGAGTGAGCAGCACAAAGTAGGTAACATCACTATAACTTTACAGTTACGCTTTAAAGCCATTGATGCTCCACAAGGGGATTCTGGGAAATATGCAAATACATTTTCCATGGTGGGAAATGGAAAACAATGCCTCCTTTTGCAACCTTGAAAGGCAGCCCCCCCCCTAACACCAAGCATGACCTACAAGAAGGGGGAGGGGGAATTCAGAAATCTGCCCTGTCTCTCCTAGTTACATGCCTGATGCTACCCGTAACGAAATGGTACGGTGTGGGTAGCATAAAGCCGTAAATATCTATTCATGTGAAAGAAAACTTAGCATACTGGCCAGACAACTCCTATACTGCTGTGTGCTGTGTGCTGCGCTCACATATCTATGATGAGTGCATAGCGGAAATAAGAAAATCTTCAGCAACTTTCAGTAAAAGAAAGTATGAAATAGGAACATAGGGAACTTTGTGAAACTGTGTGAAAGGGGACCATGTGACCAAGTAGAGAAGTCTACACAACACAGGGTACCACGAGGAATGGTTTGATTCGTGTGTGGTGGGACCATGGCAGGGGGCATAGGGTATGGTTTGTGGTTGAGATGTGAAGGGAGAGCATGTAGAGTGTGTGAACATTGTCTGTTATAATAGAGGGGGCAGGCAGAATTATGAGGGTGATAATAGAGGGGGCAGGCAGAATTATGAGGGTGATAATAGAGGGGGCAGGCAGTATTATGAGCACGATAATATAGGGGCAGGCAGAATTATGAGGGTGATAATATAGGGGGCAGGCAGAATTATGAGGGTGATAATATAGGGGGCAGGCAGAATTATGAGGGTGATAATAGAGGGGGCAGGCAGAATTATGAGGGTGATAATAGAGGGGGCAGGCAGTATTATGAGCACAATAATAGAGGGGGCAGGCAGAATTATGAGGGTGATAATAGAGGGGGCAGGCAGTATTATGAGCACGATAATATAGGGGCAGGCAGAATTATGAGCACAATAATAGAGGGGGCAGGCAGAATTATGAGGGCGATAATATAGGGGAAGGCAGAATTATGAGCACAATAATAGAGGGGGCAGGCAGAATTATGAGGGCGATAATATAGGGGGCAGGCAGAATTATGAGCGTGATAATATAGGGGGCAGGCAGAATTATAAGGGTAATAATAGAGGGGGCAGGGAGAATTATGAGCGCGATAATATAAGGGGCAGGCAGAATTATGAGGGTGATAATATAGGGGGCAGGTAGAATTATGAGGGTGATAATAGAGGGGGCAGGTAGAATTATGAGGGTGATAATAGAGGGGGCAGGCAGTATTATGAGCACGATAATATAGGGGCAGGCAGAATTATGAGCACAATAATAGAGGGGGCAGGCAGAATTATGAGGGTGATATAGAGGGGGCAGGCAGAATTATGAGGGCGATAATATAGGGGGCAGGCAGAATTATGAGCGTGATAATATAGGGGGCAGGCAGAATTATAAGGGTAATAATAGAGGGGGCAGGGAGAATTATGAGCGCGATAATATAAGGGGCAGGCAGAATTATGAGGGTGATAATATAGGGGGCAGGTAGAATTATGAGGGTGATAATAGAGGGGGCAGGTAGAAGTATGAGCGACAATAATATAGGGGGCAGGCAGAATTATGAGGGTGATAATAGAGGGGGCAGGCAGAATTATGAGGGTGAAGAGAGAACACAGCAAATCTAGTGCTAAAGCAACCAAACATTTACCTTGTGCATTTCAGAAGTACATGAAGTACATTACACTAGCTCATTGTCACACAATAAACCCAATTTATAGTTTCATAGCTCAAACAATATAAACTGTGGCGACAGAGGTGGCATCTGTAATGTGTATAGGAAGAAATGTGCATGGGGTCACATAGTAAGTGCTGCCATTGCTTTGCATTGGACACGGATGACATGTCTTCCCTGTGCAGCCATAGAATAATAAAGGGCCAGAAGAATGCACAGCTCGCAGCTCACGGCCACTCAGTCACGTGACCTTTGCTTTGCACACAAATACGGTTTTACACTGCACTGAAGAGGCGGTTCTATGCAGATCAGGACAACCTGATTGGTGGAGGCTGTCGCCGTGTGCAAGCTGCCTGACCGACTCTATAAAAGAGTGGGCGAGGAAGCCGTAAACATAGCAGCGAAGATCGGATCCTAAGGTTCTGGAAACGGAACCCGGAGAAGGGGGTCCAGTTCTCCTGCTCCCTTTCCTTCCAGATTCTCTATAAGGCTATCGCTTTCTAACTTCAGCTACAGTGCTAGCTAAGTTTAGAAAGAAAAAAGAAGGGAAGTCGATTCTTGCGTTTTGTATATTTAATAAGAACAAACCTGTATCAATCATAAAGCATCATGTCAAAAACTCGGGGTGCGGAGTCTGCAGGACGCTGTGGTGAGTGCCCCTGGATGGAGACATTTGGGAATGGGGCGCTGTAACTTGCCTGTGACCTACTACTATTATTCTCTTGCAGGATCATGTGTCAGCTATTTTACCTCAGCAAAATTTCTCATGTACCTTGGTCACTCTCTGTCTTCTTGGGTAAGTAGATTTCTCCTTCTATCACTATATAACATGAAACATTTCTGCAAATATTGATGTACCATAAGATTTGGGTCCTCCAGTTTCTCTTCTCTTTCATTGTACATGACAGTAGTGGTGACAGCCGGTTCTGTCATTCCTGCTGCTGTCAGCAAGTTTAGCAGAAATCAACAAAATTGAGGAACAACTTTCCAAGTTTTGAAAAGACAGGAATGTTGTGCTCATTTTTTAGATATTTTAGTTATTTTAGTGCTCTGCTCTGCCCTAATATTGGTGCCTGCAGATTTTACTAAGGATTGGATCTGCTGTTTTATTGGTGATAAAAGTGCAATGGTTTATGCCTGGTTTCACGCACAAATCGTAAAATTTTTCCAAGTCTTTTTTATGCAAACTGCCATCATAAGAAAATGTATATCTATACATTTTTAGCGCTTTTTGCTGGCTTTTAACCCCTTATCACCGACGCTTGTTTTCAGCTTAATGACCAGATGCTATTTTTAGAATCTGACATGTGTCACAATAATTGGCTATAACTTCGGAACGCTTTAACGTATCCAGGTGGTTTTTAGAATGTTTTCTTGTGACACATTGGATGTCGTATATGTTGAATAATGTAAGTGGTAAGCTTTGTTTCGTTCGGAAAAAAAATGTGATTTTGAGAATGTTTTCTTGTGACATATTGTATGTCGTGTTAGTTTAAAAATGTAAGTGGTAAACTTTGTGTTACGTTTGGAAAAAAAGTTGGCCAAAATTCTGAAAAATTCTTCATTTTCAAAGTTTGAAATGTTCTGCTTTCTAGGTATTTAGTTAAACCACCCAAATATCTTGACATTTCCGGAATGTCTGTTTTATGCTGACATGGTTTTTTATACGTTCTCTCATTTTTCTAGGATGTTATTAGGCTTAGAAATTTAGGTGCGCTTGTTCTCATTTTCATAAAAATTGCCAAGAGTAACGTTTAGAGGGACAACTCAGCTTTCACGTAAATTTGAGAGGTCCAAATAACAATACAACACCACTATAGAAACCACACACCTCTACATATGCAAAACAACTTTTACCAAGTCTGTTAACCATATAAGTGTTTCACGGGGTGAAAACAATTTGGAAGTGAGATTTAGAAACTTTGTAATTTTTGGTGGGGTAATACATTTATTTAGGCCAAAAATGATACTTTCACAATGAATTAAATGATGAAATGCTCTACAAAGTTTGATACCCAATTTCTCCTGAACATGCCAACACCCCACATGAGGGGGTAACCTGCTGTGTGGGCACATGGTCGGGCATTGAAGGGTAGGAGTGCCATTCAGAGCAGATTTGGATTGTCACATTGTACAGGCTATAACATTTGTATTTTCTTGGTACTGCAAACATATGAGGTCTTATTATTTGCAGGATGAGATTCACTGTATAGATAATTCATTTTGGGGTTCTATAGCCTATTGGACACAAATAAAATTATCAATTTTTGTTTCAGATTTTAGCACTTATTTTTCACTGTAACATAAAAATAATATTTTACCTTTATTCTCTACGATTACAGTGACATTTATTAACATTTATATAGTTTTTGTTATCTGAGCAAAACCAATATTGGAGAAAACCACATTTGTTTTAGTATCAACAACTTTTTAGAGGCTGACTTGTATATTTTTTGTTGTCTTAGCTGGTTAAGAGCTTATTTTTGTGAAAAGAGTTGTTCTTTTCAGTAGTATCATTTTCCAGCACATAACTTTTTTTGATCACTTTTTAGAAAAAATGTTGTGAGGATAATGAAGAAAAATTATATACAGGCAGTCCCGGGGTTACGTACAAGATAGGTTCTGTAGCTTTGTTCTTAAGTTGAATTATTATGTAAGTGGGAACTGTATATTTTATACACCAAAGTAAAAAATTTTTAGCAATAAAGAGTTAACAAAATTAGGCAAATCAGTCTGGGGTGCATCAACAGACTGCCTTATCTTACAATTGCTTTACTCCCCCATTGCTCTTCCAGTCCCACCTGGTCTCTGACATCACCTGCTCTCAGAAAGAACTGGAAGAGTAACGGCTGCACTGTACATAAGTCTAGAGAAGGGACCTGACTCTATCTGTTATAGAGAGCTTTACAGATTCTGAGGAACATATACAAATAAAATAAGACAATACATAGTAATAACAGTCATATCAAACAATAATACTCACAAGAGCTTATGGTGTATGAGGATGAGGGGGTGACTCAAGAGGCATAAGAGCTTGTATAATGGTCCAACCATTTTTTATATTGGAGTGGAATAAAAATAATTTATTTAATAAAAATGCAGCTGCTTGGACCAGTCATCAGCCGCCATATTTATATACAAAATCCAAAGTCAATAGGACTGCAGAGAAGCATGTAGCTTGGTACCTGGCATTTTTCAGATAACAGACCATTGGTTAAGAAAGAGAGAGTTAAAGTTACATGCAGTTAGCGAAATAGGTTTTAACCCCTTAACGCTCTGCTCCGTAGCTCTACGGCGCAGAGCTATAAGGGATGTATGAAGAGGGCTGACGGGCTGAGTCCTCTTCATACAAAGGTGGGGGTTTTTGCATATTGCAGAAAACCCCCACCGCTAATAACCCCTCCGTTGTTGCCGGCAAAGTCGCCGGCGGCATTTAAAAGACGGCGGGGCGCGGGCGCCACCATCTTTGTTGCGATCGCCGCGCCCCCGAACGTCATCGGGGGCGGCGATTGGTTGCCATGGTAGCCTCGGGTCTTCGTTTGACCCGAGACTATCTGGCATCTGCAGATTCGTTACAATGAGCCAGTGGCTCATTGTAATGAATGTGCTGCAAAAATGCCATATATTGCAATACAGAAGTATTGCAGTATATGGTAGCAGCGATCTGACCATCTAGGGTTAATGTACCCTAGATGGTCTAAAAAATAGTGAAAAAAAAAAGAAAAAAAAAGTTTAAAAAATAAAAAAAATTTATAAAATATTAAAAATTCAAATCACCCCCCTTTCCCTAGAACTGATATAAAACATAATAAACAGTAAAAATCACAAACATATTAGGTATCGCCGCGTCCCAAAATGCCAGATCTATCAAAATATAAAAACGGTTACGGGTGGCGGTGACCTCCGAGGCGGGAAATGGCGCCCAAATGTCCAAATGCGACTTTTACACCTTTTTACATAACATAAAAAATGAAATAAAAAATGATCAAAATGTCGCACAGACCTCAAAATGGTAGCAATGAAAACGTCGCCTCATTTCGCAAAAAATGACCCCTCACACATTTCCGTGCACCAAAGTATGAAAAAGTTATTAGCGTCAGAAGATGGCAAAAAAATGTTTTTCTTTTTTGTACACATTCGTTTAATTTTTGAAAATGTATTAACCCCTAGGGGACGCAGCCTCTTTTGGCCTTAAGGACGCGGTCCCATTTTTCAAATCTGACCTGTGTCACTATAAGTGGTTATAGCTTTGGAACGCTATGAGATATCCAGGGGATTTTGAGATTGTTTTCTCGTGACACATTGTACTTCAAATTAGTTTAAAAATTTGGATGAAATCTTTTGCGTTTAGTTATGAAAAAAACCAAAATTTGGCAAAAATTTGGAAAAATTCTTTATTTTCAACATTCTAAATTCTCTACTTTTGATGCAGATAGTCATAGCACCCAAATAAATTCATAACTTACATTTCCCAAATGTCTGCTTTATGTTGGCATGGTTTTTTAAGATTCCACATATTTTACTAGAATGTTATGAGGCTCAGAATTTAGGTATCATTTTTCACATTTTTTGTAAAATCACCAAAACCCGTATTTAGATGGACCTGCTCACCTTCTAATTGACACCGAGAGGCCTAAATAATAGCGAGACTCATAAATTACCCCATTGTGGAAACTACACCACTCAATGTATGAAAAACCACTTTTAAGAAGTTTGTTAACCCTTTAGGTGTTTTATAGGGGTTAAAACAAAATGGAGGTGCAGTCTGCAAATTGTAATATTTTTTCACAATACACTCATTTTGGGTGGAAAATTAAACATTTACAATGGATTAAATTAAAAAAGGCTCCACAAAGTTTGTTACCCAATCTCTCCCGAGTACACGGATACCCCATATGTGGTGGTGACCTGCTGTATGGGCGCACGCCTGGGCATAGGAGGGAAGGAGGCGCCATCCAGATCAGATTTGCTATGTCACATTGTACAGGCTATAATTTTTTTCTTTTTTTAATGTGGACCTATAGGGGCTTATTTCTTTTGCCACATGAGATGCACTTTGGTAGAATTATGAGGGTGATAATAGAGGGGGCAGGTAGAATTATGAGCGCAATAATATAGGGGGCAGGCAGAATTATGAGGGTGATAATATCTATGCGTCTTCGTTACTAGATCTAGATGAGTGAGAGAATTGCAAGCCACCGAAGCACAGATTAGTAGGCATCCCTGTGGTCTTCATATAAAATACCTGTGGAGCTCTTCAATCTAGCCAAATTGGCTAGAATGGGGCCTGATTTGTTGCCCTATTGATAGTTTAACAGTTTGTCTTCAAATCTTGACCATCTGTGGTGCACATGCCACTCAAGGAGGGTCTTATGAAGTTTTCCATACTTCTAGGTTTGTGGGTGTAGGAGATAAAAGATACTTGATAGATGCCTGTCTCACTGCTGATCCTAAATGTCCTAATATCATTGCTAATCCTAAAGCTTGTTTTTTTCATCACTGCAACATACGCCATTACGCTTCTTTTCACTAATGTTTTTTCCGCCTCCCAGAAGACCGGCAGATTATGAGGTATGGACGGTTATGAAATTCAAATTCAATATTCTAGCCCCCTAGAAGGGTCCATCTTGTCTCAAATATGAGGGGAACTGCCAGCTTGTAGGTATAACCAATAGTCGAATATATGATTCTGAGTTCTGAACAGTGGCTTTTTGCTTCCTTATCAATTCAGCAACGTAATCCAAAAACAACAGCATAGTAGTGTTCTCTTTCTTTAAAAGTTCATGTTGCAGGGTCGTGGCCTGGCCACAATACATGGCGGACGCATAGTGCTGCAGCTCCCGTTCAGCAAGCCCTTATCTGCTTTATCAGCATAATATTGGCAAATCCAGCAAAGATAGGCTTCATGACCCACCAGAAACTCCAAGGGGATTTAGACAGAAACCTGAGGAAGAAACTGTCCGACTCCTCTGGCACGTTTGCAAGTCAGATTTTCTAGAGGACTTAGATGCCGATAGTTTAGTGGACTCAGAGACACAAGGAGTGATGGATTTCGTGGCACCGCTTATGATATCCTTTCTGAGGATAGTACTAGCTCAAGCAATTGCTTATGTAATGCAGCATCTTTTAGCTATCTATGAGGATATTGGGCAGTGGTTGGAGACACTTGAAAACAACCAGGTGGCAATAGAAGAACATAGCTCAGCAGTGGCCCACAAGAACATAGGCTGAAGGACTCTGCCCTACTTTTAATAGAAGATCAAGAAAACCGCAGTAGGCGGAAAAATATCAGAATTAAATATCAGTGTCGCTTTAAGAGTGTGGCGACGCGTGGTAGGACAGTGTGGCGACGCACGGTAGGACAGGTAGGCCATGGAGCTATTTGCTAATCTGCTGTCTGGAGATAGGGCGAAACAGATCACCATTGAGAGAATCCATCGCTCTCTAAAACCATCGCTCTCTAAAACCACTGCCGAAAGCAGAGGTGCCGCGTAGGGATGTTGTGTGCAGACTCTTAAGATATTGTGACACTGCAGGCATCTTGAAAGCATCTTGAGAAAGGAGCTAGCTAGACGGAGCAACTCTAACGTTCTACGAAGACGTTGCTCCCGCCACCCTCTAGAAAGATGCCTTCTAAAATCCAGTTTCGTTGGCTCTTCCCCTTTGGGTTGACTTCCTCTAAAGATGGGAAAAGATGCACAATCAAGTGCCCTATTGAGTGTGGGACCTACTTGAAATTCAACCTCTGGACATCACCTTTTGGATGCCAGTAATGGAGCAACATCTTGATCTTTCAAATCTTCCAAGGGTAGATATGTGGTCCACCTCCACCAAGCATATGTCCCAAAGAAGGAGAAAACATAATTCAAACAGTTTGTAGTATGCTTTTGTCTGAATAACTCTACTAAGTGGTCTGATCTTTAGGTTTCTAGATCAGCTGGCTTGAGTCACTGCCACGGATACAATACTCTCACATGTTGTCAGCCTCCCAACTGGTGGGGAGGTAATCATTGTTAAATTCAAGGCTATCAAGTTGCATGCTGGATGTTCAGTTTTAATAATTGTGTTTACATATGTTACCAAATTGAAGCCTCCATTGTGAAAAACCCACATGTCACTAGGCAGTTTGGGTCTGGTTTGCTTTTCACAGGGAACCTGTCACCAGAAGGCACAATTTCACAATTTCTTGCAGGACCTGGCTGTAACACACTGAGCATGAGCAGAATGCGGAGTGTGTTACATAACACAGTGTAATACATCTGTATTATACTGTGTTAGGTAAAAAAGAGCTTGAACAAGCGATCATATGATCTCTTGTTCAAGCCAACCTGTAAAAGAAAAAAGTTAAAAACACTTAATAAAAACACTTTTTTATAAAAAGAATTAATTAAATACAAGCATTCCCTATACATCTAATAAAGTAAAAAGACACAAAATCACCCCCTCCCCCCACATATTTAGTTTCGCCGCGTCCGTAACAATCTGTACAATAAACCAGAAACATTATTGGACCCGCTTGATGAGCGCCTTAAAAACAAAACCCCAAAAACTTGCCAAATATGTATATTTTTCATAAAATCTCTTCACAAAAATGTTCTAAAAAGTGATCAAAAAAAGTTATCTGCGGCAAAATGGTACCACTGAAAAGGACAACTAAACATCTACAAAATAAGCCCTAAACAAGCTCTGTCAACCAAAAAATATTACATTTATGTCTCTAGAAATATGGCAATAGGAAAATAAATGAGATTTTTCTCTGTATTAGTTTTTCTTCAGTAAAATTGTAAAAATATATAAAAAATAATATAAAGGAGGTATCACTGTTATCATAGTGATCTATAGAATAAAGAAAATATAGTATTTTTATGGTACGGTGTACGGCCCCCAAAAAATACAAGAAGAAAGGAAACTAAAGTTTACGATTTTCTTTTCCTACATACATTTCACGTTAATACGTTAATAAAATCTCATCAATGAGCTAATGACCAACTAAAATGAAGTATTTGTAAAGTGCATCTCAGGTCGCAGAAAATAAACCCTTATATGTCTAAATTGCCAAAAAAAAATAAAGATTGTATAGTCAATATAAAGTGACAATGCATAATCTCCTATGAATGGCGCAGCTTCCCTTCAATCTCCTGGCGTGTGACCATACTGCGGGTTACCACCTCACATGGGGCATTGGCGTACTCAGGAGAAATTGGGTGTGAAACTTTGTGGAGTGATTTGGTATTTTATCAACTAAGAATGTGTACATTTTGAAAATTTTTAAATTGCAACCAATTTTGTTTTATCCCTTGTAAAACAATTAAAAGGTTAACAAACTTCATGAACTTCATAAAGTTCAAAGCTCCGTAACATCCTACAAAAATGAGAGAATGCATAAAAAACCATGGAGACATAAAGCAGACATTCAGTTAATGTTAGTTATCAAGTTTTTTTGCCGTTATGACTATGTGTGTGTTAAGGCTCACCCATGACTCTGGTCCCCCACCAGCGCCTCGCAAGCGCAACTCACAGGTCCCGGCTCCTGATCTGTCCCGTCCGGCCCCGACTGCTGCTGCTCCGTCCTCCTTGGCTGTGCGCTTGCGTCCCCGACTCCTAGGGCACGCACGACGGCTTCAGCAGATTTAAAGGGCCGGCGCACCACTAATTGGCGCTGGCCTTTCCTAGGTTAACTATTTAACCATGCCTCTTCCTGTTACCCTTGCCGGATCTTCGTGCCTCGTGTCTTAGAGAAAGCTGTGTCTGATGCCTGGTGCTGTTATTGAGATTTTGTCACAGAGGGAGGGTTAGGAGCTGATATAATGTGGGAGGGCTAGGAATAAATTAGCAAAAAAAAAAGGGCATCGGTGGCCCTGCTACAAGAGATCCATTTCAGATTAAATTACACCCCTAATCTTTCAAGTAGATATTTCCCTGTTTACTATTGTCATTCCCCGGATACAAAGGGGCTGCTATATTGATTGCTTGAGAGACTTCTTGGGAACTTGTGGATTTTGTTGTAAAGGGTAAGATTAGCTCCCCCTTATTTACACTGGGTTCAGTATTTTTACCAAATTTAGGTCAGGGACCTTTCCTCTCTAAAATTATGGAGGAAATGGAGGATTTCTTGGAGGGTAATATAGTTGTAGGAATAGATCTCAAAATGCCTTTAAACCTTGTTCTGGATACTTCAAGTTTTTCTAGTATCTCACAAGCTACACTTCGTAAGGTTACCATATATCTGTAATGTAATATATTTGTATATGTCCCCTAGGATTTGTAAAGCACTACAGAATATGATGGCGCTATATAAATAAAGATTATTATTATACGCTTTTCACTTAAAAGA
Source organism: Engystomops pustulosus (assembly GCA_019512145.1). NCBI lineage: Eukaryota > Metazoa > Chordata > Amphibia > Anura > Leptodactylidae > Engystomops > Engystomops pustulosus. The sequence continues at coordinate 110,143,183 of CM033641.1, forward strand.
TACATGGAGATCTGTACACCAGACAGATAACGACTACACTTTTTATTCTCATCCTCACAGGGTTTATTCCATGGGATAGGGCCTAACTTGCTGATCAGTGGGGGTCTCTGTGCTGAGACCCCCGCAGATCACAAAGACAAAAGTGGCTCCATCAGATTAATGGAGCAGACGACCTTGCATGACCGTTCTGCTCCATTTATCTCTATGGAGCTGACGGAAATTACCGAGGGCAGCGCTCACCGATCTCCGGCAGCTCCATAGAGCTTAATGGAGAAGAACGGTCATGCGAGGCAGTCTGCTCTATTAATCTGACAGACCCCTCGTTTTCGCAATCTATGGGGGTCTCAGCAAGTTAGGCCCTATTCCCACTTTGCTTTGTGGGAAAACTTTGGTAATATTGTATTTTTGGATCGCTCTTTTGTGTCAGTTACTTTACAATTTTATCCCCCTAGTGTTAGCCCAAGATTATGGCTATTAGAGAAAGCCTTCTTCATGATACTGAGGTGGTGGAAGAAATTAAGAAAGAATTAACTTTATTTTTAATTAACTTTACATTTATTACTAAATTGCTGAAGCAGCCTATAAACACTCTCAGCCAGTGTCAGGTTTAGCTCAATTGACTTTGTTAAGAGAACATGTTAAGAATTTATTGTAAAGTAGGGCAAAAGCCACACTCAAAAAATGCAGACGTCAGGTAAAGCAGGTAAATCATTATCCGGAGCGCTCACCGGCTTATGTCTCACTATTAAAGATGCACAAAGTAGAGAGGTAACACTTTTTTTTGGTGCACCTTTGACATGGGACATGCAACACAGTTCTGTTGGACTTTGCATGATAAATCTGGCGAAGGGTCCGACTGAGCACCGGAACGTCCTTTTTAGTGCAGAAATATGTGTCCCATGAATAATAGTGCGGGCACACAAAATGGTCACGTGCAACATAAATGTGGTGCAGACACTGCTTACATACCAGTGCAAGCAGTTTGTACTGAAAAGAACATGCAAAGTCCGGCAGAAAATTGGCGCAAGGCCCTTAGTAAATGTGCCCCTATATCTTACTCTTTGCCATGGAGTTGAGAGGAATAATAAAATGTTTTTCCCCACCTCTTTCCAGAAAGGTGCCCTAGCTTGCTAGCGTGCCCTAGTGTCCTGTAATATATATTCTTCTTGACAAATACCTCACTTGGGTAACACCAGGAGAAATACTATAAAAGGTTTGATTTATTGACATCATCCAGGTGACAGAAATCTTGCATAGTCACTAATCCTGTTTGTTCCTTATCTTAAAAGATAAGGAATATACCAGATTTGTGGTTGGCAGAGAAGGCAACCACAACTCAATCCGGCTACACCAGGCTATTCATAATGCTACTGAAAAGAAATTCCCTCTAGTCCTTCTTGGCACTGATGTTAGGAAGGCTTTTCATAGAGCTTCATGAAGCCGGTATTACAGCACTTCAGGAGATCAGTCTTTTCACCAGGAACTTAGCACAGATTTCAATGGCCACATTTAAAAGTGACACTGCATGATGTATCCCACAATTTTCTGGGTTCTTGCCTGGTTTGGACCATTTTATTGACATAGAGTACATGGGGTGTAGCAGTTCATTCCACCAATCTCCCATTTAGAGAAGAAGAACCTCCTTGAGGAGGTCTTTGATAAAGGCTGGCTTCAACAGGACAGTTTCAGCCTCAGTGTTCAGGGAATGAAGGGTTAATTTAGGTTGGAAGTCTCTTGTGAATAGATCTTCAGTATGTATCCAGATGATCTCTTAGCAACCAGTTCCAAGGCAGATACATGGGAGAGTAAGGCCACATGCACACCACTTTGTTTCATGGATGTGCTTCATCCTCATTTCATACAGCAGTCTCAGGTTTCAATGTTATTCAATGTACTTTCATAGACTGTAAGCTCTTGCGAGCAGGGTCCTCATTCCAGTTGTTTCATCAGATTATGTTATTACTCTGTTATGTCTCTGCTATGTCTGTTTTATTTGTAGATGTACCCCATGATTTGTACAGTGCTGTGGAATATAATGACGCTATATAAAATATTATTATTAAAGTTTTTCTCACTGGTCCGTATCTATGTATCACAGCCCCAATGTATTTTTACGATATATATACTATATATTAATTGTGATATTGTTCTTGTACTTTGATACTAGGATACTTTATATAAAGGTCTTTATTTTATTATTTTTTTATTATTACCTTTACTTATTACTAAAAGAATATGGACAGGGGAAAGGGAAAAAAAAGGATGAAAAAGAGAAAAAAGCCAGCTCACCAATCACACTATTCATCTCAGTGTTATTGCAGTCAAATCAGGTTATCAATTGGAGGGATTCAGGGTGCACGGACAGGAAAGCTTTTCCGGCAGAGGCACTTAGATAGAGGAACAGTAGAACAGATGGATCCAGCACTCAGAATCTTGAAACTCCAATGTTAAAACTTCATTCTTTATTCATAATAGTTAAAAATACACGTTGCTATCTCCTATCAACGACCAGCATGTTTTGGACATTGCTTTGTGTCCATAGGAGACCATGAGTAAGGACATGAAGCAATGTCAGAAACATGTCGGTCAATTCTGAGTTCTGGATCCATCTGTTCTATAGTTCCTGTATCTAACTGCCTCTGTCGGCAAGGAATTCATGTTCGTGCGCCACAAATTCCTCCAGAAGATAACTTTATGGTTTTAACATTGGAGTTCCAAAATACTGAATGTTGGATCCATCTGTTCTATAGTTCCTGTATTACTTATTACCATCACGAAAAAAATCATGTTAATCCAAACAAAGATTTTTAATTATTTTTATTATTATCATACCTCTAGCATTGTACATTCAGTCTTTTTTTCACCTTTTTACCATTATTGTATCTTTCAATTGATTTTATAAGCTTTGTAGATTGGATATATGAATATTGTTTTTAAAGATCTGATGAAGGAGGTAGGTCACCTCCAAAATGTATAATGTATGTAATAAAAAAAGACAATTTTTGCAATTCTGCAATGGCTGTATGTAATGTCTGTCACTATAATGTTACTGTTTTTCACAAGTTCATTTTATGCCAATTACTATAGATATCTTTATAGATTTGTCCTTATTGATTACATTTTAATGTATTAATTGTAAGATTTAAAAAATATGGTCCAGACTGGAGGGTTTGAATCCTGTACAGGACAAATTGAATAAGTGTGATGCAAAAATAACCTGGTGTCAGGGGGAGCCCTACCTGACATTGGCAATGCCACCATGATAGTAGGCTCACAGTTAAATGCCTACCACTGTATACAGACATAGTTGTAAAGTGGTTAAATAGCATTGCATTCTGATAACCAGTAAAACCTATGATGTACTGCCAATTATTGATCATTTACTAATTCTGATTAGCAAGGAGATTTATCAAAAGTGTCTAGGAGCAAAACTGCTCTACTTTCTCATGGTAACCTTTCATTTTAGAAGCTGAGCTCTGATTGGTTTCCCTGAGCAACTAGAACTGTTTTGCTCTCATACACTTTTGATAAATCTCTGTGCGGGTCAATAGATTTACAGCAAAGGTTACTACACATCACGGGCTATCACACACAGTCTTTTTGAGATCACATTGCTTAAAGGATATCTATCACCAGATCAAGGATAGTAAACCAAGCACTGACATGTTGATGTATGCCCCTCTGGCAGGATCTGCTCTTCTTTTAGCTTCTTATGCCCTGATTTTAAAGAAAAAAAAGGCTTTTAAAATTATGCAAATAAGGAGTTTGGAACCCATCAGGCTCATTTGCATAATTTTTTAAGCCTTTTTTCTAAAAACCAAAGGCTTAAGAAGCTAAAAGAAGAGCAGATCCTGCCAGAGGGGAAACATCAGCATGTCAGTGTGCTTGGTTTACTATCCTTGATCTGGTGATAGGTGTCCTTTAACATGTCATGCAATTGTAAAACCTATTGGTATGGTTTGTCTTTTTTATACTACAATTTGTTGTTATTTTTTTTTTTTAAGTTGCTTTAAAATGCTTTGGTACATAAGAATTCCTACATCAGTACTTTTATTATATTAATTTAATGAAAAAAGTCAGCTGCAAGTTGTAATAATATTTCCTGTTTCTTATAGGGAGATCGCATGTGGCACTTTGCCGTGTCTCTGTTCTTGGTCGAACTGTATGGAAACAGCCTACTTCTGACAGCTGTTTACGGGCTTGTGGTTGCAGGCTCCGTCCTTTTCCTTGGAGCTATAATTGGAGACTGGGTTGATAAAAATCCACGACTGAAAGGTAATATATTGAATAAACAAGGGTTTTTGTAGGTTTAAAAATAAAGGTGCATTTAGTCATATAGATTTTTATTTTCAAGCATACAGGAAATGTTGCAGAGAAATGTCACTTTTACAGCATAAAAAACATCAGGTCTGGTAACAATCTACGTAGGGTATGTACTATGGGGCTGGATGGCTATAAATTATGGGCTGGCAGGCTATATACTAGAGGGCAGGCTATATACTATGAGCTGGATGACTATATATTGCATGGGCTATTGGCTATATACTAGGGCATGGGTTGGCTGGCTATATATTGGGGCAGGGGCTGGCTATACGATACCTCAGCCATCGCATCTCTAGCACCTTATCTACAACTGCACTGCACAGCACAGATGTAGTCCCTACATAGTTTTAGGTTGCACTTCTCCCATAACTCCATGCAAAAAACAAGTCACGGTCTTGGGACCAAATTGAGTCTGCAGAGCAGATTTGGATGACCCAGGGTAGACAAGACAACTTATTCCACACCAACACTTGTTAACATATTACTTCCAACATGGAAGCCAAGTTCAGCTCTATATAGTCAGTATAGAGTGTAAACCTCCACTATTGGAATATGCCACTCCTGTAGATGCTGTGAGCTTGAGACACTAATGTTAGCATTGCTGAATTCATCCAGTTTATGCACAGCCGATAACTACCAGAATAGACTGATCAATCTTAGAGAGGAACAAAAGCAAGTCATCAACATATAGTTCTATACGATCCTTCCTTCCAGAGTATCTAAACCCCTTTAAGCTCGATTGTTGTCCAGCCATACAAGCCAAAGACTCTATGGCCCACACAAAGTGCAGCTGGTACAAGGGGCTACCTTGCTTTGTAACCTGCTACAGATGAAACCCATGTAAAACCGACCCAATACTCTCATCCAGTACTGCACTAAAATCACCCATTATAATCAACGCTGTATCTGGCATCAAAGGGAACCTACCACCACGAATCTACCTATAAAGGTAGATCGTCGGGTGGTAGGTGGATCTATAGGACGTGAGGATAGCCCTTTTTAGAGCTAATCCTCACGTCTCCGCTACTGGGGAGTGGAGTAGCCAGACATGAGGCTACACGTCATGGCTACTCCACGCCCCAGTAGCCTGTGTGTTTCTCCTACCCCGACATCTTCGGCGTGCAGCTCCTCGTAGCTGCGCGCCCTTGTCCGAGAAGCCGGAGTCCTGCGCATGCGCAGTAGCTCCAGCTTCGGAGCAGTGGCCGCGCAGCCGTGGGTCTGCGTTCTGCACATGCGCAGAACGCTGGGTTCTCGGACGAGGGCTGAAGATGTCAGAGTAGGAGGAACAAAGAGGCTCCTGGGGCGTGGAGTAGCCGCGACGTGTAGCCTCAGCTCCAGCTACTCCACTCCCCTGTAGCCTCTTTAGAAAATGTACATATTATGGCAATGAAGATTTTAAAAATGCGAAAAAACATGCATTGTTGAAGAAGGTTCTGATACATACTTGCATTCACTCTGCGATGTAGTTGTATGTCCAACTCCTGCTGCAGAAAACATTCCCCAAATCATAACACTTCCTCTATAACCTTTCACTGAATTCCTTATACACTTTGGGTTCAGTCTTTCTCCATTTTGACAACAAACATAATGTGTCCTATCGACCCAAATAAATTAAACTTACATTCATCACTAAAACAAACTGTGGACTACTTTTCCTCTGTCCACACAACATGCTGCTCAGCAAAGGTGAGTCTATCCTTTTGATTCTTTCTGTTTATGATAGGTTTGGTCACTGCAGAGTGGGCTTTCAGTCCACATACTCTTATAGTGTTATTCGAGAAAGAACCTTACCCTGTTCAGTGTTGAACAGTCGAACAATTCTAGCTGCAGTGTTGAAACAATTACCCATAGAGGTTATCAACATTATCCTGTCCTCTCTTGCATTTTGTTTTGACCAGCTTTGAGGGACTTGAGTTTGATATGTTGTAAAGATGCAACTGTTCTACCTATGGTTGATAAGGTCATCTGCTAGTCAAGCGTTTCAGTCAATTTGTAACGGCTGACAATTTTTGCAAAGTCAGATCAAAGTGGAAAGTTAGGCTGCCAGTTAAATAGGGCTTGTCAGATAATTAAGGAATTTAGCACCCGGTGCCAGATAAACGGCATTTACATTTTATTATGTATCCTTGAGTGCTGTTGTTAAAGCCCATTGTGGGTGGAATTAGTAGGAATCTAGCCTTTAAATAAAAAAAAGGCTGTAATTAAAAGTCTCTTGCCATTTTACTGCAGTAAATCTGTCATTGCTTAAGAGTAAATTCTGACATGTTCTGACATGATTTCATGACCTGTTTAAAATAACAAGGAGAGCTCAAATCATTTAATACTCTAAGACTTCTTCTAACATAAATTTTCTCTTTTCTTTTACAGTGGCACAGACTTCCTTAATTGTGCAAAATGTTTCTGTTATAATCTGCGGCATAATACTGATGGTGGTTTTCTTGTACAAGACAAAACTTTTGTCAATGTATCAAGGATGGCTCTTGGTCAGTTCTTATATTGACACCATTAACATTTTATAACAAATAAACATAACGTATCTTGTTTGTTACATTATTACATACCTCATTATATACAATAGCCTAAATGTTTTAGCTATTTTTTGTCTGACTTTGCACTGAAAAGAACTTTCAAACTGCCTGAACATGTATTTATAAAGTGTCTTAGCGAGTTTTGTGGCGCGGCTGCACAGTGTCCAACGCGCCGCAAAATTCTGCACCTACTGTGGCTTTCCCAAGCCGATTCGGACCATGCCCCTCATTTCTTACAGCACCTAGACAGGATTGTGTCACACGCCCTATGTTAAAGGTGCACCAAAAAAAAGTTGTTGCACACTTCCCGAGGGGGTGCCAGATTCATGAAGACTGTGCGCCAGTATTCAATAATCTGGTGCACTCTGCACATTTGCATCACTATTGATAAATCTGGCCAATGTGTTTATTGGGATGCCCTGCAAACTTAAAGCAAACCTTCAATACCAGGAATATCAATTTTAGCTGGTGACAGGTTCTAAAAGCCTATGCTATGCTGATTTAAAAAAATGTCTTTGTCAGCATTCTGAATCTTTTAAGTAGTTTGAATAAGTTTAAAAGACATCTGCCATCAGTTTTACTGTTGGTAGACGTGTCCTACTAAGAAGCTCCTGAGGCTTCTTTTATTATAACTTCATACAGCACACTTGTAGGTGATGGGTGCTAGCTCAATGGGGGGAGTGAATAAATTAAAATAGGAGGTGCTCTGAGACTCTCTGGTAATGTAGCCAGAGCTCCCATGGCTAATTAGAATAGTTTTTATGACTGTATATTATTATATCGCAGCATATAGAGTTATAATTAAAGAAGTCCTGAGGAACTTCATTCCTCAGGAACTACTTAGTAGGACACATCTACCATCAGTAAACCGATGGTAGATGTCCTTAAATTTACATTACCTGGCTCCCAGCCAGCAGCATGTGGAGAGTTCCGTGTGAGGGGCAGCTGCAGCCAGTGTGTGTCTGTGCCAGTCTCCTCTCCTCCACACTCATGCAGCTCCCTCACTGCTCCTCACTTCCTGTCATGTGCATTGAGCAGGCAGAGGAGGGAGGGGAATGGTGTGGAGGAGAGGAAGAATTCATGAGGAGACAGAGGCACACACAGGCTGCATCTGCCCCATGGACTGACAGGAGCCATGTAATGTGAATTAAACTTATATAAAATGCTGAAATGATTTAGAATGTTAATATAGGCACTTTTAAAATCAGCTTAGCATAGGCTATTGTATCCTGATACCAACGGAATATATAAGTAAATATAGTAATACTGGTTATATAAGTAAATATATTATGAGCCCTCACTAGCATGGTCCTCTTTCCACTTGCACCATGGAATTAAGGGTCCTGTATAAATAATAATATGCTTGCAAGAGCTTACAATCTGTGAGGAGCTCATGGTGACACAGGAGATGACAGTGTTTGTATAATGGTCCATTCATTCTTTACAAGGGATCAGAATAAATAAAATAATTTATAAATTAATAAAAAATGCTACTGCATGAACCAGTCATAAGGGGCCAAATAATAAACAGAGTCAAAGGTGAATAGGCGTGCAGCCTGTAGGTTGGTATCTAGTGCTTGCAGAATAATACATACTTGAGGAGTACACAAGTTAGTGAAAAAAGAGTTGAAGTTATTTGCAATAAGGGAATTTGATATGCCTGCCTGAAGACATGGAATAGCTGGAGTGGAGTGGTAAATTCTTGTTAGATCCTTTACCACATGGTGATGGGAGCATAAGGGAGGAACAAACACAACAAAGGATTCAAGTGTAGATTTCACTGACCATAAGATGATTAAAGACAAGAATAAGGCTCACCATATAAGGGTCTCGAGGAAAGGGATATAGGAAGGTAGAAAGTGCAGCCCGGTTGTCCAGAGAAGAGAAAAGCTAGGTTCTTCGTCAGTGCAAGAAAACAGTACCTACTTCTGATGGTGTTTATTAAAATATAAACAACTACTATATACAGTACAGACTAAAATAACCTCCTCATTTAGAGTTTTCTGTATTTTCATGTCTATAAAAATTGTAGATTTATGGCGAGGGCACCAAAACTATGAATTAACACATGTGGAAATATATACTTAACAAAAAAGTGTGAAACAACTAATAATATGTCTTATATTCTAGTTTCTTCAAAGTAGCCACCTTTTGCTTAATTACTGCTTTGCACACTCTTGCGCATTCTCTTGTTGAGCTTCAAGAGGTAGTCACCTGAAATGGTCTTCCAACAGTCTTGAAGGAGTTCCCAGAGATACTTAGCACCTGTTGGCCCTTTTGGCTTTACTCTGCGGTCCAGCTCACCCCAAACCATCGCGATTGGGTTCAGGTCTGGTGACTGTGGAGGCCCGGTTATCCGGTTATTCTTCTTTGAAGAACCTAGAATATAAGACATATTTTCAGATGTTTCAAACCAATTTTTTAAGTATATAATACCACATTTGTTAATTCATAGTGTTGATGCCTTCAGTGTGAAAACACAGAAAACTCTTTGAATGAGAAAGTGTGTCCAAACTTTTGGTCTGTACTGTAATATATAAGGTGTATATATACAGCATATATTTATCTTGCCTTTTATACCATGCTGTTGTTTTTTACCTGTTGTAGTCTGGCGAAGGCTTCTGTACGAAGGCAAAATGGTTTTCTTTTTATAAATGACATCAGAAGTAGCACATTTTTTTCTGGACATTTCTTTCCTAAAGAGATGGGTTTAAAGAGCATGTTTGAAGCTTTTGTGGTAGAGTATTAGTCAGTGGCAGGCCATTCTAGAGAATCTGTGCAGCTCAGGAGTAGTCCTGGAGTTGTTAGTGGGAGGCTCAAATTAAAAAAGACAATCTTACATTGCTGGCTGATCGAAGAGCACAATTTGTGTGATAGATTGAGATGAGGGAGGAGATGTGCAACAATGTGGAGAGCTTTGTGGATGAGGGTGATTATTTTAAAATGTATTTGGAAGGAGATGGGCAACCAGTGCAGTGACTGGCACAGACAGGAGGCACCCTTGTAGGGTTTGGAGTAAGACTTTTACAGTAGTAGAGTTTGGTGTAAGACCATTACAGTAGTCTAGAAAGTTAGAGGCTTCCATTGTGAAAAATGGTTGATTTCTGTAAATATTTTTTAAGGTGCAATACCCATCATGCAGCAAATATTAAGTGGTAGGATGGTATGGGCTTAGTAGCATCCATCCACCCCCTTCAGAAGATACAGCCTTTGGGTGACAATTTTTTTCTGGGGTGTTTCTCTGTGAGCTGTATTAAAATAATTTATGTTGTGATTCTGATACAGACTCTCTGTTACATCCTGGTTATTACCATAGCAAACATTGCTAATCTGGCCAGCACAGCTACATCTATTACTATTCAGAGGGACTGGATTGTTGTTGTTGCCGGAGAAGATAGGAGCAAATTAGCAGGTAAGATATATTTTATAGCTGCCTATGGTTTACATAGCTGAAAACTGTAAGATACACTCAAAAAGGAGAGCAGGCATAATAAAGGGATTTTGTAAATGAAAAGAAGGTTGATACTCCGGCACTTGCATAATAAAGGGATAGTAATAATAATCATCATAAAATTATCATAGCCACACCTCCTGCAACCCCCACCCCCTACCCAATATTATTTTTCATTAAAACCAAACACTCCCGAAAGAGAAATTGGTATTCGTCCATGAAGTACCATATATACTTAAGTACAAATTTTGTGCTGAAAAATTCCCACTCGGCTTATACTGAAATTTATAAAAAACAACTTTTATACTTAACCTCCCAGTCCTTGGCCAGGCTAGTACACGCCCCAGTAGCTTCTACAGTTAGTGTACTGAAATAATGTTTTTAAGAAGCTATAATGGTCAGATACTGGGGCTGATATCTGTGCAAATTGAATTTGTGTAGCAGCCCCTACAGAATGGTATACTATTATTCACATGTATCAGGTGGTTAAATATGCTATATAATCCTTATATGCATTTTCTCTTTTATAGATATTAATGACACAATTTAGAAATTCCAAAATAAAAGTTTGCTTTCATTTCTGTAAAAAATTAAAGGGTTAGTAAGCTTTCTACATCTATTGTTTGACTTGTTAACATTTACAAATGTCATTTGTGGTGATTTCTATTAATTAATAGGTCCCTAAACTCCTTAATGCTCACTGACGGATATATCTGTCAGGGAGCTGTTAAGGATGTATGAAGAGGGCTTATGGGGTGTATGATTTCTGCAGATTCATCACAAGGTGCCATTGGCACATTGTAATGAATCCTATGTAAAAATGAATAAATAAAATAAAATTCTAATTCAAATCACCCCCCTTTTCCCTAAAACTGATATAAACTACAATAAAAACTGTAAAAATCACAAATGTCAGGTATCGCCGCATCCCAAAATGCCCGATCTATCAAAATATGAAAACAGTTTTTGCAGGCAGTGAACCACATAACGGAAAATAGCCCCCAAATGTCCGAAACGCAACTTTTACACTACTTCACATAGCATAAAAAATGTTATAAAAAGTGATTAAAAGGTTGCACAGTCCTCAGAATGCTTGCAATGAAAACGTCAGCTCATCTCACAAAAAATCTCACACAGCTCCATATTGAAGTATGAAAATGTTAAAAGGGTGCACATCCGTTCGCATTGTTTTAAATTTTTTAAAATGTATTTAAACATAATAAAAACTATATAAATTTTGTATTACCAAACCAAAGAATATAAATTTGGTATTACCGTGATAGGACCAAACCAAAAAATAAGCATTTGGAGCCCACTAGAATGGGACATAAATGCGTTTTTTTTGCCAATTTCACCACATTTGGAATTTTTTCCAAGCTTCACAGTACACAGCATGGAATCATAATTAAAGTCATTGAGAAGTAAAATATGTTACAGAGAAAATAAACCCTCACACAGCTGTGTACACAAAAAAAATGAAAAAGGTGGGGAGCTAATAATGAATGGAAAAACACTGCAATGCAATACCTGTGCTGTACTGTATATGCCAAATATGTTTTTAAAATGGTCTGTGTTATATGATGTTTGAAATTTTCCTCTGTGGGACTGAAGTTAAAACATTTGGCAGGGAGACAGGTAAAGTTTCACATACTTTATTTCAAATGACAATATCCATCTGCTCTATAATATATTCACTGTTCTCCTGGTCACTCCTGGCTCCTGCTTGTCCCACATACTCTTTTTTTATCCTCTCTTTGTTCCAAGATGCCGATGGGAGAGTGTGAGCTGTGAGCTGACATGTTATCATGGGGAAGAGGGGGAAGGAGCCAGGAGAGCAGTGAATATATTACAGAGCAGATGGAAGTTGTCATTCGAAATGTTTTTACATAATTTATTTTAAACACCATATAACACTGACATTTTTTAAAAACATATTTGGCTTATACAGTACTTTGTCTATAGCAACCTGTCCCCTGATAAAAAAAATAGCACTCAGGTGACAGGTCCACTTTAAATAATTGATTCTGAAATGTTCTTGAAAATTTGATTGCTATTTGATTTGTAATTTTTCTAGCATCATAATAAAACAAAGAACCATTAAAAATTGTGCCAACACAAATGAAAGATATGACTATTGCATAAGTAATTAGTAATTAATATGAGTACTAAGACTATTTGTTTGCAAGCCAGAGCATTTCTAATTTTTCTACATTTCCCCCAAATTCCCCCTATTTCATAAATAATTGCAGTGAACTAATTTTTAAGGCTTCTATTTTAATGACAGACATGAATGCAACGGTGAGAAGAATCGACCTATTGACAAACATATTGGCTCCATTGGCTGTTGGGCAAATAATGACCTTTGGCTCAGCAGTTATCAGCTGTGGATTTATTGCTGGTTGGAATTTATTGTCCATGTGTGCGGAATATTTCCTACTTTGGAAGGTTTACAAAAAAACACCAGCCTTGGCCATTAAATCATGCAAAAAAGAAGATGACCAAGAATTAAAACAATTAAACATAAAAGGTATTGAATTCATACAGTATTTATTTCATGATTTCAAAAAAGTGTCAATGCTGTATATGCCTAAAAGCAAGTCTCATAATTAGGGTTCCTCAGTGCCTCAGCTATATTGCCCCCTTTTATAATGCTTCCCCCATTATTCCCCCATGTATATTGCCCCCTCTCCTTTATCCCCCATTCCATCCTCCCCTTTATATGGAAGTACAAGTTTAAAAAAAGCCAAACAAAAATAAAACCTCACCTTTCCTCTGGTCTCTTGGGTCACGTCTTCTGCCCTGGGCGCTGGAGCGATAGTGGCAGGGGGTGGGGGTTTACTCCCAGCTCTACCACAGCAGGAGTAATCAGCTGCAGCAGCACATGAGCTAGAAACACAACTGATGTCCTGCATCTGGCTCATGCACTACGTTGCCTACTTCTCCCTGCATATTTTTTACTAGCTCCTGTGACCGCCCACCACGTTTGCTGTATACTATACTTTATGCCTACTTCTCCCTGCATATTTTTGACTAGCTCCTGTGACCGCCCACCACGTTTGCTGTATACTATACTTTATGCTACACAAAGTTTGTTTAAAGGGTTATCCGGGTGTTGAAAATTACTTAGGGCCGGGCTGGGGTGGGCTATTTAAAAATAATAAACATGTACTTACCTCCTACGGCGCCGCCGATGTCCCCCACCGCGGTCCGTTAGATCTGTGCCCGTTTGTTTACAGGGGCACATAAGCCGCGCACAGGGAACTTCCAGTCCGCAATGTGGTCGGCTCCTCCCATCCGTCCCGATCTCTCAGCGTTGTAAGTGAGATATTGTGGGAGATGGTGTCCCTTATAATCAAACCGGAGCACAGAGGAGACAGACTGCGGCGCGGGACATCAGCAGCACCGGGCGAGGTGACCAGATGTTTATTATTTTTAAATAGCCCACCCCAGCCCACAACAACCGGATAAACCCTTTAATTGAATATCCTAAGGCATTTTTGTAATGGAAATTCTTTTTTTCAAATATCTGTTTTACAGTTTTTCTTGTACATCTACTTACAGAAGGAATGTTGTTTTATTTTTAAAGTTATAGATGCAAATTCAAATAACAATGAAAAACCTTCGGAAGATGTCCAACTTATGGGAGAAAATAATATGGTGTCAGCTGAAACCTCAAAAAAGGAAACGTGTGGTGAAAGAATTACAGAGCCATTTCGCACTTTCCGTGATGGGTGGGTCGCATACTACAATCAATCAGTGTTTTGGGCTGGAATGGGCCTTGCTTTCCTCTACATGACTGTGCTTGGCTTTGACTGTATCACCACTGGATATGCTTACACTCAAGGTTTAAGTGGCTCTGTTCTCAGTATCCTTATGGGAGCATCTGCTATTTCTGGAATCATGGGAACTGTGGCATTCACCTGGCTCAGGAAAAAATGTGGTCTGGTCCGTACTGGATTCATTGCAGGAGTTACTCAACTTGGAAGCCTCGTTCTGTGTGTTGTCTCGGTTTTTATGCCTGGTAGTCCATTAGATCTTACAGTTTCTCCTTTCCAGGACATTACCACCCGCTTTCTTGAGGGAGAACCTTTACCTACATTATCTCCAGCTGCTGTTCCTCAAGAGTTCTCCACAATTAGCATACAAAATCTTTTAAGTAATTCCAGCTTAACAACCAGTGAACCAGACGTTTTAATTCCATTGACCTCGGTCAGTTTACTTTTTGCTGGAGTTATTGCAGCTAGAATTGGTAAGTACAATCAACTGGCTATTCATGCTTTCAAACAATATATCATCATTTTCACTCAGCCCTCTGCCCCACTCAGTCATTGGGGCACATTTACTTACCTGTCCAACAAAGTTGACAGAAAGTGCAACGGCCGGCGAGAATGCACTCTGCCGCGATTCAATAAGATTTTGTGCATGTTTAAGTGCTTTGTCTTGCAACACAATTTGAAAGTTACATCCAGCACTCAGTCCGAATCAGTCGGATCGTTCAACGGCACGTCCCCAATTTGTGTCGCATGGAAGCCAGTGCAAATCCCGAAAACGTGGCACAATCCAACAAAAGTGCGATCAGTGACCGTTAGTAAATTAGCCCCAATATAACGAGATTTCGAAGATGACATAGTATAATGTATTGTGTTTCAAAGTATGTTATTTTTTTGTTTTAAATCCTACTTTAAATGATATCATTTTAAATGTTACACTGTCAATTTATTATACAAATGAAGTATTAGTTACGACATAAACAGTTTAATGCCTCATGTTGGAAAAAGTATTTGTACAATGGTATACTTTTTCAGCTTTCTCTAGGAGTCTTCAGATATACCTTGCAAGAATTATTACCACAGACATGTACACTATAAAATGGTACCTATACCCTAAAAAACTAACCCCATTTCTTTGCTCGACTAAGATGTAAAGAGGTTTTCAATATGATTTTTTGCATTCTCTCACTGTAGCCTTAGCTACATTCAGAGATAGCACTTGTTGCATGATACATACCTTCTCGGTTTTTATTTTGCATGAATGAGCGCAGCTCTAGTAGCCTTCAAGTCAAAATGATAAAATACATATATTGCTATTATCATAATATTAATTAACAATTGTCTAAGCTAAATTTTTCAAGATATGTTGCTTCACACATGATCTAGAACATTTTAAGCAAGTTTGGTTTAATTAGTTTTTGATGATAAGTATCTAAATAATGTGTATCCATGTTTTTTTGTAGGTCTTTGGTCTTTTGATCTGACGGTAACACAGCTTCTTCAAGAAAATGTGATTGAATCTGAAAGAGGCATTATAAATGGTGTCCAGAACTCCATGAATTATCTTCTTGATCTTCTGCATTTCATTATGGTGATCTTGGGGCCCAATCCAGAAGCTTTTGGCTTGCTTGTTCTTATTTCAGTGTCATTTGTTGCCATGGGTCATATAATGTATTTTCGATTCGCTTTCAAAAATCTTGGAACCCATTTGTTTTCCTGCTCTTCCTTAGATAAAAAAACTGTGGCAAGTGATCAGCAACAAGGAGATTCATCTGTTTAACTACTATGTTCACATGGCGGTATACAACACAGATTTTTTTTTCCTATCAGAAAATCTGTGTCTAATATCGATCCAGAATCTGTTTTTTGGCTTTTGACAGGTTCTTGACAACAGGGATTTAGCCATGGATTTCCTAGATGGGAACAGTAAACATTTATTAGCTTATATTTTTCCTTATGTAAGTGTTATCTACATGTGTTTTAGTGTTTGCTTTAATAAGACATATATGTTCTCATTAGACTTATTTGGCAGTCAAATGCTTTTAAGGTTAGCTTTGTTCTTTTTTATTTTTTTTCTTAAAATGGGACAATGGAAAATCTCAAAATAAAGCTGTGTGCATTTGAGACATCTCGAGACTATTAAATTGTTCCTTCCATCCAAACACAATCACATGGTTTCAACCTAAAATTACAGTAAATACATTTTTTGTTGTTTGTAAGCTCTTTGTCTTTACTGTCAAAGATCTTTTTTGTAAAACTATTTCATTGTTATAGAACTAAATGAAACCTACCATTTGATTTGATGCATTATGAAGCAAACATACCTTGAAGCTGCTGTAGCTACATGATGCAGGTTCATATCTTGGTTAATCCCTGAGCTGAGTGGTTTTGCTGAAAAAACAATGATAACATTCAGGACATTGGGAAAGCTGGGTCAGGCTTGCTGCCTAGATCAACACATTAGACACTGAGCTTGGAATTACAAATGGCAGTTAGTCAAGCATGACTAATCAACCTGAGCTGGATCACTCATATACAGCAGCTGGGGGATGGTGCAGCAATTGATTATTCTGCCTTCAGACACAACCCAAGGATTACATCATTCTCTCCTGCAGAGAATAACTCACGTGCTAGGAGAAGCACTGAACCAAGCGCTCAAGCAGCCATAGAAGCGACAGCGCTTCCTTATCATAATGTTATCATAATGTTTATCAGCAAAACCACTCAGCACAGGGATTAAACAAGATATGTTCCTGCATCAGTGTAGCCACAGCATTCTCAAGGTAGGTTTGCTTCATAAAGCATCAAATCAAATGGTAGGTTTCCTTTAAAAACAAAGGTCTTGGTTGTTTAGCATACATGTAATGGCCATAGGTTTATTATATTGATCACAATGCTTTACGAGAAGCATTTGACTTATAGTCATAACACTAATGTGATTAGTTTGAGTGTGTTTAGCATTCAGTAAGGGAGATTTTGGGGAATAGACCAGTAGAGAGTTACACTTCACAGTCTTACCAGTCTGCACCAGACAGATCATGCTGGATTAAAACTTTAGACAAGCATTTAGTTGGTCTAGTTTAAAAATAAAATTTTGTGGCATACACTTTTTTGTGCACCAACTAGGCTATCCCCCTTTTTTTGACAAGTCGGAAATCATAATAAATGTGGTACAAGGAATTTCAGGTGCGAATTTCTCCAGAATTCTGGTGAAGACATATTGCTAAATCTGCCCCAATATTTTATCATAGCATCCAGACTCGAACTGGCCCACCACAGTAATGATGACCCACCGGTGCGACTTGATACCTGAAGATACTACCTCCTCTTCATCCTAGGAACTAAACTCTATCTGCATTCTCCAGACACTGACAGACTTAAATAAAATAATGATGCGGAGAGTTGTCAGCTCTTCATATCATCACTGTGCCTTTTCTGCTTTGTGCAGCCGCAATGTGATTATGTCATTATTTCTGCCAGTGTCACAGCATATAAGAGGAAGTTAAGAGGAGAGGACTGCTACGGGGAATGAGTAAAGGTGAGTACCCTATGATTATTTTTTTTTTTAATTTATCCTGCAAAGGAGTAGAGGAGGCTATAATATAAACGAAAGATGAGGGTCCCACAATATGGGGAGGGAGATGAAAGGAAACCATAGACAAAACTCTAATAGAATCACCCATAGTTAGGGAATAATAAACTAAGGAAAACTGATTTTGTCACAAGTAGACAGTAAAAAAACATAAATACAGACACAAAGACATAAAAACATTAAAATACAATAATATAAAATACAAGGTATGCATAAAGAAAGATCAGAGCTATTATACATTAGGTACATAAGACTTCAAGAATCTCCCAGTCCCGCACTGTAGCTGGATGAAATTGTTCCTGAGTTTACTCGCTGTACCATGAAAGTGGTTAGCACAGATCATATGAGGTTTTCGCAAAATTGGTAAATAAAGGACAGATTCCCATTCTTCTAGCTCTACACAGATTACATTACCAGCATTTTTAATCACCTTCCTACTGCGGTTTGAGTCTTTGGCACAGCTACCCCATGACACAGCCACATAGAATAAGAAACTCATAACAGTTGATGCACAGTTGAGCATAAAAAGCACATCTTGCCCATAGATTTGTAATAAACATAATCAACTGTTGTAAACTAGCTCAGTTAATCATCCGAGACCCCTAAGTACTTGTAACTTTGTACTCTCAATGCATTCCCTTAACCCCCATCCCTGCACACGTGGAGTACCCTCGGACTCAATCCACCCAGCACAGCAGCTTTCCTCATCTTGATCCAGCCAAACTCCCTGTCCACATGAATCCTTGAGATACCTAACCGGCTATAGCAGTTATTATTATCAGCTAGCTTGGGATTGCTACTGAGTTCCACCCCTAGCTCATTCACCAATCGTTTAACCTGTTTCCCTGCTCCTTATGTCCTTCTGTTGACAGCAATTTTCCCAGTGACACTGTGTCCCTCCCACACTTCCTGGGAACAATGATCCTCAAGTTTCTTTTCTTTCTTAGCCTTATACCTCTCCTTACACACTCTAGCCTTCTTGTTAATTTTCCACGGTACCTTTCTACATCATTCTTCCTAAAATCCCTATGTTTTTTCCTTATTGGCCCTTTAAGATCCCTAGCTACCCAGGGTTTATTGTTGGGGAATATTTTCTTGTCAGAGTCTACAGAGTCTACTCACAAATTACTTTAGGATTTCTCTACTAGCTAGTTATTCTCTACTTTCCTGTCAATATTCATCACCCCTGCAACATCAAGAAGCACATCCCAATCAGGGCGCTTGAAGCATGATTTTAATTCCTCTTCCATTTCTGCAGACCACTGGCATACCAAATGCACACACACTGAGGACCTTAACCTTACTGGGCAATATTTCGGCCTTAGATAGACAAAATTGTGGTCCGACTTCACATACTTCATATGCATTTTTTTACATTTGCAAATAGTAGATCGAGAGTACTATTCCCTATAGTGGGACACGTTACATATTGACAGAGTTTGGGTAAAGAGAGTTCAGTATGATTAGAATCTCCTGTTACAATACTCAATGCCTCAGGATTAGAGATGAGCGAGCACTAAAATGGTCGAGTGCTCGTTACTTGGGTCGAACTTTTCCCGATGCTCGAGTGTTCGTATCGAATAACGGACCCCATTGAAGTCAATGGGAGACTCGAGCATTTTTCACTGAAAGAACACATTGAAAGAACACTAAAGAAGAACACATTGCAGATGTTTGCCGATGTTTTCACTGAAAGGACACATTGAAAGAACACAGTGAAGAACACATTGCAGATGTTCCGAAGATCTGCTAACTTATCGGAAGGCACGCGCGCCGAACGGTGTTCTTCACAATAGTATATGAAGAACACTATGTGTGAAGAATACATTGCAGATGTTTCCATACATCTGCAATGTGTTCTTCACACATAATGTTCTTCACATACTATTGTGAAGAACACCGTTCGGCGCGCGTCTTCCGATAAGTTAGCAGTTGTTCGGAACATCTGCAATGTGTTCTTCACTGGGTCGAATTGTTGGTCCTGCTACAGCCCACTCCACTCCAGCCTCCACTTCAGCCCCCGCTTCTCTCCTCCATGCCCGCTCCGTTTCGCTCCAGCCCCTGCTCCGCTCCTCCATGCCTGCTCAGTGATGCCTGCTCCACTCCTCCATGCCCGCTCCGCTCCTCCATGCCCGCTCCAGCCCCGCTCCGCAATGCCCGCTCCGTGATGCCCACTTCAGCCCCGCTCCGCTCCTCCATGCTCCGCTCCACTTCAGCCTCCGCTCCTGCATGCCTGATCCAGCGTCGGCGCTCGTGTCTTCGGCTAAGTTAGCAGATGTTCTTTCGCTGTGTTCTTCACTTAAATGATCCTGTGTTTACTGTGTTCACTGTTTTAATTGTATTCTTCACTGTTCTTCACTGTGTTTTCTTAATTAAATGCTCGATCTCGAGCAGGGGAAATACTCGTCTGAACAACCAGCCGTTCCGAGTACTCTAATAATCCCAATCCTAATCGAACGAGCATCAATCTCGGACAAGTATGCTCGCTCATCTCTACTCAGGATATTTGTTTTGCAAAGAGCAGACCACATTCTGTAATATCTCAGTAGCCACCACATTACTTGCTGAAGATGGAATATATGTCACTACCACAACAGTAGCTAGAAACTCTCTAGGGAGGTAACGAGGCCTCATCACCATCAATATCAGCATTCGTGTCATACAGTTGTCCTCGAGGAAACATACACCTACATGCCTACCCTTTTTATCTTACCACTCATTTTCTTCCTATGACAGGTATTAATGACTTAACATTCCCACCTTCAAACATAAAAGGGGCAGAGGGTAGGTAAGCTGCAAAGCCGAGTTGCTCTATCTCATTGGCAAGGATACTCTTACTGGTCGGAGTACCTGCAAACCAGAAGAGAGGATATTAGATCAGAGGGACGCTGTTAGGTAACCCCAGAGGTTGCTGAACCAGACCAAGCCATTCATCATCAGGGACTGGTGTGCTGCTTCCGCATGTCCCTTACCAGAGCACACAGTAGTTGCAACTGAGGCATAGGCACCAGCACCTGGGCACATGGTCTCAGCCCAACTTACAGCACCTCTTTGACGCTTCTCAACACAACATGGCAGATTTCCACCCTGTGCACCAACAGCATCTTTGAAAGGCACAAGTAAACCAGCAGAACCATACCTTGCCCCACTACTAGTCTACAAAATACCCACATCCTCCCTCCTTAGCCGCACAGCACATTGTAGAAAGTGACAAATCCTCCAAAAAATTTTGTCTGGAGTTACAATTATAAAATATACAGTTCCGACTTACATACAAATTCAACTTAAGAACAAACCTAAAGAACTTATCTTGTATGTAACCCGGGGACTGCCTGTACTGCTTTTTCCACCAGAAAGCAGAATGAAAAACGCAATCTGCTAGACTTTTTAATCCAGCGTTTCCTGCTAAATATTGCATCCAGCAGTAAATACTGGATGAAAAAGCAGACTGCACTTTTTCCTATACTAGCAGTAAAAGTCTATGGACAATTACCTGGCGTATACCATGAACAAGTGTAAAAAAAAGTGTGCTTTTAGCCTAATTTGGATGACTAAATGCAGTCACACATTGAAGGCTGTCCACAATTTATGTCATCCAGTAATATAAAACGTAAATTACATATGATACCATGTTACTAAACCAATCAAAGTGTCACTTTGTCCTACAGTAATTTTAAACCTAACTTAATACACAGATATGGGGGTCACTGGGTATCACTAAAATAGACCAATTATTTGTAAATGGAGCACTGATCTCTTTGCATGAGTTACAAAGTAGATATCCTATGGGAAATAGGTTTGTTTTTCACTATATGCAGGTAATGGATGCTTATAAAAAATCTAAAAATAAAACACTACTCATGGTTTCTTATAACACTATTTTTGATTAAAAATTTTTTACTTGTACAGACAGTCTCACGGTTTGAACTGCAGGAGATTGTCTTGACCATGTCTACATGCCTAAATGCACTGAGTTGCCGCTATGTGATTGGCTGATTAGAAATTAAGTGTTAACGAGCAGTTGGACAGGTGTACCTAATAAAGTGGCCGATGAGTGTATATAAGATATTGAACACGGAAAATTCAAGGAATATTAAATTTAATTCAGAAAAACAATGGGAAAGGGATATTATTTATAACACTGTTATTCACTGGTCAGAAGTATATCATAATATTGTATACTCCTCCTTAAATATGAACCATAGGTTGAAACAGTTTAATTTTGTGCATAGACTCTATCTTACCCCTGGTCGTAGGGCTAAGATGGAGTACAGTTTGGAATGTCCCAAGTGCAATGAAAGACAAGCCGATTCTTTACATATGATTGTAATATCATTGTAACCCCAGCTAGAACTTTTTTGGTCTCTGTGACAATTGGATTTTAAAAATGTTGGGTTGTCATAAGAATCAGGATTAACACTAAAGCTTCATTACAGACACCTGTGATAACTGTTACAGCTGATCATTGTAGCCTAGGACAATAAATTACCAATATCCAGAGGTCCGTTTGTAACTAGGGGTCGTCTGTAATTCGAGTGTTCTTAAGTAGGGGACCTCCTGCACTGTATAAATAAGTGTTACTATCTAAAGCATTTTTGTTCCTGTTTAGCAGCAGTCAAAGCCTCATTTATCCCAATCATGTAATAAGAAATCAGAAAAAATGTTCCATAATCCCCTTTCACGGTACACAGATGCTACTGCAGCTCCCACATTCATGCTAGTATTTAATCTAGACACATTTGGTGTCCACAGACATTTTTAAACATTTATGGACCCTGTAGATAGGGACAGAAGAGCAGCAGACTGCTGAAAAGTATACTTTTATCACATTATTTTTCTTTAAGAAAATCAGATGTATAAAATCCCCTATAAACGGAAATGTAGTTGTTTTCAATTTGTCATGTTTGGCAAATACATTTAAGATGTGTGTATTTTTCATCAGAACTACTTTATTGATTTACTAGCACTTTTATATACAGTTTTCCATATATTTTTTTAGATATAAAAGCTTTTGACAAATACCAGTGTAATGTGTATGGTAATACATAAATAGACCAAGCTTTTGTAAGTTTATGAAAATATTACTATAAAGGCTCTTCTTTCTTCATCCTCGTTCAGTAGCCCCTGATGATGTTTGAATGACGCTGCTGTTTTTTTGAGCCCCATTGCACCTAAACAGGTGAAATGCTGTCATCGTTGGCAGATGAGCCCTCTCCATACATGACTAACCGCACTGTGACATACAGGTTTGTTATTTGAAAAGCCTAATGTGTCGCGTAAAAAAACATTAAAAACATCCATAAAAAGCAATACACCAAAAAGTCACATTTTGCTCTCTTCGGGAAGGGCCAAGACACTGTACAACACAAAAGGGTTAAAGATGAGAATAGTTCTTAGTCCACATTTCTAAAGATCCAGAGATAACATTACATCAGTAAAAAATACAGTGAATTGTGGGAACTTCACAAACAGCTCCCACTTCCGATTGTACTATTAGTCCAATATTTATAGCTCTGTAGCCCCTAGAAAAAGCAATCCATATGTGATTTTAAAGATGACATTCTAGGTGCCACAGATCCAAAATGTTGGTTATTAGTAGCCAGGGTTGTGACAGGGTTGTGACAACATTTTGATGCCCTAAGCAGACAAGACAATACATTTTTGCACCCTGACAATGTCTCTATGCACAGCTCCCAGGAACATTGCATAACAAATACGTACAACCAAGCATATCACATTCCATATCCTATTCCTCCCAGTGATTGTGACTCAGCAGTCTCTTCTCTGTCATCCGCACATGAGCTGAGTCACACGCCGTAGACACATGGATCTCAAGCAACAGATCTATGGTTTGTGGCTGGTGACATCCACAAGCCCTAAAGATAAAAGCATAACCATGTATAGCACATATACAAAGAAACAATCATAATGTTTCTCTAAAGTGTTATGAGGTAAAAATGGTTGTTTTTAATATTTATGGCTCTGGGGGTAAGAAAATCATAAACAACAGATACTCACCCCTTCAGTCCTGGTGCCACCCTTTACCACTCGCCGCTATTTGTGTACTGAGGCCAGCGGTGATGTCACATCAATAGTCACACGCCTACTACAACCTTAAACTGTATTAGGTGCCCAGATGCAGGTGTTGTGAAAAATTTAAAAAACTGAAATAAAACAAATCAAACATTTCATATAGCTATTAAATATTGTGAGAAAGTAAAAGGTGTTGTTTGGGAGAACCGCTATCTGTCATACATGCTAATGAAGGGTGTGTGGTAAAAGCCCTGGATTTGTCTGCAGTAATCTAAGGGTTAATGCATACAGGTGGTAAGCAGGAGCAGTCTGTTAGTCTATGTTGGACTAGCTAGCATAGAGACCTTGTTATTTCCGTACTGGGCCTGCTTATAATGGAGTAGTGGTAGGCTGGTAGGGGGACGCCTTCTCAATCCGGGCTTCAGTCTTGGGTTTCTGTATAGCCCACAGGTGCAGGTCACAGGACTCCTTAGAGCCGGATTTAGACTCCAGGCCAGAAGCAGTAGGTGAGGCTGAATGCCGGACTGTGTTCATACAGGAAAGATAACTGAGTGCCTCCAGATATTCTGTGGGCCAAGAGCGTGTGCCTGGAAGCCATTTGTTCATGCCTATGCTGAGGCTGAATTGAAGTTGATTGACCGCAGAATGTGAATAAAACACTTGATTTGGACTATAACCTGTGTGTCCCTGCTTCCTGCACCACTACTACCTAGCATCTACCAGAGTGATATAAAACTTATAATCACTTGACCATACCTCCCAACCGTCCCGTTTTGGGCGGGACAGTCCCGTTTTTTAACCCTTGTCCCGCCTGCACGGACCGTTAAGTGAAAGTCCCGGTTTTTTTGCGGTTTCACGGATTTTTCCGTTTTGTCCCGCCCCCGAGTCCCGCCCCCCCCCCCGAGTCCCGCCCCCGAGTCCCGCCCCCGTCCTGCTCAGGATACAGAGAAGCCAGGGGGCGGGGTACAGCGTCCTCCTCCTCTCCAGCTCCCGGGCTGCACCTCCCCCATCCCCTCCCCTGGGAGGCAGAGCCCTCCCTGTCCTCAAGCTGCCACTCGGCACATGGATGGATGGATGGATGGAGCAGTGCAGAGTGTCATGTTCTCTGCACTGCCCCTGCACAGCAGCCCCAGGGGATCATCCTCCGTGCAGGCAGGAACTCTCCAGCACTGCTACATCAATGGCTCCCTGCCCCCACCTCCTCCTGCTCCTCACTGAAGTTCGTCTGATGAAGCAGAGCCGAGTGTGTGCAGCTGCTGCAGTGTGATAACAGGTACTCTACAGTGACTGCAGGCAGCAGCTAAAGGGTTAAACACTTTCCCCCATAGACCCCTGTCCCCCATCACCTAATCCCCCCCCCATTGCCCCTTCTATTCTGCTTTTATTGTACCATATACTTAATCCCTTAACCCCTTAAGGACGCAGGGTTTTTCTCTCTCATTTCTCCGCTCTCCAACTTCAAAAATCCATAACTTTTTCATTTTTTTCCGTGTACAGAGCTGTGTGAGGCTTATTTTGTGCGTAACAATTTTACTTTCCCTTAATGTTATTTATTTTAACATGCCGTGTACTGCGAAGCGCAAAAATTCAAATGTGAAAAAATTTTTAAAAAAACTGCACATGTCACGTTCTTGTGGGCTCAGTTTTTTTTCGACTTTGACTGATGCACTCAAATAACACCTCAGCTTTATTCTTTTTTGGTGCGATCGCGGTGATACGGATTATAGGTTTTATTGTGTTTTTAATACATTTTTCAAAATTAAACGCATGTGTGCAAAAAAAAAAAAAAAATTTTGCCTTCTTCTGACGCTAATAACTTTTTCATATTTCGGTGCACGACTGGGGTGGGGTCATTTTTGGCGAAATGACCGACGTTTTCATTGCTACCATTTTGAGGTCTGTGCGACATTTTGATCATTTTTAATTTCATTTTTTATGTATGTAAAAAGTGTTAAAAGTCGCATTTCGGACATTTGGGCGCCATTCCGCACCTCGTGAGGTCACCGCCGGCCGTAACCGTTTTTTATATTTTGATAGATCGGCATTTTGGGACGCGGCGATACCTATAGTTGTGATCTTTACTGTTTATTATGTTTTATATCCGTTCTAGGGAAGGAGGTGATTAGAATTTTATAATATTTATAAATTTTTTTTATTTTTAAACCTTTTTTTTTTCTTTTTTTTTTTCCACTATTTCTTAGACCATCTACGGTACATTAACCCTAGAGTGGTCAGATCGCTCCTACCATATACTGCAATACTTCGTCTGGCTCTTGTACCGATCTGCAGAAGCCATTTAGCCTCGTTGTCAAAAGAAGACCCGAGGCTACCACGGCAAACGATCGCCGCCCCCGATGACGTTCGGGCTGAGCAACGTGCATCGTAAAAAGACTTTGCCGGCGACAATGACCGACTGCGGTTATTAGCGGTGGGGGTTTTCTGCAACATGCAAACCCCCCACCATCTGTAGTAAGAAGACTCAGCCCGTGAGCCCTCTCATACACTCCTATACTCTCTGCGTCGTAGAGCTACGGCGCAGAGCGTTAAGGGGTTAAAGGGGTTTTTCCCACAAAACGTTAGGCCCTATCCATA
Organism: Engystomops pustulosus; assembly: GCA_019512145.1. NCBI lineage: Eukaryota > Metazoa > Chordata > Amphibia > Anura > Leptodactylidae > Engystomops > Engystomops pustulosus. The sequence goes on from CM033641.1 coordinate 110,169,472, forward strand.
GGACAGGGCTTAACCTGCTGATGTGTGGGGGTTTCAGTGATGTGACCCCCATAGATCATGAAACAGGTCTGTTGGGGCCACATAAGTCCATGTCATCGCTCTATGACGGTAATGAGCAGAATGGTCAACACCGGCCGCCTGCTCCATTACTCTCTGACGGAACAATTTTTGCGTTTCCATATTTCACCTCCCCACTTTCAAAAATCAATACTTTTTATTTTTTCCACGTACAGAGCTGTGGCGGCCTGTTTCTGCGTAACAAATTATACTTCCTAGTGACAGTATTAAATATTCCAGCCCTGTACTGGGAAGCGGGAAGGAAAATACAAATGTGTTTTTTATGGCTTTCACTGCGCGCCATAGGACTCCTCCCCTTAACTGCGCTCCATAGGACCCCTCCCTTTACTCTGCTCCTACTAGTACTGCGCTCCATGGACCCCTCCCTCCCTCCCCTTTCCTTACTGCGCTCCAGAGGACCCCTCCCCTTTAGCGCTCCATAGGACCCCCCCCTTTACTGCTACCGCTCCATAGGACCCCTCCCCTTACTGCCTCCATAGACCCTCTTACCTGCGCTCTACTCCTTATGCGCTCCATAGGACCCCTCCCCTTTACTGACGCGACAACGAGCATGTCCCCCCCCTAGACAACGAGGATTTCCCCCCCTAGACAACGAGCATTTCCCCCTGCTGACAACAGCATGTCTCCCCCTGACCCCTAGACAACGACATGTCCCCCCCCCCCAAAACAGCATGCCCCCCCCCTAGCAACGAGCATGTCCCCCCCCCAGACCAGAGCTTCCCCCCCTAGACAACGAGCATGTCTCCCCCCGACCCTAGACAACGAGCATGTCCCCCCCCTAGACAACTAGCATTTCTTCCCCCCCCCCCCTACCCCTAGACAACGAGCATGTCTACCCCTGACCCCCCTAGACAACGGCTGTCCTCCCCTGTGCTGCTGCCCTTTTTTGTGTTGTTGTGTTTATTTTTTTGTCTTCCAGGAGGACCGTGCCTGTGTGGACTGCTTCGGATTCGAAGGATTACGTCTATGACCGACATTTCTAACAAATAAAATGGTCAACAGGGTGTCTTGCGTCTTTTGTTCAATAAAATTTTCTGAAAACGGTGTGATATTTATTTTTGCGACACTCTTCATTAGTTGTTCCGTAGTAGTGGTGCCGGCAGGTGACGGTGCTCATTACTAAGGCGTGGCCTTAGTGTTTGCCTTAATTTTTTTGCAAATTTACACTAACCGCCCATACCATTACCCACCGGTACCACCCCACCGCCCAGGGGTGCCGGAAAGCCGGGTACAAACCAGTACCTGACCGTCTATAGATGGTCAGTGTTGGGCGGCTGCAGGCTGTTATTGTTGCGCTGGGATAGCCCCCTAACAGTGGCCTATCCCAGCTCATTATAGCAGGCTGCTGCTGCTTTTTTGTATCTGGCTGATTTGAACAATAGGGGGCACCCCATCCGTTTTTTCCCCCCCATTTTTTTTGTAAAAATGGGGGGAACAAGCCTGGGAGCCCCCTTTAAAGGGGGGACCCCACGCATATTTTTGTCAAAATTTGAAGAAAACGGCATGGGGCTCCCCTCTATTTTTCAAATCAGCCTGATACAAAAAGCAGCAGCACCTGCCATTACTGAGCTGGGATAGGCCACTGTTAGGGCGTATTCCAGCGCACAATAACAGCCTGCAGCCGCCCAACACCTGACCATCTTAGACGGTCAGGTACTGGTTTGTACCCGGCTCTTCCCGGCACCCCTGTGGCGGTGGGACCGGGGTAATGGTATGGCGTTAGTGTGATTTGCCAAAAAAATTAAGGCAAACACTAAGGCCAGCCCTATAAATGAGCACGTCTCTAGCCGCACCACTACTACGGCAAACTATGAAGAGTGTCGCAAAAAATAAATAATCACACCTTTTCAGAAAATTTATTGTTAACAAAAAACGCAGACACACCCTCGTTGACCATTTATTGTTAAGAACTGTCGGTCATCGATGTATCCTTCAGATCGGAAGCATCCACAGCAGCACGTCCTGGAAGCAAAAATAACACACACACAAAAAGGGCACCAGCCACAGGGGGGACAGGCTCTGTGTCTAGGTGGGGGACATGCTCGTTTGTCTAGGGGGGGGGACCTGCTCGTTGTCTAGGGGGGGACATGGTCGTGTCCTAGGTGGGGTACATTCTCGTTGTCAGGTGGGGTACATGCTCGTTGTCTAGGGGGGGGTACATGCTCGTTGTCTAGGGGGGGGCATGCCTGTGTCTAGGGACTGCTCGGTGTCTAGGGGGGCATGCTTGTTGTCCTAGGGGGGGCATGCTCGGTTGCTGGGGGGACATGCTCGTTGTCTAGGGGGGGCATCTCGTTGTCTGGGGGCGACATGCTCGTTGTCTGGGGGGGGCATGCTCGTTGTCTGGGGGGGACATGCTCGTTGTCTAGGGGGGGCATGCTCGTTGTCTGGGGGACGGCATGCCCTGTCTGTGGGGGGGACATGCTCGTTGTCTAGGGGGGGACATGCTCGTTGTCTAGGGGAGGACATGCTCGTTGTCTGGGGGGGGCATGCTCGTTGTCTAGGGGAGGACATGCTCGTTGTCTAGGAGGGCATGCTCGTTGTCTAGGGGGAGTGGAATATGCCCCCCAATTATATACATAAATATACATTGGTGCCAGTGGATGCGTTGAAGGTATGAGCAGTGGCGTGGCCAGGGGGTGTGGTTAGGGGGCGTGGCTAGGGTGTGGCTTCTGTGGGTAAAAAAATCGCCGCGGCGCGCTTCGCGCGCCGCCATTTTGTCCCTCTTTCTCCTCCACAAAAGTTGGGAGGTATGACTTGACATGTTATATATTTAATAGCTATAGGAGATATATGGCCTCATGCACACATATGTGTACTAGCCACTTTTTTGAAGCTAAAACTAGGCCCCAATACACCATGAGGGACCAGCTGCCCATCTTTGCAGCCGGGCAGTCATTTTCTATTGATATTGGTGGCGTGAGCTGTTGTTAGACAGGGATCACGTTTCCCTGTTTGTGGTCTGCAAAGTGCTTGCATTCATGAGGCCTATATCTTCACTTAAGGGTGAAGACACACATGGCGTTTTTGGGCCGTTTTTTCCTAAGTGCGTTTTCAGATCGTTAAAAACGCATGCGTTAAAAAACGTATCCGTTTTTTAAAAACGAATGCGTTTTTTGAAAACGCATCAGTTTTTGTCCGTTTTTCCGAAATTGCGCAATGAAAAACGGACAAAAACGCATGCGTTTTCAAAAACGCATGCTTTTTTAAAAAACATTAAAGGGGTTATCCGGGTTTAAAAAATTTCTTAGGGCCGGGCTGGGGAGGGCTATTTAAACACAATAAACATGTACTTACCTCCTCCGGTGCTGCCGATGTCCCGCGCCGCGGCCGGTCTTCTCTGTGCGCCGGTTTCATTACAAGTGCGCACAGGGAGCTTCCGGCCGGCCGGAAGCTCCTATGCGCACCATCTCCCAGCGCTTACAACGCTGAGAGATAGGGACGGATGGGAGGAGCCGTCCACATCGCGGAAGCTCCATGTGCTCGGCTTCCGTGCCCCTGTAAACAAACAGGGGCACGGATCGAAGGGACCGTGGCGCGGGACATCAGCGGCGCCGGAGGAGGTAAGTCCATGTTTATTATGTTTAACTAGCCCTCCCCAGCCCGGCCATAAGAAATTTTTTAAACCCGGATAACCCCTTTAAGATTGCATTGATTTCAAATGTGATTATATAAACACAATATTTACAGCACATTTACATAACATTTCCAAGGCTATCTATAGCAATGATCTTCACACATGGACATTTTTTGAATTGATATGTCCTATCTTTTCCCTGTGTATGAAGCGGTACTGTGCCGCATGTGTGTGGCACTGTATAGGTCTGTGTGCCCATTGCTGGCCATACATACGTCCCCCTATAGTCGTGTGAATGTAACCGAACTCAGTATTCCTCTGTAAAAGCCGTCTGAGAGAGAGTTTAGTTGTAACATCACCGCCACCTACTGGTCTGTAACAGTATTTATGTGCAATATCTACTCATTAACATATTGTAATATTCTATCTTATATATTTTCTAACATCACTTTCTGTTAAGTAGACTACAAAGAAAAGCCCTGTTTTGAGACTGTCACTCCAAGGCCTAATATTGTCACTGGGTTAGCTGTTTAGCATAATGGCCTCCCAGGGGTGAACCTAGCCTTTCTGCTGCCTGAGACGAGCTATAAAAAGACGCCCCCCACTCCATATATGTAATGTATCAAGGAGTGTCAGGACCAGAGCCAAATCATATTGGTTTAATTTGAAAATAAAGCAATTCAAAATACATAATAGCGTGCCACCATGTACTATATAATGCACACAGCGAGCTACCATATAGAACAAAATACATACAACAATCTGCCATATAATTTAAAATCAATACATCATGCCAACATATATTATAAAATACATCCGGCATCCTCCATGTAATATATAATAGATCCAGTGTGCCACCGTATACCATATAATACATACAATGTGCTGCCATATATCATATAATACATACAGCGTGCCGCCATATACCATATAATACATACAGCATGCTGCCATATACCATATAATACATACAGCGTGCCACCAAATACCATACAATACATACAGGGTGCAGCCATATACCATATAATACATACACTGTGCCCCCATATACCATATAATACATACAGCTTGCCGCAATATACCATATAGCACATACAGCGTGCCCCCATATACCATATAATACATACAGCGTGCCCCCATATACCATATAATACATACAGCGTGCCACCATGTACCATATAATACATACAGCGTGCAGCCATATACCATAAAATACATACAGCGTGCCCCCATATACCATATAATACATACAGCGTGCCCCTATATACCATATAATACATACAGCGTGCCCCCATATACCATATAATACATATAGCGTGCCCCATATACCATATAATACATACAGCGTACTGCCACATACCATATAATACATACAGCATGCCGCCATATACCATATAATATATGCAGCGTGCCACCATATACCATATAATACATACAGCGTGCCGCCATATACCATATAATACATACAGCGTGCAGCCATATACCATATAATACATACAGCGTGCCCCCATATACCATATAATACATACAGCGTGCCCCTATATACCATATAATACATACAGCGTACTGCCACATACCATATAATACATACAGCATGCCTGCATATACCATATAATACATACAGCGGTATGCTGTATGTATTATATACTATATGGCGGTATGTATTATATGTATATTGTATGTATTGGCGTGCCGCCATGTTATATAAAATACACACATTGTGCCGCCATATACCATACAATACATACAGCGAGCCGCTATATATATATATATATATATATATATATATATATATATACACACACACAGTATACACACACACACACTCATACAGCATGTACACATATATACAGCATATATACTCATATAGCATGCATATACACACACTCACCACACACATACAGTATAAACACACTTATATACAGTCATACAGTATACAAACACACACACTAACCGTGCAGTATATACATGTATACAGAGATGCATATAAATATACATGTGTGTGTATATATATGGGTATATACATGTACACACATGTAAATTTAGATGCATCTTAGGATATAATAAATACATACTTACCATGCCGCGGACGGGTGAAGCAGGCGGCCGGGAGAGTCGGGCGGGCCGCGGAGGCATGAGGCGGACGGCCGGGAGTTGCGGGCCGAGGAGGCTTGAAGCGGGCACCTGGGAGAGGCGGGCCACGGAGGCGGGTGGCTGGGAGTGGCGGGCCGCGGACGAGTGAAGCGTGCGCCCGGGAGACACTGGCGGGCCGCGCAGGTGTGAAGCAGGCGGCCGGGCCGTGGAGGCGGGCCCTGGATGGGTGAAGCGGGCGGCCGGAAGACATGAGCAGGCCGCGGATGCATGAGACGAGCGGTCGGGTCGCGGACAGGGGAGGCGGGCCTCGGATGGGAGACGTCGGCCGGCCAGAGGGGGAGGGGGGCGGACCACGGACTGGAGAGGCAAACCGGGGGTCCGGGAAAGGAGGGTCAGAAGGCGGCCGCAGACAGAAGGGGCCGAGCTGCAGTGAGTGACCTGCCTGATGCCGCCCCACCGTCCACCAGGAGGCGCCGCCACCTGAGGCGAGTTTCTCAACTCGCCTCATGGTAGGTGCGCTCCTGTGGCCTCCCCTTTAACAACGGCCCAGGACCGTTACCACCCAGGGATCCCGGAGGATCTTACCACTGTCTGGTCAGTACTACTTGCTTAGTCCTTGTCAGTCCGTTGGGTGTAAGAGAGTACACTATGTCAGGATGGAGCAAATTGCACCAAAATATTTTTCCGTTGCCATGATAAGTACCTGAAGTCCTCTGAAGTACCAAAACAATGGATACCCCTACCAAGTGACCCCAGTTTGGAAACTACACACTTCCCTGATTTTATTAAGTGGTATAACGCACATTTTAAAACAAGGTAGTAGTCTATACAGGGTAATCAAATTATAAATGAAATGTGGGTAAATTATATGTTTCAAACATTTCATACAGAGGCCAGGTTTTTCAGTGCAAGGGTCACACTGACAATTAGTGCCCTTCCACCCCCCCCCCCTTGTTTAACCTGCTGGTACCTACAACTGGAGCAGCCATCCATAAGGAACCCCTCCCAAATGTACCTGAGGCTGGTGAGCCAAAATCCCCTGTGGACATCAATCAGTTAATCAATCATAATACCGGAAACCCAAGCTTGCTCCAAAGATGGGTCCTTACTAAATTTTTAATACCCCTTTTCAAGCCAACATCCCAATTTTGGTTTTCTCAACTATTCTACTTAGTAATTTAAGGCCATATGCTGTCACTTAGTGATGAGAGTTGTTGCTCCTGATGTCTTTCTTGAGATTCTGCTAAGAGAACACACTGAGAGCCGACCTAGATCTTTGGGATACTTGCCAACCAAGTGGACCATTGGTGCAGGCTGATGTTCCCACTTGCCAGGGATTTTTCCTACTGCCATAGCCAGCTAATCTACAGCTCTGCTAGTCCTTTGAAGGAAGGGGTTCATTGCCAGCCTGTTACCTGCCAACGTACATTTCTGCCAATAATGGAACTGTAAGTTGTTTTCAAGATCTCCACTTGCTGTTTCCATGGCCTGCTGCTACCATAATGGGCCTCCCCCTTTGCCATCTGCCAGGGATTCAACCTCCATAGTAAAATTAGGATCAAGCACATCGGTAAGTTTCAACATGCGTTTAATATCTTCAAAAATGTGTGCGCATCCCATGACGTGCAGCGTGGACAATACCCAGCGCATATTACCTGTACCAGTCTCTTTATCCAGCTTTGTATTTGAAAAAGGACAAAAGGGGCCGAAACGTCATACGCTATTGCTGTAAATTCACATTTTGAAGCTATTAAACACATGTTGAAACTTAATGATGTGCTTGATCCTAATTTTACTATAGTAACTTGGGAATGGATCCATGGATCAACTGCACCAACATAACAAGGTTGTGCAGACTGAACACATTGGGGCTCATTTACTCACCTGGTCCCGCAGAGTTCACCATTATGCCGCAATTCACTAACATGGTGCTCCCGATATCCTGCATGTGTCGCATCTCCGCTCAGGTACGACAGAGTTCACCATCTTTTTCGTAGTGCATCTAAGTGCATTACCTTGTGACACAATTTGAAAGCCCCCAATTTCTGTCACATGAAAGCCAGCGCTGCTGACCCAAAATCGAATTGTGTGTGACACAATCCCAGCGCAGACACCTGTTCAATACCTGTCCAAGCCGTGCAATCCCCGAAAACGGTGAACAGTCCAATGAAAGTGCGATCCGTCACCCTTAGTAAATGAGTCCCATTATCTAAGCGATTCAATCACCATCTGGAGTTCCCCAGGGGGAACCTTATAGTCACGTTGGCCTCTCCTCTTCTTTCTTCATCTTGCTGTCCCAGATAAATGTTGATGAGGCCTAATCTAACATCTAGGTTCCCGTGACCCCTGCAGGTTAGCCACCAAGGCATACTGTCGGCCACGTTGCGAGGATGTTGCAAGTACCTTACCCTGCTGCCTTGAATGGGTTAAGATCATCTGTGGTTCTGTACTGTGCTTTACAACTCAAACACTAGCGCTGCTCCAAAATTGGCCATTTTGGATTTCTCTGCACGTTGCATTCTAATCTGCTGGCAGCCAAAGCAAAAGTCCAAGTTTCGCAGGACCTGTCCAGCTGCTTACCTCCGCCTGCTGTTTTCCAGGCAAGGAAACGATTGCCTGAGCACTGGAGCTGTATGGCCACTGTGACTGATCCTGAGTTAGCACGGCTGGGGAAGTAGGGGGAAGAGACCGTTTTCCTAGCTATAGCTAGCTGGTGCATATATGTGGCTCACCTAAAAGAGTTAGGGCGCAGTGACTTTGAGGGACCATGTCCTTGTTACTTGATATCACCCATAGCAACGAACATTGAATAACTTCGAAGTACCTCAAGCTTGCATTATCAAATGTCACCATGTCGCTAATGAGGTGGACACTCTCCTTGAGTGTCCTCGTTTTCCTCTATCATCTCTAATGCGCAGAAGACTGCCAAGCACCTAAGGGTGAAGACACACGTGGCATTTTTAGTTAGTGCGTTTGCAGATCGTTAAAAAGGCATGCGTTTTTAAAAAACGGCCCAAAATCGGCCTAAAAACGCCACGTTTGTCTTCACCCTAAGTTCTAGCAAATCTTCTGCATCTACTACTAGTAGATGCCCTGCTACTTGAGGACCCCTTGGCTACTTCACTATGAAGGAAAACCTAATAGGGGGAAGATGCTAGCAATATTTACCCTGTACCCTGTGACTGAGGAACAGAGGATAGCAATCTTGATTGGCCAGTTACGGGGACCAGATCTTTGGGAAGTCAAATCTTGGCCAGACTATAGTTCAAATACTGGATGAGAACTACTTTAAAACTGCACCTGAAGTAAAGCTGTGGCTCTGTGGGAAGAGATAACAGCTCCAAGAGTCCCCCAGAGACTGTGCGAGAAACTTGGAAAGCTATTGTTCACATAGAGCACAGAGAGGCAGGTAATCAAACCCTGAGGGCACGTTCACACGTTGCGTTTTGGTTGCGTTTTCATTGCATTTGAAACGCATATACAACAGCTGATGAGAGGTGATTTGCCTAATTACATTGCCGTTTACATTTGTAAACGCAATGTTAACACATGTGTTAACAAAACGCATGTGTCAACGTATTTTGTAAACGGAAATGTTTACAGTGATGTAATTAGGCAAATCACCTCTCCTCAGCTGTTGTATATGCGTTTCAGACGCAATGAAAACGCAGGTCAAAACGCAACGTGTGAACGCGCCCTGAGGTTCACACGTGGCAGTAATGCATGCATTTTCAAACGCATCAGAACAGCTGAGAGGAGGAAATTTTCCTGATTACATAGCTGTTAGTACATGCGTTTTGTAAATGCAATGTTAATGCAATGTTGGCACATGCTTTTTGTAAATGCAATGTTAACACCTATGTAATCAGGCAAAACTCCTCTTCTCAGCTGTTTTGATGCATTTGGAATGCATGCGTTACTGCCCCATGTGAACGCACCCTGAGGGTGCGGTCACACATCGCGTTTACTGCATGCGTTTAAAAACGCATTGCTACAGCTGAAGGGAGATTTGCCTAATTAAACAGCTGTTAACGCTTGCGTTTAAAAAAATGCAAGTATTAACGCATGCGTTAACATCGAGGTTAACACATGCGGTTTTGTAAACGCAGGTGTTAACAGCTGTTTAATTAGGCAAATCTCCCTTCAGCTGTAGCAATGCGTTTTTAAACGCATGCAGTAAACGCGACGTGTGACCACACCCTCAGGGCCGATTCACACGTTCCGCTAGCGGCGCGTTCTTAACGCGCCGCTAGCGCACAGGGGGCGGAGTTTGGGGCGATCGCATATGTGTTTCCTGGGAAACGCATATGCGATCGGCCCGAGCCCCGTCCACTGTCCGCTAGCGCCACGTTACGAACGCGATGATAGCGGAATGTGTGAACGCGCCCTCAGGGAGCAATTCGTTATGATGACAAAAATCAGAAATGTCAGCTGAAAATGTTAACTCTTTAGCATCCTAAAGTTTTCTTCCTATAATTTAAGGAAATGGTCATTAGTGTGCTGGAGGAGCAACCTCCAAGTGAATTCCAAAAAGAATCATAAGAAGTGACTGATGAGGAATCTGCCCCAGGTGTCTGTTCTGCGCAGCAGTCCACTCAATCTCTGGTGTCTAATAAATTTGCCATCATAGCAAAGTCTCCAGTTAAGACGATAAACCTTTACAGCTAAAGAACACTCCTCAGAAGGTGAACCACTAAGCCCAGAAGATCCTGCATGCTTGCCAAAATATGTGGGTACTCACCCCATAGTTAAAGTCAGAGCAACCCTTTCCAGCTTTGATTGACACTGGCTTTCAAGTGACTTCCATTCTTAGTATGGCTTTTGAACAATGCCCTTTGAAGCGTAAAGGAGCTCTGGGCCGAGAGGAGTAGGCGTGAGATCTCTTCACTCCTCCTTCCATAGGAAGATGAGTGGCATATAACAGTTATACCAACACAACTTATTGCTCCACTGGCTACACTCTGTATGATTTACTTTTGCAGGCTGATATGGCCCTTGACATTGCTGCTCTGGATTCTCAACTTCTGCTTCCCCAGACTGATTGGTTCAAAGAACTCCAGCATTGCCAGGCTGATGCCAGAGAAATTGTAGACTTGAGGGCGCGTTCACACGTTGCGTTTTGACCTGCGTTTTCATTGCGTTTGAAACACATATACAACAAATGAGGAGAGGTGATTTGCCTAATTATATCACTGTTAACATTTCTGTTTACAAAACGCGTTGTAAAAGCGATGTTAACATATGCTTTTTGTTAACACATGTGTTAACATTGCGTTAACAAACGTAAATGGTAATGTAATTAGGCAAATTACCTCTCATCAGCTGTTCTAATGCGTTTCAAATGCAATGAAAACGCGACCACAACGCAACGTGTGAACGCGCCCTGAGGGTCAAGAAGGCCCAGCAAAAACAGCAGCAGCACTTTGACCATTAAGCTTGTGCACAAACTCTATTTCCTGAGGACCAGGTCCGGCTGAGGAACAACCATCCAACAGGTAAGCTAAACGGGAAGTGGGAGCGTGAGCTATACCTAGTTAGGGACAATCTCTCTCCTGTAGTCTGTGAGATTTCAAAAGGAGATTGCCCAGTCCAGAGGGTTGCATTGTAATCCACTGAAGTGTCTTCTGTTCTGGTGACTAGGGATCTGATGTGCAACACCCCTGCCAATACATGGTCAGAAGGGTAGTTGCGAACACTGCCCTCTCCAGGTTAGGAGCTGACAGAGGGAATCGCGAACCCTCCAGGAATGTACTAGACCTGGTCATCAGGGGTTAACAGTGGTAGATCCTCCTTGTGTAGACAAGGGTTAACTATGATAAAAGTTATCATCCAATTGTTATCCTTCATGTGAACTGGAGTGTGATTGTACAGTGAGCACCACCTGACCAGGGTCTAACAACACCCCTTGGCAGGAAGGGGCAAGGCCTCTTGGAATCTAGCTGCTGACACAGGAGCACCTCTTGAGTTCCAGAAACCTCAGAGAGCACAACCTTTTTACCACCAGCTCTTCCTAGAGAGCACACCTTGCTGATTGTCAGTGACCAGAGAGATGGTGTGACGCACACCTTCAGTGCCACACACAGAACACCCAGGACAAAGCTGCAGCTTCCATATCTGGACACAGCTACATCCCAGCCTGCACCTACTACCAGGCTGGTGAATCTATTCCTGAGGATCACTCTCTATCTCCACTCCAGTAATCCGGACTCTACAGAAATCCGGCATCTATACAAGATCGTTTGGCCCGTTGCCTGCAATTGTTCTAATAAAGAACCGCGAGTTATTTTGCACAACGTTACTCCGTCTGTTCCCTTGATATAGCTGTAACACCAGGGGTCCATCCATTACCCATTACTCATACTACAGACACCAAAGGGGTTGCCCCAGGAAGAACCAGTACATCTGCCTCCATCTTTCTTGCATACACCCCATGCTGGAGACCTGCCAGGCTGTAGGACAGCCCTCCGGTCTCCATACCAAGCACCGTCACCACAGCGTCCCTAGGCCGCAACCGCCAGCCAATCCGGTATTCTGGGCGACGGCTGCCTCCAGGCCCTAAAAAAAGGCTAGGCCCCGGTGGGGGATGTTGCAGATGTCTCCATCCAGAGAGCCATCCTGTGAAGGAACACTTGACACCTTCCAGTTGTTCCAGTGTTTCTCATATCCATGTGATGGTTCCAGTGTCTTTCAGACCGCTGTGGGGAATTGTTCTGGCAGACAATAGGTAGTGTTTTGTTTTAGTCATCTAGGTCATGTGGCTAAAATCTACAGGACTTGATGCTCCTCTCATCCACCAGTTTTCTTTGTTGGCAGGCCCAATTTTCCAACGGGGGCGGCTTGTTTTATTAGATAGGGGAGGGGAGGGTATGTAGGTGGGTCCTTACTTATTCATATATGCCCTTGTAGGAGCCAACATCCCCATTTTGGTTTGCTCAGCAATTCTGCTACCTAATGTACTGAACCAACATAGAATGGAGTCGTAGATACACAATCTAAAAAGACAATACATCTTTATTGTAATGTTTTGTATTGTAAAATCTGTAAAACATATCAAGATTCCAATACAACACCCCAGGGCGCCCCGCCATGCATTTTCTCACCCCAGGGCGCCCTCACATTCACTAAAAACAGTGCAAACTGCGGCCTGCACCATATATTCCTATGAAGAGGGGCGGGGGTGAGCAGCACTCTCCCCCTCCTCCTCTCCCCCGGCACTGCCGTGCTACGGTACAGCGGGCAACGGCACTGTGCATGTAGCCATACAGTGAGGAATACAGCCATACAGTGAGGAACACTACCTCCATACAGCGAGGAACAATACCGCTATACAGTGAGGGACACTAACGCCACACAGTGAGGGACACTACCGCCACACAGTGAGGAATACAGCCACACAGTGATGAACACTACCGCCATACAGTGAGGGACATACCACCATACAGTGAGGAGTACTACCTCCATACAGCGAGAAACACTACCGCTATACAGTGAGGGACACTACCTCCATACAGCAAGAAACACTACCGCTATACAGTGAGGGACACTACCGCCATACAGTGAGGGACACTACTGCCGCACAGTGAGGAATACTACCACCATACAGTGAGGAACACTACCGCTATACAGTGAGGGACACTACCGCTACACAGTGAGGGACACTACCACCATACAGTGAGAAACACTACCTCCATACAGTGAGGAACACTACCTCCATACAGTGAGGAACACTACCGCCATACAGTGAGGAATATTACCGCCATACAGTGAGGGACACTACCACCACACAGTGAGGAACACTACCTCCATACAGCGAAAAACAATACCGCTATACAGTGAAGAACACTACCCCTATACAGTGAGGAACAATACCACCATACAGTGAGGAACACTACCCCCATACAGTTAGGAACACTACCGCCATACAGTGAGGCACACTACCGCAATACAGTGGCAATATAAAGGATTGTTGAATCCAATGCGGCAGGGGGTGTGTAGGGTAAAGTGTGTGTTGTGGGGTGGAAGGTGGGTGCACTGAATAGCAGTTACATGGAACCAGGCAGGTGAATTTTCGATCAAATCACCACATATAACACATGTCTGTGGCCACATACATACATATATATATATATATATATATATATATATAGCTCTCTTGGTCCGGAGCTCTGGGCACCTGTGCCCTGCTGTCAGTGAGGGCAGTATAGTGAACCCCGGCATCACTGGCAGCATTGCACAGTGACAAGAGATCTGGGCTAATTGCAGTATATAAGTGGATATCTGTTATACAGGAAAATTTGGCACACTAAACAATAAGGACCTATAGTTGTTCAGGGTCCCAAAGCCACCTGACTGCTGCCTGTGCAATACACACAGAGCAGCTCCTTTACTTATGACTTCTCTGTACTCACTGGTCAAAGGTCGCTGTCTGCTTGGGCAGTTCTGTCTCACTCTCCTCCTGTTCCCAAGCTGCAGGGGGATGGGGGGAGTTGCGGCACTGACCTGCTCTGTGCTCACTAGTGCTGCCTTAGAGACACAGCAGCAGGTCAGTGCCGCAACTCCCCCCATCCCCCTGCAGCCCCTGCAGATGCAGCCTTCAGCTAGAGAGATCACAGAGCTCTCGGCCCGCGGCAGCTTTTCCTGCCTGGCCCTAGCTTCAGAGATTAGTATATAGACGGCAGGGGAGATGGTGCGCGTGCCATAGGTTCGCCACCACTGACATAGGGCGTGCAACACTTTTCTGTCGGACTATGCATCATAAATGTGGTGCACGGCCCAATAGTGCACCAGAACGACAATTCCAGTGCAGAATTTGTGTTGCACGAAGAATAGTGCAGCCGCACTAGAAAACGGTTGCGTGTGACACAAATGTGGCGCATGCACTTCTTAAATACCTGTGCAGGCAGCTTGCACTGAAAAGAATGTGCAAAGTCTGACAGAAAATTGACGCATAGACCTTAGTAAATGTGGGCCGCTGTGTACAATGTGCGTCTATGTCAGTGGTGGCGAACCTATGGCACCTAGAGCCCTCTATATTGGCACCCATGCCATCACCACAGGGTAGAGCAGTGATGGCGAACCTTCTGGAGACAAAGTGCCCAAAATACAACCAAAATCCACTTATTTACCGTGAAGTGCCAACATGGCATTTGAAGCAGTAACTTATTGCTACCTTTTATTCCAAATCTTTCAATTGTATGAGCCGCCTGAGGCAACCAATACAGTTGAAAGAAGGAGGGCAAATTCAGACATCATTGTAGCTTCTCTACAGGGTATCTCAGTAGAGGAAGAATGGTGGGTCCAGCAGGATGACCTCCAAAGATATTGCAGTTCTGTCAGTACCTTCTCACTATTTCTGCAATTCCAAACAGCCAACGAAATGTCACTTTAAAATAGTGCTGAGAGCAGCATCTCTTAAGTTTCCTGGGACTACAGGATGTTTTGGTGGATTTGGTCCTATTTGGTGAACTCTGTCCTGGGGCAATAGTTTGAGTGCCCAGAGAAATGGCTCTGAGTGCCACCTCTGGCACCTGTGCCATAGGTTCGCCACCACTGGGATAGAGTTTCACAGACAGGACTCAAAGCCTCTTGTAGTCCCAGGCAGTCCAGGATCCTAGAAGGAATCTTCAATGATAATCCAAACTTCTTCTCCTTCTTTCTACTGTATTGGTGTCCTGAAGTGCCTATACAATTTAAACCTGTGACACAGCAGCTAGTAATAAGTTACTGCTTGAATTGTCGCAATGGCACTTTGCAAAAAATATGTGTTTTTTGGTTGTAGTTTGGGCACTCGGTGTCTAAAAGATTTGCCATCACTGGTCTATGTGTCACACCAAAGGGTTAATTGATTTATTTAGATTAAAATGTAAAGATGGATTCACATCTCCTTATTTGCTATACGTCAGGAGGATTCCACCATGTCCTTACATGTATTGCACTGTATGTCTCTACAGTTGGATACGTTGACCGGGGACCCCTCTCCACCCTGAATGCAGGGGTAAGAGTGTACATCGGCAGTAGCTGGCTATTTGCTGCTGAACAGGGTGAACGGTTGTCCCTCCTGCCAAGCGACATATGCAGTCTGTGGGGAGAGATGCAATATGCTGCATCTGTGCTGCATATGTGCTCATACGTCGTCCAGGCGCAGGCTGCAGGAGGAAATTATGTAGCTCTGTCTTCAGAACACACTAGGGCAGCAGAGCAGACTTGGCTCATTAGAGATACTTGCCAGCCAAGCTGACCACTGGTGCAGGTTGAAGTTCTGTAGTCTGTAGCCAGCCAAATATCTACTGTTGGACAATTCTGCCAATAAAGGAACTGTTACTTGTTTTTAAGATCTCCGCTTACTGTGTGTGTACCTGGCCTGCTGCTAACATGACGGGCCTCTCTCTCTATACCATCTGCAGGGGATTCTACCTCCTACATCAGGAGTGCCCCAGAAGGAACCTAATAGTCCTTTTATGTTATATTCACAACTGCCAAAGAGCTTTATTGTGACACAAGAAGTCTTCAGTTCTATGCAAATGGATGGCAAAATCAGTCCTTTTATGTCACAAATGCCAAGGTGCTTTATTGTGACATGTGCAGTGTTCTATTAAATGCAAATGGTTTGTTGCTTCCAGCATCAATCCCTTTATGATGTCATGCTCCAAACTGCCCAGAAGCTTTATTGTGACCCATGCATTTTTCCATACTGTATAAATGGAATGGTTGCTGTCAGAACCAGCCCCAACTGCCAATAGATTTCATTATGACATGTGCAGTATTGCATTCTACACAAATGGAATCAGATTGGAATTGGCAAATTGAATCGGATGGAATCAAAATGAAATGGATTTTAGAAGTACAGGCAGTCCCCTGCTTAAGAACACTCGACTTAGAGACAACCCCTAGTTACAAACGGACCTCTGGATGTTGGTAATTTACTGTACATTAGCCCTAGGCTACAATAAACAGCTGTAACAGTTATCAAAGGTGTCTGCAATTAAGATTTATTGTTATTCCTGGTTCTCATGACAACCCAAGATTTTTAAAATCCTATTGTCACAGAGACCAAAATGAATTTGGCTGGGGTAACAATTATAAAATATACTGTTTTTTATGGCATCCTCCCAAATAGCTTTATTATGATGTGCAGATCTCTATTTTATGGAAATGCCAGAATTCGTACATTTATCATGACATAGTTCCAACTAGTTCATAACATAGTTCCAACCATTCTATGCAAATGTTGTTTCTAGGATCGGTCCCATTAAGAACTCATAGTCCCAAATATAAAGGAGGTGTATTGTGATATGTGAAGTGTTCCAAATATTTTTTTCACTGTGTCTTTTTTTGTGCACTTTTATACTGATCAGTTTGTGAAAACCATCTTTAATTTGATGTGGCTTTGATGTAGAATTTTTTCTGGAAATGTCAGATTTTGAAAGAAACATATTTAAATCTGGATTAAAAGTTCACTAGTTGCATATAATCCATATGTTGGCGCTATATATAATCATTATTATCACAATATGCCACATGTTCAGGCTAAACCATGTTCACATGGATATTTTATAGCAGAATGTCCATTTACAAAAAAAGCCTAAAATATTTCAATAATTTCAATGGGAGACAAAGCATCATGTCCTATTGTGTTTCCGTGCCCCCATAAGCTAAGCCTGCAGCCGGTTGTTGTTTATTTGGAATCCCCCAAGGTTTCCTTGTCTGGGCTGGTAGAGTAGATGAGTATCCTACACAGTGTCAGGGAACCTGGATCCCACTAGTAACGGGAAGGACACGACACCCACTATGTGTTGTATGGGAAGGTGAGGTGACATCAGCTGCTGCTTGTACACGTCACCGCCACGTCCTCCGCGCATGCGCGCACAGCGGCCGCCGCTTCCTGGTTTTGCTTGGTGAATGCACACGTCATCATCGCTCTGCTGTGTGTACACTGACCGCAGCTCCCGCCCCCATTTCACCCTTCACCCCGCCGCGTCTGCACAGCACCGGGGCCTGCACCCTGCTTGACCAGTCCAGGGGATCCGTGTCCCCGAGTCCCGGCACAGTCACACCTGACAGACAGCCGTCACCATGAATTTCCTACGGGGAGTGATGGGAGGTCAGCAGAGCTCCGGGGTGCAGCCGTCTGGAGCCGAGACTGTGAGTGTCTGCTTATTATATGTGCGGCGTAGTGACGTCACAGACGTGTGTGCCCACCTGTGCAAGCTGCCTGCCACCCGGCTGGGCACTTCCCTGCCAATCTCCCACTATACCAGCTTGAGCTGAAAGCATTGTGTGTAGACTGACATGTCTGCTGTGTGACTGATGGAGGAGGTACCCATGTGTACAGGGGATGCCTAATGGAGGAGGTACCCGTGTATACAGGGGATGCCTGATGGAGGGGGTACCCATGTGTACAGGGGATGCCTGATGGAGGTGGTACCCATGTATACAGGGGATGCCTGATGGAGGGGAGTACCCATGTGTGCAGGGGATGCCTGATGGAGGTGGTACCCATGTGTGCAGGGGATGCCTGATGGAGGTGGTACCCATGTATACAGGGGATGCCTGATGGAGGTGGTACCCATGTATACAGGGGATGCCTGATGGAGGGGGGTACCCATGTATACAAAATGTATACAGGGAATGCCTGATGGAGGGGGTAGCCATGTGTTCAGGGGATGCCTGATGGAGGGGGTAGCCATGTGTTCAGGGGATGCCTGATGGAGGGGTACCCATGTGTACAGGGTATGCCCGATGGCGGGGGTACCCATGTGTACAGGGGATGCCTGATGGAGGGGGGTACCCATGTGTACAGGGGATGCCTGATGGAGGGGTACCCATGTGTACAGGGGATGCCTGATGGAGGGGGGTACCCATGTGTACAGGGGATGCCTGATGGCGGGGGTACCCATGTGTACAGGGGATGCCTGATGGCGGGGGTACCCATGTGTACAGGGGATGCCTGATGGAGGGGGGTACCCATGTGTACAGGGGATGCCTGATGGAGGGGTACCCATGTGTACAGGGTATGCCCGATGGCGGGGGTACCCATGTGTACAGG
The DNA here is from genome assembly GCA_019512145.1 of Engystomops pustulosus. Lineage (NCBI taxonomy): Eukaryota > Metazoa > Chordata > Amphibia > Anura > Leptodactylidae > Engystomops > Engystomops pustulosus. The sequence goes on from CM033641.1 coordinate 110,188,263, forward strand.
GGATGCCTGATGGCGGGGGTACCCAGTGCTGTAGTACTGTAAAAATGACTTTTATTCTTCTTTTCTTTTCTCAGTTATCCAGTCAAGGAGGCGGGGAGCTCTTGGATGCAGTCAAACTCTCCGTCTCCTCCTAGTTGTCTAGAAATCCATAAAACTTCTGTTGCACAACTAAACCTCTTGTTAACCATTGACATCTAAAATAAATCTAAAACAATGTCACATCGCTTATGGGAAAGATTTCTAGAACTGTCTTTGTTACCCATAGAAACCAATCACAGCACAGCTTTCATTTCTTATGGCGATCTTGAAAAGTGTAAGCTGAGATGTTATTGGTTGCTTTGAGCAGCAAATGTCCTATTGCTTTTTGCCACGTGGACTCTCATATCCATATGCTTGTAATAGTGTACTGTATATGTACTGAAATTATTAGCAGTCAGTTATAGAGGTTGTTCAGCAAGAACAAACCTTGTTTCACTGTTATGTAAATAATTATTTATAATCCTTATTATTATGACAGTCAGCCAGTGCCTGAGAATACACGCTGAGGTTTTCCCGCTGGACAAGCCCCTTAGTACATAGGGACAGTGGTGACAACAGAACTCAGCAGGGTCAATAGCAGGTGGTGAAGGAAACAATTTTCTATGTAAGGTATTTCTGTGTTGCAGGTGACCTTTGTAAATACGAGCAAAGATAAGAAGGCATTGGGATGTCTGTGTGGCCATACCTTATGGCTGTAATTTGCTGAACCATTGCTTGATTTTCTTTTCACACCTAAAACATCTTTTGTGATGCTACACCAATTCATACGTCCCTCACTTACAAATTTAACCACTACTATTACAACTTTTCAGTTACTCAAGTTTACATCCCATTGCCAGGCTAACCATGCCATGCCATGGTGTAGTAGTCCATGGAAGCTGCTGTGACTTCATGTGATCACATACAGTACAGTACGGGTACAGTTTGCTATTGTTAAGATGCTAAAGGACCTGAGATGATGTCACCCTCGTCACATGACCTGAACTGCTGATTAGGAAGGGGGCATAAGGCATAAGGAGCAGTAGATGGGAAGGGTCGGCCAAGCAGGACACGCCTCCTCTGATGCCAGGTAATATAAGGTGATTTATGTGGATGTAAGTGGAGCAATTTTTAGCTAAAAGAAGGTTGTCAGTTAGTTATCAGGGCTTCATAGAAACCTGTCACTAGCTGTATATGTGATAATGTGGTGACAGGTTCCCTTTCATTGCCTAGATGAGAATGAAGATGGACTTCAGCCTTTGTTTTCTGTGGTGGTTCTGGTGTCGGGGACTCTGTAGGTCATCAGTATACCTATCCTGAAGATCTTTTAGGAGATCAGCTCTGTAAATGTGGTGACACATAAAGGCAGTCATGTGTAGTGTGTAGTTGTTGTGAGACGCGGGGTACTAATCTGTACGGATCAAGTTTTAGAGAAAATGCACATCTCTGTGTTACAGCATTGATGTGCTGAGCTGTCATTTTTTTACTGTCCCTGTAACTGCTGGTCATGGGGCTATGGCTAAGCTCTACCTCCCTGATAGTAGTATAGTGGCTTGTAGCTATCCTGTGCTGTATGTACACTGTTTGGTGCTATACTGATTTTACTGATCTTGGACTCCATTATGAAAGTATTTTGGCTAGTGTAGTTATTCAGCCTGGTAAATGATAGCAGAGATTGTAGCCAACATAGTAAAGGGTTGTTTACTGGATGTGTTTGCAGCTGTTGGGACAAGTTGGGAATATGAAAAGACTGTGCCAAGTTGAAGGATTTTTTTGGGCATCTGAGTATGTGCTATATGAGTCCATACGTTTTCTGAAGAGGGTGTAACCGTGCCAGTACAGCTCTTGTCTAAGCTTTTCGGTTCCTTTCCTTATATTCCTAGTGTTAAGACCTCTAGTTTCCCAGTTCAGCGACCCTCTAACTTTGACTGCAATCTGTATCTGGATTTGCAAATCATTCTCAGCATTTTTTAACCCATGCCAGCCAGCACAAAATTGTAAAAGGACCACTTGGACATGCAGCGGGAACGTAAATAGTTCTTTGCTTTAAATTATGGCAAAAGTAAGACCAGCACATAAGATTTCCATTCTGAATAACTTTTGTAATGAAGTTCTGCTGATTTTGTCATTCCCAGACTTTGGATGTAGGAGACATGCTTAAGCTCCTATCATATATTCTGACTTTCTGTACTTGTGGTCCGTTGTTCTGGTGTTGGGGTGTGTGTCCTAACTGTTGGACCCAGCGTAGCATTTATCATCTATCTAGTACTAAAATACCCTTACCTGAATGAGATGTAACTTTCCAAGAAAATCTGTGGAAGAACCACGGTAAGTTCAGACATATAACCATGCTTGGTCGGTGAATCATACACAGAGGAAGGGACTGTAATTATATTGATATGATACCAGGAGTCCTTCTTCAAGCGGGAAAGAGGGGAATCCTTCCATTATATATTTCACTATGATGCATGGAGTCCCATCTTCTGTGGTCCGTAAAATCCACCAGCACACAGTCTGTGATTCACAGACCTACCGCGGTTTTGTCACTGGCCTGACTGTTTCCAAATTACACTGCTCAAAAAAGGGAACCCTCAAATAACACATCCTAGATCTGAATAAATGAATTATTCTCATTGAATACTTTGTTCTGTACAAAGTTGAATGTGCTGACAACAAGCTCACCAAAAATATCTATAGAATTAAATTTATCAACTAATGAAGGGCCTGGATTTGGAGTCACCCCCAAAATTAAAGTGGAAAAACGCACTACAGGCTGATCCAACTTTCATGTAATGTTTGTAATACAAAACAAAATGAGGCTCAGTATTGTGTGTGGCCTCCACGTGCTTGTATGACCTCCCTACAATGCTTGGCATGTTCCTGATGAGGTTGTGGATGGTCTCTTGTGGGATCTTCTCCCAGGCCTGGACTAAAGCATCCGCCAACTCCAGTCTTTGTGTGTGACGTTGCTGGATGGAGCGAGACATGATGTCCCAGATATGCTCAATCTGATTCAGGTCTGGGGAACGAGTGGGCCAGTCCATAGCTTCAATGCCTTCGTCTTCCAGTAACTGCTGACACACTCCAGCCACATGAGGTCTAGCATTGTCCTGCATTAGGAGGACCCCAGGGCCAACCGCAGCCTCATATGAGGATCTCATCTCGGTACCTAATGGCTGTCAGGCTATCTCTGGTGAGCATATGGAGGGCTGTGCGGCCCCCCAAGAAAATATCACCCCACACCAATACTGACCCACCAGTCACGATGAAGGATGTTGCAGTCAGATTTTGCTCTCCACAGCGTCTACAGACTGTCACATGTGCTCAGTATGAACCTGCTTTCATCTGTGAAAAGCACAAGGCACCAGTGGAGAATTTGCCAATTTGGTGTTCTCTGGCAAGTGCCAAGCATCCTCTATGGTGTTGGGCTGTGAGTACAACCCCCATCTGTGGACGTCGGGCCCTCATACCATCCTCATGGAGTCAGTTAATAACCGTTTGTGCAGACTCATGCGCATTTATGGCTGTTGGAGGTCATTTTGCAGGGCTCTGGCAGTGCTCCTTTTTTTCCTCCATGCACAAAGGCGGAGGTAGCGGTCCTACTGCTGGGTTGTTGTCTCCTACAGCCCCCTCCATGTCTCCTGGTGTACTGGCTTTTATACTGGTGCACCTCCAGCCTCTTGACACTACGCTGACAGACAGCAAACCTTCTGGCCACAGCTCGCATTGATGTACCATCCTGGATGAGCTGCACTACCTGAGCCACTTGTGTGGGTTGCTGAGACGCTGTAGGGAGGTTTTACAAGCACGTGGAGGTCACCCACAATACTGAGCCTCATTTTCTCTTGTTTTAAGGATATTACATTAAAGCTGGATCAGCGTGTAGTGTTTTTCCACTTTAATCCAGGCCTCCAATGGTTGATAAATTTGATTTCCATTGATAATTTTTTTTTGTGATTTTGTTGTCGGCACATTCAATTTTATACATAACATTCATTCATGTCTAGGATGGTTTTATATTGGTTAGTTAAATGACTGTAGTATGTGAGCAGCTTCTACGTGAAGAAAACAAGTGTAGGACAACTTTCTAGCTTTTTATGGAATGCAGCTGTTTCCTAGCAGCTGATGTAGCATCTGTCACATGACCAAAGTCATGCATATATAAAAATATATTAATATATTACTCAGCAATAGGGCTCTGTGATAAGCCCGCTAACACTTGTACACAAGTGTGCCCAGAGAAATGTACAGGGACAAGAATAGTGAAAAAAAAATCCCTGGGAGGGACTCTGCACGATTGCATATGCATGCGATCAGTAACCAGCGATCGGTGTTTTCGCCTTAAACAATACAAGACACTCGGATTCTTGTTAGAGATCACATTTGTTTAGCTAGCTTTGCGTTAGTAAATGCAACACTAGCTGAACGTGTGACCTCACCCTCGCACACTAGCAATTGAACTAGGACTGGATGACAACTAGAAAGGTATCACTGTTGGACCCTGAAGAACCAGTTGGATTGATATGTCTTTTTTTTTTTCCTGTCTCAACCAGCTGCCTCTCTCACTTATGGCCAAATGGTAACAATTAGCTTGGTAACGCTACCATGTGTTTGGCCGTTTTTCTTCATTGCTGCAAGTGTAAGCAGCTCTGCAAACATTTTTAAACACCCTTGGGGTTGGGGCCTCCATCTTGGATTTCTGTGTGATGGCCGTTGTGCTGAGTGTCTCTCTATCGGCTCGCTGCAATGTAGCACCGTTCCCCTGAAGTACAGGAGTCGCTCACTGATGCACAGTGAGACACAGACAAACAATTCCTGGCAGCAGCAGGACTACAGAAGGAGAACTACAAGCTACAAACAGCCAAGGTGTTTATCTGGGTAGGCACAGCAGATCTAGTGTGTCTTGGAATAGCAGAGCTGACAGTGTGTAATAGACATCTCATGGGTCTCATCATCTCACATCATAGATCATAATGTGTCCACTTAGAGAGTCCACCCCACACCCTGGAATTTTGCACTGACCAGCCTAGGGAGTGATAGGGAAAACTCCTTTAACAACATATTGCATACACCATGTGTGATTGCACCCTCAGGCCCAGAATATGCAAAGCCTGGAAAACTCTCCTATTGTGGATTGCAAAATTTGTGTGACCCAGATTCAAGGCTGCTGGAGCGGCATATGAGCTGGGTCTGTTCTTCCATCTCCAATAGTGGGATTTTGGTCGTCCATCTCAGACTTTTAGCACATTGTATGTACAGTCCCGGTGCTATATAATCCTACATCGTGTCTTGCTTGTACTGTTGTCAAATGGACACTCCAAATAATTATATTTCTACAGGAATATGATTAAATTCCTTCTAAGTAAGTAGAAACTACAAGTTAATAATATGTTTCCTTATGAGGCTTATGAGATGTTGAAAAAAAAATTGTAAGGTTTCTGTGTAGCAGCTCCCAGTATACCAACAACTCATCCTTAAAGAGTAACCGTCATTTAAAAAAACTTTCGATATGTTGTAGGGCAGGTAATTTTAAGCCCTTTTGCAATAGGATTAGTTACCCAAATCTTGCTCCTTCCCCTTGATGTCAGTGATCTCTCCTATGGATGTTCCTAGGCACATTCTGTCTTCACTGAGGAGCTGACTATGGAGATAAAGACACGCCCCCCTGTCCTCTCTGCGCACAGCTGATTCTCCTCATAGCTCAGTGCTGCCAGGAGCTCTAACTACTATAGCAGTGATGGCGAACCTTTTAGAGACAGGGTGCCCAATCTACAACCCAAACACATTTATTTATTGCAAAGTGCCAGCACAGCAATTTAAGTAGTAATTTATTGCTACCTGTTCTACCACAACTTTCAATTATATCGACCTCTTCAGGACAATAAAACAGTTGAAAGAAGAAGGGCAAATTAGGACTAATGTTGTAGCATCTCGCCATGGTCCCCCTGTACAGGAACAAATGTGGGGCCTAGAGGAGCTCTAAAGATAATCCTCCCCTTTGCACATGTTTTACCTCTTTCTCCACTCCCAAGCAATCAAAAATGTGTTGCTTTAAAATAGCACTGAGAGCAGCATTTCTCGAGTCTCCTGGGACTGCAGGATGATTCTTTGAGTTCTATGTCGAGTGCTATGTTGATGGCTTGGGTGCCCAAAAATAGAGCACCGAGTGCCACCTCTGGCACCCGTGCCATAGGTTTGCCACCACTGTACTATAGTAACCACACAACTAAACTGATCTCTCCCTCAACCTTCCCTACACTTGTATATAAACAAATTATTTACACAGACACAAGCTGCAGATCAATTACAATCCCCCTTCACCTCACACTCCACAGCAGGAAATGGCAGGAGAGACTCTCCAAGTCTTCAAGCTGGCCCCTCATGGGTTGTGCTGAAGTTTTACATAGGTAGGAACATAGATAGACATATATTAGATTTGAAGTCATTGGTCAGCAGCACGTGCTTGTGATGAGGTGACAGGAGGCAGGTTCCGCCCCTCCATCTTGCTGATTGTAGTTCTTTTGAGAGCTGGAAACCCTGGTTGCTATGGGACCAGAAAGATACTAAATGAGGACCGAGATGCAAAATACTTTTAGGAATGATTCCCAGGGACACCTGGAGCAGAATTATGGTTTTTAGGTTTTTGTTTTTTTTTTTTTGCTCAGAATGACGGTCACACTTTAAGATTCTGCACTGCAAGGGTGGAGATCAAGGAAAGAAAAAAAATGGAAGTTGGAATATGTTGGGTAGTAGGCAATGGTCATGGGAATTAATTGAGATGAAAGTTGTATTAATGCTACTGCACTATTTTTTTCCGTCTCAAGTAATAGAAGTACCGTATATACATGAGTATAAACTGAGCCCCTGATTTTACCACAAAAAACTGGGAAAACCTATTGGCTCTAGTATAGGCCGAGAGTGGGAAATGCATTGGTCACCCAGAATAAAGCCAGCTAGCCCCTGCCCCAATGTATATAGCCTGCCAGCCCCTGCCCCAGTGTATATAGCCTGCCAGACCCTGCCCCAGTGTATATAGCCTGCCAGACCCTGCCCCAGTGTATATAGCCTGCCAGACCCTGCCCCAGTGTATATAGCCTGCCAGACCCTCCCCAGTGTATATGAGCCTGCCAGACCCTGCCCCATGTTGTATATAGATGCCTGCAGACCCTGCCCCAGTGTATATAGCCTGCCAGACCCTGCCCAGTGTATATAGCCTGCCAGACCCTGCCCCAAGTGCCGATATAGCCTGCCAGACCCTGCCCCAGTGTAATAGCCTGCCAGACCCTGCCCCAGTGTATTAGCCTGCCAGACCTGCCCCAGTGTATATAGCCTGCCAGACCCTGCCCCAGTGTATATAGCCTGCCAGACCCTGCCCCAGTGTATATAGCCTGCCAGACCCTGCCCCAGTATGCAGCCAGTCTCGTCGTACAGCCGGGTCCTCGCCACGTCTTGCAGCCAGTTGATTACAAAAATAAATCAAAACTTACCTTCCCGCAGCCCCCACGGGTCTTCAGCGCGATCCGTACGTCAGTGGCAGGTCCATGCGGCGCACAGTTATGACGTCAGCGGCCACCATTGACAGAGTGTGTGCCGGCTGCCGGCACACAAAATGCCATTGCTGCGGCTGACGTCCGATCATGTGTTGACGCACCGACTTGCTGCAGGACGGATCGCACAGAAGACCTACGGGGGCCACCAGAAAGGTGAGTTTTGAATTATTTATTTTTTGACTCGACCATAATCCGAGTTTGGGTTTTTCAGCACATTTTTTGTGCTGAAAAACTTGCTTATCCTTGAGTATATACAGTATATTGGAAGTGACTCGAACGGACACTAATGGAAGCCATGAAAAGTCCATTGAAAGAAATTAATATTTTAACAGATTCAAAAGACTTCTGTTGTTATTATTTTTTAGTGACGGAGGATAATAACAGAGGTCAAAAGCATTTGAAAACTGGACCTAAATTTGTGCATAACTTTTAATTTTTTATGGTTTTCAGGTTTTTGTAGTAGTTTGCAGGTACAAATATAAATGCCCTATGTGTCAGCTTTTGCTATTTTTTGTTTGGTAGTTTTTAACTAGTTAAATTTTGTTCATGCTTTCTGAGCCTGTAAATTGTGTAGAAATATGTTAATGGTATCCTCCTTCTCTCCAGATCCAAAAGCTATGTGACAGAGTCGCCTCATCGACCTTACTTGATGACAGACGAGATGCCGTACGAGCCCTCAAGTCCTTGTCCAAGGTTTGTTTTTAGCAATCATCTTGTTGTTTATTTATTTTTCTATCTAAAATTTAATCAGTTGAATAAAAATATTAAATAGCGGTGTGACTTGTGTCCGTCTGTCTGCATTTTGTAGTCAGATGATATCTCTTATAGGCTGAGTGACCTCCTGTCAAGTGGCCATAGAAATTACATCAGGAAGCTTAATATATAATAAAATGTGATAAGTAACCCTAAGGGTTACTTTAAATTTAAGTTGACAACTGGTGCAATGATACCCTCAACACAACTGGTAAAAGCCAATTTGTTAATTTCTCATAGATTTATCTAAGGAATAAAAAAAAAATTACAAACAGAGGATCGAGAATTGTTTTATGGAAAATACATGTATTTACTAGAATAGACTTTCAGGATATCTGAGAGGTATGCTGTACAGGGTTTGAGACCTTCCGTCCCGCCAGTATCCTGGGTATTTGGCAGATCAGGGGGCTGTGCACTCATACTGTATGCCCGCCCGCTTGAACGCCAGTCCCATGTCAGTGGTTGGATGGGCGCGTTAAGGACATCTGCAAGCCTGCAAATTAGAAACCCTTTTTTTTTTTCTTTCTGTGAACAGAAATACCGTCTAGAAGTGGGAACGCAGGCTATGGACCATCTGCTAAATGTATTACAGACTGACCGGTAAGAGGCCCTTTTATCCATGAGTTTCAACCTTTACTACTTCCATTATTTTTAGGAACCATGTAAGTGTGTATCACTGCTGTGCTGCTCCTAATTAGCTGATTGGTCGGGGGTGCTGAGTGTCAGACCCCCACTGATCTCTTGATGACCCATCAAAGTCCTCAAATCCACTTTAAAGGGGTTATCCGGGTTTAAAAATCTTTTTATGGCCGGGCTGGGGAGGGCTAGTTAAACATAATAAACATGGACTTACCTCCTCCGGCGCCGCTGATGTCCCGCGCCGCGGTCACTTCGATCCGTGCCCCTGTAAACAAACAGGGGCACGGAAGCCGCGCACAGGGAGCTTCCGGTCCGCGTTGTGCACGGCTCCTCCCATCCTTCCCTATCTCTCAGCGTTGTAAGCGCTGGGAGATGGTGCGCATGGGAGCATCCGGCCGGCCGGAAGCTCCCTGTGCGCCGGTGTAATGAAACCGGCGCACGGAGAAGATGGGCCGCGGCGCGGGACATCGGCAGCACCGGAGGAGGTAAGTACATGTTTATTATGTTTAAATAGCCCTCCCCAGCCCGGCCATAAAAAATGTTTTAATCCCGGATAACCCCTTTAACAAACAGTCAATGTTTTGCTACTCATGTCTCACTCAAGTGGCAGAGGATCTTGTTCTTATCTTGTAGCAAACAACGTGATTTTAATACACAATTGTAGGACCTTGATGGGTCATTATATGGCCTGTTTCCCTGTACTGGTGCTGTGCAAGTCAGGAGAGCAGCCTAGGGCTCATGGTACTCAGATACTCACTTTTCACATTCCCCATAAGCTACCTCAGTCTTTTTTTTTTACTCCTATATACAGCGGCAGTATGTGGCACTAAAGTCAGCAGATGTGATGAGGCAGTGAGGCGCCGGCAGTATGCAAATTCTGTAGTGCTGTAGTGAGTTGTGTACTGCCAGCACCTCACTGCCTTGCAATCTGGGACAAATACACACTGAGAATGGAAATGCAGTGAGCCGCATTCACATCTAAGTGCCCATGCTGAAAGTTGAGGGCTCACCACGCTAGCGCAAGTATGGCTTGCTGAAGTCGTTAGTAGGAGAGAGAATGTGGGAGAGGTTCCGGAGGAGGGACAAGTGGCGCTGATGGGCGGAGGGATCGGACAAGCAGACGAATGTTACGATTTGGAATGCCCTGTGCTGACGGGCTCCCTTTAATAATGCCAGTACCGGATTCAGAACCCAACACTTTGACATTAATTACCTATTCTTAGTATTGGCTATTAATATTCTGATCCTGGAAAATCCTGTTAACTGTATTTTTAGCTCCATTATAGTAGGATATTCTGTATTATCATGGTTAATTGCTGATCACATGAAAAAGACTGGTGACTCTTTGGCTGTTCTTCTACAGATTGATGTTCCTGCAGATTGCAGTGAAACATTATACAGATGGTCCCCGACTCAAGGACACCCGACTTACAGTCCAACCCTAGTTACAGACTGACCTCTCTGCCCACTGTGACCTCCAGTGAAGCTCTCTGGATGCTTTACTTAGGTCCCAGGCTGCAATGATCAGCTGTAAGGTCTCTGGAATGAAGCTTTTTGAATAATCCTTGTTCCCACGACACAAATTATTGAAAATCCAGTAGCCACAGGGACAATAAAAAGTTTATCTGGAGTTATAATTATGAAATATTCAATTTCCATCTTGCATACTAATTCAACTTAAAGGAAATGAACCAGTTAAAAAAACAAAAACATAGAAATACTCCCCCCCCACTCCTCTTGATGTTGATCCTGGAGCTGTCTTTCGCTATACTTGACACGCCGGGATCACCTAGAAAAGAAAGCTGAATGGAGTGCGGGGACAAGATGTCCGGCGCTCTTTGATGCTAATTATAACAAACTATAAGTACAATCCTAAAGAACCTATCTAGTATGTAACCGAGGGACTGCCTGCATGTTGCAGTTCTCTGTGTGGGGGATGGCTTTATGGCTTAGCAAGCAGTGCAGCTCTTTTGTTTTAAGGATTGATGGGTGACTTGGCAGGCAGGCCCCTAGTGATAAGTTAGTGAAGGCCTAATGTATTTGCCCACAGGAAAACGCCTTTTAAATGATTGGTGTATAAGAGGTTAAATGCTGTTATTCACCGTGCTTTTGTAAATGTAGGATGTCATATCTAGAACAACAGTAATAGCTGAGCTGTATTCCTGTAGAACATTATCAAGTTGTCATACCTACTGGATAGGACATAGTTGTCAGATCACAGTGGGCCCCACCAAATAAGAGGGCTGTGGTGTTATGGCTTCTGTGAACAGGGGCCACAAGACTGTGTATTAGATAAGTTGAATGTATATGATCTTATTTGATCAGAGGTTCTTTAGATTGAGCTGTCAATCAGAAAAGACCACCAGCATAAATAAAATACTTCTTATTCCTCTGTTTGGGATCCATATACTTACAGAATACATGTTATCTTTCAGTGCTGACTCTGAAATCATTGGCTACGCCTTGGATACACTTTACAATATCTTATCTAATGATGCAGAAGAGGCAGGTAAGTCTAGAGCCTCACATAGATGTTCCATATAGTGCACTCACTTTGGTTCATAAAATTCACAAAAATACTATTTATTTGAAGCTAACAGAAAGCGCCTGTCTGTTATACAGCCAGAAGTCCCTTTCCTAAACTGCTATAAAATATATTAAATACCGTTATTATGTGTGTTTGGTAGCAAAACGATATTCCATATTCTTTGCACTCAAAATACATCCAGCCGTTTTGGTGAAATCATAAATTATAGCTGGTCCCTTTAGGGCCAGATATTACATGTTTAACAATGCATGGGTAGCTGGAGTATATACGAAATATCTGCAGTAGTATTAACTCAATTATCCATAGTGTAACAAGCTGGATGACATAACCCATCTTTTATTCCGACCCGGCACTAGGTAAAGAACGTTGACAGGGCGTGGTACTTCTTAGGGAGAGTTCATCAAGGCTCACTCTGACAATCTGGAAATTATTGGTAGAAAGAAGCTGCAATTTTCTGCTTCTGTACAAACCCTTAAAATAAGAACAAGAAACTTTGTAATATCTGTACAGTACTCAGAAAAAATGGCATATCTACCAAAAAGTGCAAATCTACCATCAAAATGCAGCATGATAAACCAGGGACGCTTACTCATAGACTGTTGTAATCTTATGTTTGTTTTCATGGTTTCCTTCCCTCTAAATTCAACTTTTAAAATTGTGCTAATGAGCCAGAAGGGCCCATTACCAGACTATTCCATGCTGCAGATGTACAGGCTGTTACACTGCTCAAGGAGCACTTTACCCTCCCACTGTGTGCATTGTTCAGCTTTAGTGATATTATAGCAGGCAGAGGGAGGAAGCGCCGATCGAGGCCAGAGCACTTTATAGGCACAATTTTAAAAGTTGATTTTAGAAGGATGACCATGGATAGCAAATCTAAGAAGATTCAGTCACATTTCCTGGATCTATGAGTAAGTGGCCCTGGTTTATCATGATGAATTTATCCTCACTGTATTTCAAAGGGAGAAGCATAGCAGTTTGCCAGGTATGTGTTGCTTGTTGAATGCTGTTACAATAGTGTAGTCTTCCTCACTTTGACCTGAAATAGAACAATGCAAAGGATACAGACTAAATTCAGGTTTTAGACATTAGAAATCACTCGGAGGTAAAAACTTAATATCTTCTTAAAACCATATGTGCAGATTTTTTGGTTATGTTTGGTAATTCTAATAGAAATTAATATTCTTTGTGAATAGTTTTAATTAAATATATCCTACCATTGTGTTACTGCTACTATATCAACCTAGGTGTCTATACTTTGTCCAGATATATTTGTCATACTACAAAATCAACCCTGACTAGTGTGACACAATTCTTCTAGCCCTTTTAGCTTACTTATTCTACTAGTAGGCAATTTTTTTCACAATGACAAATGTAGGAAAATATTCGGGATCAGCAAAAATCACAGAGTTGGTAATACCTGTAGAGGCTCTGATATCTTTGTCTCCTGTTCTCAAGGACTTGTTTGGGAAGTATTTATTTTCACCTTGAGTCAATGGAGAATGAATTGTCAATAATTGAGCACCCAAGGACAAAGTTGTAGCACCCCCTACATATGACTTGCTGTTCAGCCATAGCTCCATCGAGTATAGTAAAATGAAATTGGTGAGAAATGAAGCAAAAAAATTGATCTCATCATTTTCCATTGAATCAGTTTGATGCATAGTCCCCTTAGTTTTCTGGCACTGATTCGCAGACAGAAAATGAGTCTGAATCAACATGGAAAAATGTTCAAATCTGCCTCTTTGATGTAAACAATCACAGTATAGACGTATAACAAAAGCAGCGTCCTTCCCTATCATGCTATGATTCAGAGCATACCTTTAAACAAAAAGCAATTAGTAATGATTTAGTGCATAGTATTAAATCGTCTTAATGTTCCCTACAGTACATATAAGGCCCAGTAGAATGTAAAATTTGCCGTAGATTAATATGTCAGCCTCTAGATATTCAGGAATGGCCATTTATACTCCGCTGCTCTGATTTTTCCCTTATTTTTCCCCCACAATTCCCCACCAAATTGTTCATGCAGTTGGTCATTCCCGTACATGGAGCCTCCTTCCCAGAGATACAGGTGAACTAGCACCTATGAATCCCTGCTTCTGGCACACAGACAGACTGCTCCTGTTGGTCCAGCGCCCTCACTCGCATGCACGTGTCAGCTTGCCACAATTGCTGCCGATACACTTCTGGTTTTGCGTTGTGTACATTGTTGTATAATGATATTTGTGCTTCTCGCTGTTAACACCAAAAGATGTTTTTTCTGCTTTGCCAGGTAGAGAGGATCTATATGCAGTATCGAGTTATGTTATGGCAGCACAGCAATGTAGAGCGTCTGCAGCATACGATACAATGTTGCTTTATTAACATGGCATGTTACAATCGTTACTAGATGTGTTTGGTTGATAATTATAGCCTTCATTTTTCTTTCTCGGATTGTAAACTTGTCTTCTTTCTTTTATGTCTTTGCAGCCGAATCTGAAGGTAAAATTTAGTGTCTGCATGATGTTTAGTCCCCTTTACTAACCTGGTGCTGGTTTAGTTTCATCATGTTTTGCTTTTCCATTTTCACTTAGGTCCCTACTAAACTTATTCACTCTTTTAGCCTTCTTGCTTCAAACAGTTGAGAGCTGTTGTTTTTTTCGTTGAACTGGGGCATTCTGTGATACTTGCAATAACCTGTGATCCAGAGAACATGGATGTAGTTCCCACGAGTATGTACGTTCTGCTACACTTACTGTCTATGAGAGTGCCAGAGACGACTGATTGCGGTGCCCGCCTATCTTTGGCAGTCGCAGTCAGTGAGTGGAGTGGCTGGGTACATACTTGATCTCATGGCCTATCAATTAGTGAGAACAGGGTCTCTGGATTGCGTGGGTCCCTTAATCGATCAGCTAGTTATCCCCTATCCCAGTGGTGGCGTACCTATATCACGGGTGCCAGAGGTGGCACTCGGAGCCCTTTCTGTGGGCACCAAGGCCTTCACCCCAACACAGAGTTTGCCAGATAGGACTTAAGGCTTTCTCCTGTGATCCAATACAGCCCAGGATGTTCCATGCTCAGCGCCATTTTAAAGCAACATCCTTGGCTGCCAGGACTACAGGAGGAGCGTAGAAGGTATGGATAGAGATGGATTGTCATTTGAGCTCCTGCTCTGGGTCCCCTGATTCTTCCTCTTCAGGGGACCGTGGAGAGAATCTACAATCCATTTTTCCCCATCTTTCTAATGTATTGGTGAACACAGGACACCAATACGATTAAAACCTGTTATACAGCAGGGATCAATAAGTTACTGCCTAAATTGTCATGTGGGCACTTTGCGACATATAAATGGGTTTTGGTTGCAGCTTGGGCACTCTGTCTCCAAAAGTCTCGCCATCACTGCCCTATCCTGTGTATAGGGAACAACTTCTAAACTTGGGATAACCCCCTTTAAGGGGTCAAAGAGTTCTAAAAGATTAAAAAAAAAAATCTTCTTTTATGTCCTCTTTTCTAGAGACTCTTCAGTATTGCTGCATGGCCCCAAAAAATAAATAAAAACACAAACACGTAAACACGTTATGGATGTAAATAGCAGGATATCAATAAGAGAAAAATGTTCTTTCTTTCTTAAAGGGAACCTGTCACCAGGAGACCCATTTTTAGCACTCCCCCAGTCCCCACAGAGCATAGTACATACACTGCCAAAGTGTTTTTGTATATAAGATATGTTATATTGTACCTTTCATTAGCATCTGCTGTGTGACTAGGCAGTTGCCTTTTGGGAGGGGCTGGAAAGGAGCAGAGCCTCAGAGTAGGACTGGTATTTTAAAAGGCAGTCCTGATAAGTTCCCCCATTGTGTTTCACGTCAATGTGACCGTCAAAAGGAATCTGATTAATAATTGTAATGTTTATTTAGTAAAACTCTGCTTTCACTACCTACTTGTCCTTGATTGAAAGTTCCATCTATGTCCAACATTGCACTTTCTGCACTGACTCTCACCCTCTCTGCAACTTGTATACACTGCTTATGTGCCACAACCAGTCAGTGGAGAAAGGTGTGATATTGGACAACACAGGGGGCTTTAGTCAGGACCAGATGTGAGTGTAGGGCAGCGTTTGCTGTGGAGGACCTAAACAGTTGCTATAAAGATGGATGAACAATTGTGTTGACTGGGAGCAGTCAGGAACACATTTCTATGTTTTTGGGACAATATTTGATTGTTTTCTTGCTAAAGAAGGAAACAGAATGTCAAATCCTCTACAAAAAAGTAGGAGAAATTGTAGTCCATTTATAAATTAATCACATTATGTCAAATACTTAATAACTCCAGTGTTGATCCAGAATTGTGAGCAGGAAAAGGGGCAATAACTTCTTGGACCCACCTAGAAAAATTTATCATAAATGTCCATGTGTTATAGAATTTAGATTTACAGAAATAGACATACAGGCAGTCCTCGGGTTACGTACAAGATAGGCTTGTTCTTAAGTTGAATTTGCGTGTAAGTCGGGACTGTATATTTTATTATTTTAACCCCAGGGAATTTTTTTTTGCTCTCTGACAACTGGATTTTAAAAATTTTGGATTCTCATAACCTGGATTAACAATAAAACTTGATTGCAGACACTTATGATAACTGTTATAGTTGTTTATTGTAGCCCAAGGCTAAAGTACAGTAAATTACCAACATCCAGTGGTCCATTTGCAACTAGGAGTCGTCTGTAAGTTGGGTGTTCTAAAGTAGGAGACCGCCTATATATGGATAATTTTTTAAAATTAGCACAGGGGCTCCAGATGCTCCTGGCTTCATTATTCTTTGATGCTGACATCTGTTGTTACTTAGACAATCCCTTTAAATCTAAGGTATTTTTCAGAAGAGATATGTTCTTACCTGCTGACAATATGATTGTTCTTTAAGACCATTCATTGCATTTTCACATCATTTTGTTTGACATCAGTCAATTCGTTCTCATAATAATAATCATATTCTACTGTGCATTACACATTACATGGTATATATGAAGGGTAAAAACATGGTCATTTGAAAAAAAAGCTTTCATGGTCCCGCTCGCAAGAGCTCACAGTCTATAAAGAGGAAGTGGTAACAAAGGAGGTATAAGTGCTTGTACAGTGGTCCAGCCATTTTGATAATGTATGAGAATAAGTAAAATCACCATGGCATGAGCCATTACCAGCCACCATCTTTATGTGCAGAGTCCAGCGTGAGGGGCCTTAAGAGTAACCTGTTTTATGGTATAAAGTGCTGAGAGATCACATAGACGGGAGGAGTAAACAGGAGTTGGTAAGTGAAAATAGAGTCAAAGGGGGAGATTTATCACACTCTGGCGCTCGGTGTGCCACTGCCTGATGTATACCCCCAGACCTCCTGCAACGCTGGATTTAGCAGGGGGCTCCGCACTCCTGTTATATCCGGCAGCTGGCTGCTCCAGCAGGGCAGGATAACCTGGCATAGAATTACACTGCAGCCTCCATATAGTTTTTGCGCAGGGCAGGAATGTTCTGCGCCAGACCACTCCGCTGCTAACTCAACGTAGAGGCAGCACAGGGGGTATAAGGCACAATGACTAGCTGTGCACCTATTACAGGCCCTGATAAATCCTCTTACCTCAAAGTGTTAAGTTATCAAGAAATTGACTATGGACACTACTATTTTCTCCATGACTCTTTTCTATATTGCTTTACAGAGGAGAACCCGCAAGCGCAGACAGACGATCTGGGAGTCCAGTTCACAGAAATGTTCATTAAACAACAGGAAAATGTCACAATTTTACTGTCTATCCTAGAGGTTCGTATTTCAAACTCCAGCTAACTAGAAGATTTAGGCTGAATTTACACGGACGTGTGCCCGCCATAGCGTGGCATGGTGGGCACTCGTCGCCCCCAGGGAGAGGAGGAGGCGATGAGCGCTGCTCACGCCACACTTCCATTGGGGGACGTATATACGTCGCTTAAATATAACCCCCCCACCCCCCAACGGCCGTGTGAATGAGGCCTTAGACTGAAAATAAAAAGGATACATACCCTTTTTCAGTTCAACTCATGTGAAGAAAAGTGATAAGTGTATGGCATCTGCATCTAATAACAGATACCCGTAGGTGACATTGTGACATATGATTGTTCTTTAAGACCATTCATTGCATTTTCACATTATTTTGTTTAGTCATTAGACTGATGTCAGACTCCAAAACTCCCCTACACTCTGTGTGACATTTTTTTTAACTCTCCTGTAAAAAGTGAGAAAGTTTTCATGATAAGTCACATTGGGGCATGATACAAACAAGATGAAACAGCTAGTAGCTTGAACAGTATTCCAAAAAGGCTCAGAAAAGTACTGAAGTAAATGAAGAAATCTATATATTATTTGTGTGCTGGGCAGTCACAATTTATACTGTTGAGAACTCCCCGTCCATCATGATTATTTTGCAGAAGAAAATACATTTTAGTGTTTCTTACCAATTTTGGATGTAAAACTTCCAGATTGGAGGCAGGGATTTCACTGCCCATTTAACATAAGTCCCATATATATTCCGTGTATCACTGCGCACCCAAAAACTCATGTGCCATATACCGGGCATATGAAGATTGGTCAAAATGGACAATGTTTATTATTGCTTCAATGACTTTTACAGGAGTTTGATTTCCATGTACGTTGGCCGGGTGTGAAGCTACTGACATGTCTACTGAAACAACAAGGACCTCAGGTTCAGCAGATTATTTTGGTCAGCCCTATGGGTAGGTGCTTCAAAGAATGGATTTATATTACTTTAGTGACACTATATAGTATGTTAAACAATGTTATATGCACATTTACAGGGATTTGGATAAATCTCTTTAAAGGGAACCTGTCATGACAATGGTGATTTGTACGTGATGACAGGTTCCAATAGCCTCTGGAATGTTGATTTAAAAATGCCTTTGTTGTGCATCTGAATAATCCCACAGCTTTTAAATTGTTTCTTTAACATTACCTGGCTCCCTGCCAGCAGTGTGTGGTGAGTCCCAGGGGGCAGTTCAAAAGAATGGAGTTATTTTCTCCTCAAAGCTACCACCCTCTTTCTCCTTCATCTCTCTCGCCCTCCCCGCCATCAGCTCACTGCAGCAAACAATTCTCATTTGAAACTGGCATAGAATTGCTGATAAATCTTCCCCTTTGTCTCAATCTTCTTTATCCTTTAGCTCTATAACATGCTGCCTGCATTTTATACTGCCTTTTTTATTGTGAGAACTCCCCCTCAAATCCCCAAACAAATGTGAGAACGTAATGGTACTACTATTTCATTTTGCTTAAAAGCTCTTACGAAAAGCTCTTACTAATTTATGATTCCTAGTTGAGACATAATATCTATGTTTCCTAAGATGTTTAAATTACATATTAAATGCTGAATTATATTTTTTAGGTGTTTCCAGACTCATGGATTTGCTAGATGACTCTAGAGAGGTGATCCGTAATGACGTAAGTGAAAGGCTAAACACCCATTCTTGTTTCAGACTTATGTCACCCTATCCTTGACATAGCAATCCAATTGTAGTTCCAGAACCATCTGTTCGGTCTCTGTGGTTTTGCCATAATGCCTAAACTAGATTTTTGTTGTGGGGGTGAGGGGTTTCATTTTTGATGTTTTGTCTTTTTAAAACTCTTAAACCTTGAATAAAATTCTAGATAAAAATAGCAGGTCCATAATTTTCTGGTTAGTAATGACCCCCCATAGACTACATAGACTAGCTCAGCTATGAATGTATCTCTTATTTGTGCTGCAGGGCCTACTACTGCTACAGCAACTGACAAAAAGCAATGCTGCCATACAGAAAATAGTAGCCTTCGAGAACGCTTTTGAGAGACTTCTTGACATCATCACAGAAGAAGGAAACAGCGATGGTGGTAAGTCCATACAGAGTCTAAAAGAAAACTGGTCTCAAAGCAGCCAGTCAGTGTAGCTTTCATTATTAACAAAATGAATAATGGAATGAAAGTTGCACTACACTCACAGCACAGCAAAACTACAAATTATTTTACTGTGATATTGCTGCAACTGAGGAAGAACATGCAGTTTTGTCATTATTTTACTATACAATATTGGCAAATACAGCATTGGTTCTTTTCAGTGTGTTCAACCACCCCTGGTTTTGGCTCACAGTAACTGAAGACCTAGCACAGATGTGAACAGGGCCTTAAAGGGGGTTTCCCATGAAAATTCTAAAATTTCAATACCTTGGTAATGTTAACAAGATCATTTTAACCCTTGACTTCACTGCTCAGTTTTATTGCTGTTTTAGCTGCTATGACGCAGGATGTCCTCTGTAAAATCCCAGGGTGTGGGCGGGGACTCTCTAAGCAGACACATTATGCTCCATCTAGTTCTATAGGGTGACAATATGGTGACATTATCAGGGTATAGGCTTATATACAGTTTATTTAGCTTCTGAACATTGTACTAGTATCTGACACATAGAGAGATGAGATGGTGAGGTCTATGAGACGCCTTTTCCACACAATGACAGTCAGCTCTGCTAAATCACTGCTATTACTTAACACACTACATCTGCTGTGCCCTCCTTCCCCAGATAAAGAACTTTTTTGTCTGTAGCTTGTAGTTCTCCTCACACTGCTGCCCTCAGGAACTCGGTGTCTGTATATCACAGCAAGATATCAGATTCTGTGTCAGTCCTGGAGAGATCAGTCCTGGACTGCAGGGGGACGGGGCTGGAGTGCAGAGAGAGAGAGAAACTCCGCTCCACGGCCGTCACACAGAAATTCAAGATGGCTTCCATGACCCTGTCAGAAGTTACAGGGTCATGTCTAGGGGCAACTGAAATTGTGCACACCAGGACTGATAAAGACAGGTTTGAAGTACATTTAAGAAACTTTTCTTTGTGGGAATAGTGTGCTCGACAAAATGTGTTTGCCTTACTTCTGAAAATCTTCCTATATTTCAAAATATGAATATATATTTATATTGTTTTTTCTGTTATTTTAATAGGTATTGTGGTAGAAGATTGCCTACTGCTACTCCAGAATCTATTAAAGTATAACAACTCAAATCAAAACTTCTTTAAAGAGGGCTCCTACATCCAACGTATGAAGCCTTGGTTTGAAGTGGGGGATGACAACTCTGGCTGGTCTGCACAGAAAGTAACAAACCTTCATTTGATGCTGCAGGTATACACCCTAAATTAAAACAGAGGTAACATTTTTAATAATTGGTTCTGATAACAAGGGACGTAAAATATTAGGCTGCTTTGGGACAGGGTCATACATTCTCCTATCACAATGCACTTTTACTTTCTTAGAGTGCTCTTGAGAAATAACTGTACCCTGATTTATATCTATGGGCAACTTTTTTTTTTTTTTAGTTTATTATAAAGCTAATTCCTACACTATTGTTTCTTATTGTACATTTGGCATATTTCCGTATCTAATCCAGCCTAATGATTTAGATATTTTTTTTCCTGAAGAGAAGTGGAAGCTAAATGAATAGGGATGCCTGAAGCCACATTTTCTTTAGACAGCGCAGTTTCAAAAATGTCCATAAATGGATTTATGAATAGTAATTAATATTTTCTTTGCAGCTGGTAAGGGTTCTGGTATCTCCAGGCAATCCTCCCGGGGCAACGAGCAGTTGTCAGAAGTTCATGTACCAGTGTGGTTTGCTGCAACAGCTGTGCATCATCTTGATGGCTACTGGGGTACCGGCAGACATATTAACAGAAGTAAGTATTTGCATACCTTTTCACCAATGCTAAGGCCCCCCTGCACATTAACGTAATGGTAACCGATATCTGGTCGCAAATGGTTGCCCGTCACAGCGTGGACATGTCCAGAAAAATATAGGACATGTCCTTTACTTCGCCATTCTACGGCGTCTGCCACTCGCATGTCTCTCCTGCGTGTGGCTGTACACTCGTCTGGTCCATAGCCCGTACGTGTGCAAGGGGCTAAAGGCTCAGTTATCCAATAATGTTTTGTGTTATAAAGGAAATTTACTGTGGATATTAGATATTTTTAGTTGCTGAAAGAAAATAATATAGATGGCACATTTGGAAAACAACCACAATAACTAATAAAGTCATGATGGACTCATCAATCATATAATAAATTATAAAAATTTCCTTTAAATGTCTGTTCTATTCCTGATCTAAGTATTTAGACCAGGGGTGACCAACTTTTATCACTCCATATGTCATATTGTCATACTGCTAAACTTTAATAGGCCACCTCAGTAACCAGCATCCTAGATTTAACAACAACCACAGTACAGCACAAAATGCCAACCCAGAAATGATAAATACCACAGTAAAGCATTAAATAGCCCCCCAGAAACCAAATACTGCATTCAGAGCAGCTAATGATAGTGCAGACCCCAGAGCAGTACCATAACGGTACTGGATACCACAAAGCTGGTGTAAAATACTGGAGATCCCCAAAGCATAAAACTACTAATACTGGAGACCCCCAGAGCATAAAACCACTAATACTGGAGACCCCATAAAAGACAATACTCGAGCCCCCTTGAGCATAAAACTCCTCTCCTTTCCGGTCTCCTCTTCTCCTCCCTCCAACACACTCCAGCTTATTTTCTCCTCCATGTGCCGCTCTGCTCTGTGTCCCGTTCTGGTTATATGTGGTGGCATCCGGACCCGAAGCAGTACTGCGCCAGTAGTAGGAGAGCACCCTAGAGCATTAGAGTACAGCTGACAAGTACTTACCACCACTGGGTCCTCTGCTCTGTGTCCTGACCTTGACGTGTACAACCAGTGTCAGGACAGCAATGAACGCCCCAATGAACGATTCCATCAGTTACATCAGTTATGGAAGTGCTCATTGGACTCTGTCAGCAGAGTGCGGACCACAACTCATGGCTGCATGTGGCCTGTCGGCGCGGATTGTGCATCCATGATCCTAGTTTTAGTTGAGATGATTGTGGCTGAACTTTATGTCGATGCCTAGGATTGAAGCTCCTCTCCTATAGATTAGAAAGGAAGGAATGGCCGCATATATCTCAAACACTGCTAGAGGGACCAGGAAACCAGGACTGTGGAGTCAGAGTCCAAGGTTTGGCTTACCGTCTCCACAACCCTGTGGAAGG
This sequence comes from Engystomops pustulosus, assembly GCA_019512145.1. NCBI lineage: Eukaryota > Metazoa > Chordata > Amphibia > Anura > Leptodactylidae > Engystomops > Engystomops pustulosus. The sequence goes on from CM033641.1 coordinate 110,210,858, forward strand.
CCCATCTTGCAGCTCCACAAATGTCCCAGTGTGAATACTCTTGCAATCTATAATGAAATGTTATACAGCTTCATTGTATGTTACGAACATCCAGATCCTGAAGCTGTACATATCTAATACTTCTCCTAGTGCTCTACAATGTATCAAGTCTTAATGGCCAACTATGAGTTAAGCAGCCTGTGCTAGGATGCAGAATTGATGAGCTGGATTGATGATTCATTATAAATTTTGTACAGTGATTTACCTTTTCTGACTTTACACGTGGAACTGACTATTGTTATTTATTCTTGCATTTAAAAGACTATAAATACAGTGTCGGAGGTCATCAGAGGCAGCCAAGTAAATCAGGACTACTTTGCATCTGTAAATGCTCCATCAAATCCCCCAAGGTAATCTTTAACCACTTTTTACATTGCGATGAGTGTTTCTTCTTGGCATAAGAATTGGTGATCCTTACAACCCTTACGATATGTAAGCCAAGCATCACTACACAGAATGTAATGTTCTATGTAATATATCTCTTTAGGAATGAGGGTTGAATATTTTTCCAAAAGTGAAGAGTAGGTCCATGCTGGCAGTGTTTCCTACCACCTGTAAAAAGTGGTTTTTGGACCCTCTTGAGACAGACTGTTTTGCCCTGTATACTGGTAAACTCCAAACTTACAAGAACACTTTTAAAGGAAATCTCCCATAAAATCAAGTATGATAAACTAGGGGCACTTACTCATAGATACAGGCACAGTGACTGTGGTAATCTTCTTATTTTTGTTATTCATGGCCTCAATCCTTCTAAAATCAACATTAAAAATTATGCTAATGAGTCTAATGGGCTACCCTAGCCCCTCTATGATTAGACTTTACAGGCTGTTATACTGTCGCACTCACCCCCTGCTTCCTCAGCACTGACAATAAGGCAGGAAGTGCTCACTGCACAAGTCCTGAGGGAACAAGGAGGGGGGATGAGACACTGTTTATATGTCTGTTAAGCCAGATCATGGCGGGGCTAAGGTAAGCCCCTCAATCTCTTTGGCGTAATTTAAAGGATTTTATTGATTTTTAGAAGGAAAAAGGCCATAGGTAGGAAATTTACCACAGCTTTGGTGTTTGGATGTATGAGTATCCCTGGTTCATCATGTTAGATTTCCTTTAAAGAGGTTTTCTGAGTTGGCACATGAAAAACGGGTTACAAATCACATTCCAATGCCATGGCACACATTTATTAGCTTTTTCCTGTCAGACAACATTTTATCTATCTGTTCACACACACCTTATTTTCTGCAGTGTTTATTTACATGCTGAAACAACAATTGCCATGAAGACTTGCAGAGCAGGCTGCATGCTTTGTGCTTCCTCCTTCTTTTCACTCCCATTCAGGTTTTTGATCTCAAGCATAGTCGCCAAGTCTGTGTATATTGCACCATGTTTCCCTTGTGCAGTTTACCCTTGCTGTCTATCAGCACATTATCAATAAGGCACTTTGTTCCTCCCCCAAGCTTCTACTCTTCTGGTTGTACCAACATTAGCATTTTCTCTTCCCTGCCATTCCACAGAGCCAGGACTCTGACCATGGGTATGACTTTCATGAAAAACTAAAATCCGGGCCAAGAGAGCAGGATATGTACAGATTTTAAAAAAACACATTTTAATTTTGTACAGAAAACCCTTTTAAGATGACCAAAAGAGGAATTCAGGTTACATGTTGTATTATCATCTGCTTTGCTTCTTTATTTCTGTGTAGGCCTGCGATCGTGGTACTGTTAATGTCCATGGTGAACGAGAGGCAGCCCTTTGTCCTAAGATGTGCCGTTCTTTACTGTTTCCAGTGCTTCCTTTACAAGAATCAGAAGGGTCAAGGAGAAATTGTAGCCACACTTCTACCTTCAACCATAGATGGTAATGTCTCTTGTGCATTCTTGGATATTGTTCTGACAAAATAATTCTGAAATTGGTGTCATTGCTGTTATTAAGATAACACCCCCCTCTTTTCTGAATTGCAAAGAATAAATAACATGCTCCGCAGATTGTAGTCTGCGACTAACCCACTTTACACAAGCACAGCAGGGAATATGTGGATACATGTTTAATGTCTGTCTCTTTAATGTTTCACAGCGACTTCACTGTCTGCTGGGCAGCTCCTCTGTGGAGGTCTCTTCTCTACGGATTCTCTCTCAAACTGGTGTGCCGCTGTGGCACTGGCACATGCCCTCTTAGAGAATTCTACCCAGAAGGAACAGCTGCTGAGAGTCCAGCTTGCTACGAGTATTGGAAACCCACCTGTATCTCTGCTGCAGCAGTGTACCAACATCTTGGCACAGGTATGAGAATTCATGTGGCTTCTGAAATGAGCCAATACAAGGTGCAAGGTCTCATTAGCTTTTTAGTAATTTTATTCCAAACTCCTTATAAGTAGAAGATATGTTTCAGGGAAAATCGCCCTCAAATCCAAATTGGTTTCTCAGATTTTAGATATTTTGCTACTCTTTTATTCTAACTTGAGTAGGGTTATATTGAAACATTTGCTCTCTTGTCTACAGTCAGGTATAACAAGCTACTGGATTGACATGAATAGTGTCCGGCCATAATTAGCGGCTAATAACCGCTTTGTGGTCATGATGGAGAGGCCCTTGGACTACAAGGACACTATTCATATCCAGAGGATGCATGCAGTACTCAGCTTTACATGACCATCTATTGATCTTTGCTACTAAGTGGGGGTGGATGACTTTGCCATTGTGTGATTTTGGATTAGAAGTACAGTATCAATAATTGCATTAACCATCTTGATAGAAATTAAAATTTTCACATATAATTTGCAGGGGGATAAGCTCGACAGACGGGTATGTATTTGTTGGCACTGCTCGCTGACACTGCAGGGCTTCTTTTACTTGCTTTTTCAATATGGGTTTTGTTTTTCTTATTTAACCCTTTCAATAACCGCTATGAAGTGACCTTTACTCACATGTTCTCTCCTGCTGTGGGGTATGTGGCTCATCACTGGGGCTTATAGGAAGCAGCTTGACTACTCCATGATTATCATGACTGTCTCAAAGAAAAACAGTCTTCAGTTGTAACAAATCCCAGCGCAGTATTCATTTTTTGTGGTGCTTTTCACAATTGAAAGCTGCTTTGTCATTTGTTGCTGTGGGCTACAGTGGCTGTATTTCTTTTAGACATTTGTCATAAATCTACCCCTGTATCTACTCAAATCAGGAGAAATGGGCAAGGTACTCTATTTCTTATTTAAAGATGCATTCTGAATCACCGTATGGATAAATGTAAGGCTTATTTCTTGATCCATAGTTCTCTGTTAGGCTACATTTACACTGACGTATGCCCACACAGCTACAGCTGGGCGGGCATACGTCAGCTGCAATGGAGAGGAGGAGGAGTGACCTCTCCATAGCAATCCATTACACATGGCCGTAACATGGGGAAAGTTAGGACATGTCCTATTTTTCCCGATGTATGGTGCGCTAGTATCGCTCTATGTGGCCATTGCTTTCTATGGGGGACATATGTCCCCAATACTGTCTTGTGAATGTAGCCGTAGATGGTGCAGTTGCATCTTTAAAGTAGCAAACAAATGCTTCCTTTCACCTGAGGTTCTATATCAACCTATTCTGTCTTATTCTTAATGTATGTGGTTCAAGCCTTGTTCCACATTTTGTGAAAGTGAAAAGTATCATAGGACAACCTTGGTCACACATGGAACGATTACGTTCACTCACCTTTACCACAAATAACATTACTAATACCCTCTAATTTATATTTATTTGAATGAGGGACTGAAGTAGGCCCAACTCCCCTACCAACTCCTTCACGTCGGTGTAACTGTACACACCTTTTACCAGGAACTGCTAAAATATACCTACTATTATGTCCAAATGCTGTAATGGCTTAAATAGAGGTGTGTAAATGTTGTTGCTCACTAGTAAGTATACTAGGCAAGATGAACCAAATTCTTTTTAGTCAGTCATTTCAGAGGAACACTGGTAAACTGGTAAAATATAATGAGAATCTGGTGTTCAAATTGAATGGAAATTTTGACCTAAGTTAAGAATAAAAAAATTATAAATAATTTCCCTGTATAATAGAGGATTTCTACACCGTCTGCATTGTTTAGTGACAACACCAGTTTATTGTGAAATATATTCTATAGACTGTTGTATTCTCGGTGCAATATTGGTGCCTTAACACAAGCTCAACCTGTTTATCATACTATTTCCCCTGGTTTTCTACATGTTGAGTTAGTATGCGATTGTTCAGCAATATAAAAATGGGGTTTTCACCTTATTCAAATTCATAACTCACCAATAGGATAGGTTTTTTAAAATTGTATTCTGGTAACTTAGAGTCATGCAATGTATGTTTTGTACCCTGAATAAATGGTGGTGCTCACTACTCCAAGTGCATGTCTGATCAGTTTTTCTATTCATTCTGTAATAATAGGGACTCATGAGTTTTGTGATTAGCGGTGACCCCAGTTCTTATAAAAATCACCAAACAAGGGTCATTAAATGTTTAATCTTTTATTGGTTGTTTTTGTCCCTTTAACAATTTGTTAAATTTAAATCATTTCTTGATTTTATAAAAATGACTAACCACTGCATATTGCATTATGGTGCTACCTAAACTGTTTGCAACTTTGTTACTAGACCATAATATTTTTGAAATGTTCCCAAAAGTTTCAGCATGTCTTGAGTGTTTTTTTTTAAGTGTGTGTGTGTGTGTGTGTAAAGAACCCTAACTTTCCATGGTTTTATGTCCCAATGATTTGGAGGCGATATCTGGGACTGATTAGCCCCATCTCCGAGCTTTCACAAGAAAGATCTGCCAAGAACCTTCCTACAATTTGATTTCAATGTGAAGCAGTTGCACATTTTTTCAGCTAGCAAATTTGTCAGCAGAAGGTGTATTCTTTTCTGAAGGGAGGCGCAAAAATAAAGTTATGTGAATGAGCAATGTGTATGACTAGCCTTTGTATGAGCCATTAGTGTGACTACTCTCTCAGCATGTGGCTCCGTCTGTGGCAAAGCATAGTTCAATAACATGGCGGAGGACACCAAATCCCCAGGGACGCCGTATCTTCAGACTGGCGCAGCTGATTGAATAACTATAACATCGGGCAATACACTCAGGAAAGGATTATATGATCCAACTTCAATTTTGCAAGTATATTGAAAGGTTTTTTTATTGGTATATGTTATAAACTGGTAAGTTCTCACAAACCGGAAAAAGTCTTTAGAAAGTTGATTTCGGAGCGGACTGTAATGAGGATATTGAAATTGATTTTGCGCCTTCCTTCAGAAAAGAATACATCTTCTGCTGACAAATTTGCTAGCTGAAAAAATGTCCAACTGCTTCACATTGAAATGAAATTGTAGGAAGGTTTTGGCAGATCTGGCAGGTCTGAAGATTCGGCGTCCCTGGGGATTTGGTGTTCTCAGCCATGTTTTTGAACTATGTTTTGCCACAGACCGAGCACGTGCTGAGAGAGTAGTCGCACTAATGGCTCATACAAAGGCTAGTCATACACATTGCTCATTCACAGAATTTGTCTCAACCATACATATTCAGTTGGTGCAGTTGAGTTGACATTGGAAGGTTGACTGACTCAACCAAGATTGTCAGGTTTACCTGTGTATGGTTATTTTGAATAAAGTTTTCAGGATTCTGCTACCTCTTAACAGATTGTTAGCATGATCTCATGTGTTTATTCATTGTCTTCCATTTCTGCAGGGTAGCAAGGTGCAGACCAGAGTTGGACTGTTAATGTTGCTGTGTACTTGGCTAACCAATTGCCCCATTGCAGTTACTCATTTCCTACACAATGCATCTAATGTGCCTTTTGTATCCTTTACTGTTCTGAGTTGTTTGTGTGATTGCCACTAGTTAAAGACAGTCTGTTAGATTCTTGATAGGGGTCCTGCAGTACTGCAAATCCAGAATCTAAATGGACAGTATCCCCTCATCAGTTCTGACTGAAGACTCTTGCCACTTCAAGCAAACCTTTCACCTGGAATTTCATTTTTAGCTGGTATGTTTATGCAGATTTTAAAAATGCTTTGTCAGTATTCTGAATCATTTCAGTAGTTTATATAAGCGTAAGACACTTTAACTGGCTCCCTGCCAGCAGCATGTGGTGAAACCCAGGGCAGGGGTAGCTGCAGTCAGTGTGTGCCTGTGTCTCCTCATGCCTTCTTCCTCTACCCCACACCATCCCCCTCCCTCTCCTGCCTGCTCAATGTACATGACATTAAGTGGGAGGGGTGAGGGAGTTGGATGAGTATGGGGACCCACCCCACACTGCTGGCAAGGAGCAGGGAATGTGAATTAAACTTGTACAAACCACTGAAATGGTTCAGAATGCTGGGAAATGCATTTGTAAAATCTGTATAGCATAGGATATTGGAACATCTCACCAGGGGGATAGGTTCCCTTTAACCAAACTTCAACAGTAAAATACTTCTAATAGCTAGTGATATCTTCTGTTTTTTAAGAATGTTTCTTCCTTAATGGACATACAGCTCACAGCTCAGATATCTGAAAATCTTGGAGAAGAGGAGCAGCTTGTTCAGGGTTTGTGTGCCCTGCTCCTGGGAATTTGTATTTACTATAACGATAACTCACTCGAAAGCAATACCAAGTAAGTGTCACTTAAAGGGAGTTAGCTTTCTTCCAAATTATCCTAGAAGCAAAACCAGAATTGCGTAGGGTACTATATAAACAGGAAAGGTAATAAAAAGAAAAGAACATAAACTTGTCATACATAATGAAAAACAACAAACAAGAAAAGTGTAAATATGTCACATAATAGGTAGACAGGCCATACTTATGGCGCAGCAAGAGCTTGACAAATGAACTGAGGACATAGAGTGCTACAAGTCCTACAACCCCTTCACGACTATCATACAGCTATATATATCATATTTCCACATAACCTGTGCAGATAGCACGTTTATAAAGATCTTGACAGTGGGCACTTTCAAATGGCTGAATCCTGGCACCTAGAAACAATAAATGGGAGAATCACACCTTATATAATATAATATCATAGTGTGTGGATGCTTCACAGACCCGGAGATATCCACTGTTAAAGTTGCAGTAAAAAATGTGATTATTTTTTTTTTTTTCTTTATATACAACTTTCTATTTCCAACTTTGTGGACATAAACTATAGTGAATTAAAATGCTACTGGCCCTTAAATCATCAGCCTATTGATTTTGTCCCTGTGGACCAGACAACGGAGGCAAGGCCTATCACAATTTAGGGTGGAACTATCATCAAAGAGCAGAGAAGCACACACATCATTACTATAGTAACAGAGCAGGACAGTTTGTTAGATCATCACTGGGAGCAGAAGATGATGGGTAGGAGCTGTTATTGACAACTGAGGGCTCATTGGAGTTGTAGTATCCTGTAAGGGCCATCTTGGAGATAACTCCACCTACTTTAGAAAGTCCATAAAATTTTGTGAATCGTAAGAGCAAACTATTTAAGCTCTATTTTGTGATTTAATGACAATGAGTTTTGTTGTATTCATTTATTTATAGCATTATGGGTTTTGGTATAAGACATTTATACTCCCAGAATCCCCTTTAACTTACAGTTTGCAGAAGTACATGCACTCTCTCCATCTGTAGTTAATAATGCTGTACATATTTATAAAATATTTTGGTAAAGGTTTATTCAGTTTAAAAAAAAATGTCATTACATTTGTAGTATTTTATCGGCTAATTTTAATTAATTTTTTTTTTTTTAAAAACCCATGTAATTAATTAAACTCCTAACAACTTGTATGTCATGAAAAGAAAATAAAGTAAAAATTGATATGCAAAGATATTGTCATTTAAAGAATATTGTCATATAATGTCACAAAGGGGTTAAGCATAACCGTTCCAGGTACACTAGTACATATGTCTACACTTAGTGTGGAGTAGGCTCCACAAGCAGGTCTTAACAGCTTGACTCCAGGGGCATTATCATGTATGAGATGTGAAAAGATAGTGATATGATAAGGTATGAAACCACTGGGACCCTGGGAGCAAATTATACCTATCAAGGGATATGAGGTGGGTGGAGTATTGTGATAACAAACTTATAGTTCTGCAAATAACATTTCTGACACTGAGGATGAGGCTATGCTTGCTGTTGAATCGGTCTCCAGTTCTCCTATGGGCAATGTCAACCATTGTACAAATGGATGATGCTGGGCAATATGGAAAGAAGAATATGGGTGCAGTAGTAGTAATGGCCACATTACCATCTACCAAGAATTTACTTTGTGTAAAGATGAACATTTTTTTTATTTTTTATTTTTTAAAAACTGGGAATGGATTGTGCCCTAAACACTGAGATTTTCATAGGATTTTCTGGATGTATATATAAAGTAACATGTTCTCCCTTTTTTGTTAATCCTCAAAAATTGGTTATGTTTCTTCAGAGAAAAGTTGAAGCAATTAATAGAAAAGAGAATAGGGAAGGAAATCTTCACAGAAAAGCTGGGCTTTATCACAAAGCATGAATTTTACTCGAAGGCTGCGCAGAAACCTCAACCAAGTTTTTCCAGTCCTGACCACATGATGTTTGATCATGAGTTTACCAAATTAGTGAAAGAATTAGAGGGTAAGACGCCTGTATACATTTTTTTGTATTTAAAATTATCTGAAGGATTTATTACATCCTATCTCCAGCTATAACAATTTCATAAATTAATACCAGGTTAATAATACTAAGTTATTTGTACGTGTTGTTACTTTATAAAGAGTAGCTAAACCTCTGGAGCCTCATTTTTTAGTTCAGAAATGAATAGTGCTGGTGATGTGAAAACTTTGTAATTTACTTTTGTTAAGTAAAACAGCTTCTCTGTGTCCTGTATTTGCTTGTTCTCCTGTAGTGAGAAGTGTATCTGAAAGCATTCAGGAAGCCTTTCACTTTAAACAGCTAAGGAGGCTAATGATTAACTCTTACCATAAATATAGAATATTTCCCTTGATGAGTCTGCTCTCTGTGAAGATTAGACTATTTAGTAAGTGTCTGTAAAGAGTTAAGTTATTGGGAGCATTATCACTTTTGTCCTCATCTGTTAGTGGAGAACAGGACAGAAAGCTGATTTACAGAAACTGCTTCAATAATGAAGAAAGGCAGAGGAAAAAAGAAGGAAACAGGAACATATTTATTTAATAAAGTATATTATTATGAATTGGCATTTGCACCATTTAAAATAAAAATGGTCAAAATGTATTTGCACTTTAAATGTACATATTACCATGGCAAGAAAATTTTAGCATTACTAAGCTTGTGTTGTATCGGAATATTTCTTTTTACACTCTTTTTGGCTCCAGCGGTCATCATAAAGGCTATCTACAAATCTAGTGAAGAAGATAAGAAAGAAGAGGAGGTGAAAAAATCTCTGGAGCAGCATGATAACATTATATCTCACTACAAAAATGTCATCAGAGAGCAGGTAAAAAAAAAAAAACTTTCATTGTGTAAGTTGTTATAGATGTTGGGTTTTGTGATTGTGATGTTATATTACAAATACCCCAAATGTGGATTCAAGGTAGATATCATATGTTGGATAGTGCATGTGCTCTTCATGCTTACACCATATATACAGAGAGACTTTTAGGCTCTGTTTTACATTGAATAAGCCAAATATATGACAGAACCATTGTGTAAGTATCCTTTATTCATTGAGAAATGCAATAATTTTTTAAACATTTTTTGATACTTTATTTAAATGTTAATCTATACTGGTTTGATTCTATTCTTTACCTTAAACACTACCTTGTGCAATATTTAGCTTGGTTTCTCTTTACATTCTGCATTGTGTCGTGCAAAGTGGTTAGAAGCCCTCAGGCGGGTTTATTATCAGTTTATTACAACTTAAAGGGAGTCAGGTGAGAGTGTGAAAGAAACCCAAGTGATAAAAAAGAAGATAACAAAATAAACAACAAATAAACCAAAATAAACAATAAAAACCTATAAGTGAAATGATGTCAGTCTATGATAAGTGTAAGGCAATGATATTAAATAGATGGACATGGCCTTAAATCTCTGTGAAACTAATGGTATCTGGTATAAGTGATAAAAGGCCCAATTCTTTCCTACAACCAGTCTCTCTTTTGTCTATGAGCATCTAGTATTTAACCTCTGCAGCTTTTTATAGAATAAGACAGATATGGGACAAAAAAAATTCTGTTCCAGAAAAAAATGCAGCCCCTTAGACCTTTATGTTTAAGAAAAGTTCCCTTTTTGTTCTTTTTCTTATGTGACTAGAAGAACTCAATAGCATAACAGTAGTAGTTCTACTATTTTGTCTACTCTCAGTCCAGCAACCACCATCATCACATTTCCTGTATAGTCTGAAAGGCTTTGTGAATATGATGTGATGTGGAAGCTCTTGTATATTTGGGGATTATAAAATGTATGTTCTTTCCATTTTCATTTTATAGGACTTACAACTCGAAGAATTGAAACAGACAGTCTCTACTTTACAAGCTAAAAATGAACAGTTCCAAACTACTGTCTCCCAGCAAGTTGCCCAGATTCAACAACACAAAGACCAGTACAATCTTCTCAAGGTGCAACTAGGTAATATCCATAAATAAATGTCCTCAGTATATGTAATACAGTAGTATTCAATGAATATTGTCTACTATACATTGTAATCTAAAGTAAAGATAGAAATGGTTTAAAATTATTTTAATAATTCATTTTGGATCTGTGCGGTTTTTTTGCCTTTTTTATGGCAATTTTCCAATACTCTTTGCTTATAGACTGTGTAAAGGACAGCCATCCTGACGTGCCTGTCTTAGTTTAAACTATATATTTTGTATGAAATAACAAATCAGGAGCATTTCACATAGGACTGTGTTGTGTTTATTGCTCTGTTATCCCCTACAGAAATTAATGAATAATTTGATTGCACAGCCAGATCATCTACCTGGACAATAAGCTGGCATTTAGATTGATTTGTACACTTCCTGACTTCTAGGGTTATAGCCCTGTTGGCAACCCCTTATTGTAAATTAATTCATAAATATCTTGCAAGATAGCAGCAGAATGGTAAAATACTGAACTAATAAAATATTGCAATACTACTATTTACAGCTATAAACAAGTGGTTCCAGGGCATTTTTAAAGGAAACCTACCGTGAGGAATCTAGTATCAGAAGTAGATCTGATGGCAGATTCCTCCTCCCAGTCTCTGCCCTAATCTGTAATTTGATAACCCTGGAACCTAACCGAACTTGTTAAAAACTTTGTTTTAGTAATATGTAAATTAACTGCAGGGGATAAAGGGACATATTACTAAAGGAATTATTATTATTATATAGAACACAGATTACACAGTGCTGCATATATCTTGTCAGATCGGTTCCTGTCCCCAATGGGGCTCACAATCTAATCAACCTACCAGTATGTTTTGGAGAGTGGGAGGAAACCCTGAGAGAACATACAAACTCTTTGCGAATGTTAACCCTGGCCCCCTTGAACCCAGGTCCCCAGCGCTGCAAGGCTGTAGTGCTGACCACTAAGCCACTGTGCCGCCCACATGTGGGAGCTGAGCCTTGTACACACCCCAGTAGCCTCTGCAGTTAACTTTATTTTAGTAATATATAAATTATTATATAACAAGTTAGGTTCCAGGATTATTAAATTTCAGATTACCATCATATCTACTTCTACTTTCCTTTAATAAATACTAATGCAGGATCTTTCCTTATAATGTGAGTAAAGCCATAGTTGTGAATATAATGTGTAATCTAATGTTTTGAAATGCCGTGCATTCACCCTATAGCAGTGGTGGTGAACCTATGGCACCGGTGCCAGAGGCGGCACTCAGAGCCCTTTCTGTGGGCACCTGGGCCATCACCCAAGCACACCAGCCAGGACTCAAAGAATCTTCCTGCAGTTCCAAGCAACTTAATAGATGCTGCTTTCAGTCATATATTTAAGTGATACTTCACTACTTGTTGAATAACACGGAGCAATAAGTGCTCTACTTTAATTTTTGGTTGGCACCTCACAATAAATAAGGGGGGTTTTGGGTTGCAGTTTGGGCACTCGGCCGCTAAAAGGTTCGCCATCACTGCTCTATAGTATAGTTTTTCTCCACTTCTTTGGAGGATCAGGTCTATTCACTCTGCTATTTCTTTATCCATAAAAAGGAAAAGATAACCAGCATCACAACTCGCATAACAGCAATGCACAGATCAATGGGTTCCAGTCTGAAGAAGTCAGCAGGTTGAAGGAGGAAATTGAGGAGCTGAAGAAACAGCATGATTTACTACAAGGAGAACTTTCTGAAAAGAACACTCTTATAGAAAACTTGGTGAGAATTTTTAGAATACGCTGGTGCTGTTGGGAAGAAGGCCCCATGTGACGTATAGAAGTAGCAGAAGGTGTCAATGATTTTGTAATATAATATCAATAAAATAGGTGGTGTGGTAAATGTTGTGCGCGTAGTTTGTCTGGGTTCTCCAAGTTTTTGGTTATATTTTTAGACTGAAATTTATGCAGAAGTAAAGGTTTTGAGCTTTTCACTTTCCATGTCTTAAATAACAGAGAACTTAGAAAAAATGGTAAAAGTAGTATTGGATACTCTTTGCTGCATTCCCCTCTAACCACCCCTGCTGTAGCCTATATTTTTATTGACTTCTATAGGAGAGTGTTGCGGATCTGCCTTAACATGATATAAAGGAACAGGTGGTTTTGTAATTATATTGTTATGGGTGATATCGTTAATGGTAATCCTGCATGACAATAAGATGATGGCTGAAAAGTGGCCAGTTTAGTGACCAGCATTTAATGGAGAGGGTTTGCAGATCCTTTACTAGATGATGTGCACTCAACCCAGCTTCTAGACATGGAGAAAAATGTAAAAAAAATGGTTGAAAATTGTTGAAATAAATTAGTGAATGACTATAAAAATGTGCTTACTGGCGCAATTAAAACTGGTTGGTGTTGTGATATACAAAATACCTCTTATCTTGGTATTTTAAGTAAGATCAGAATCACAAAATAAGCTGTAGTATGTCGCGCTCCACATATAGGGATATATTGTTCAAACTTACAGAATACGGTTGTTGTTACCTTTCTGATGTTAATGTTCTTTTTCATCTAACGTTCTGGATGGAAGGTAAAGGTAGTTGCACTTCTGTCGTCACGGATAGCAGCCCTGGCCGGTGGCTGCACTCTGATGTACGTGGCCGCTGCTTGAGGCTTGTCGGTTTTTCACTTTGGTGTCGTCACCACTTTGGCTACAGGAAGGAACGAGAACAAATTTCCAACATGTTTCCTTCGTCAAGGATCGTCACGCTCGTTCAGAAGTTTCCTTATGTATCTTTTTTAGTAAAGACTTCAGCTTATATTCCTGGATGGAGCTTCTTTAATGCTTCACAAGTCACTTTATTCTGTGTGCTGAAGTAATCCGATTGACTGGATACAACCTAGACACTTGCTGTCCCTTTTTAGCCCACAGACAGTAAAAGGACCTCAGTGTTAGTGGGTGAGTAAGTGAATCAACTAGCAGGGAGGACAGTAAGTTGCTTCCGAACGAGCATGACGATCCCTGACGAAGGAGACCGATTCAGTCTCCGAAACGCATTGGAAATTTGTTACTCGTTCCTTCCCGTAGCCAAAGTAGTGACGTCACCAAAGCGGAAACCAACGAGCCTCAAGCATCGTCCACGCATATCCGAGTGCAGCCACCGGCCAGGGCTGGTCTGGATCCGTGGAGACAGAAGTGCATCTACCTTTACCTTCTATCCGGAACGTTGGATGAATCGAACATTAACATCTGAAAGGTAACAACTACCGTATTCTATAAGTTTGAACTATATATCCCAATATGCGGAGCGCGACCTACTGCAGCTTATTTTGTGATTCTTAAAATAAATTTGTATCGGCTTATACACTTGATTTGACTAAAAGGTCATTTTGTAAAAATGTTTCCTTTTAAATTCCCTTTTCTGATTTGCATCCACAGAGTTGCAACCAAGCCGCAGGACAGACAGAACAAACCACTGGAGTGTCTGAGCAAGTCACAGAGCTCCAAAAAGTACTGTTCATTTTTTACAAGTACTTGTAGTAAAACATTGATTGTTTTTAATTATGTGCATGTTTCCACCAACATATGTACAATATTTCAGCCATTATTACCTGTTGATGTCATTTCTTGCCTTGTGAAAACTAATGGGATCCTTCACTTTGGTCATGTGATCATAGTGACCAAAAAATTACTTTAGTCTTAGTTTCCTGTTACGCTTCTAGTCAAATTGTGACACTGCTGCCACCATGTGATGCTGTACAATTGCCTCATGGGATAGATGGCAGAGCAGAAATATAGAGAAATCTTACAATCAAGATGGCATCAGAGCAGACACAACGTGACAATATAGGGAATTTTTAGCACACTGCAATTCATGTACTGTACATTACACACATACCAAACAAACTAATTCTGCTAGAGCCAGTTTTTGCTTACGACACAGTTGACCACAGTGTTGCTTAGTATTCATTAGAGCCAGAGCATATAGTAGTAATATTCATAAATATTTTAAGTGCAGATTATTCCACTTGTAGGAGGTTAAAATGTAGTACCTTTTGAAGATAGTTGATGAATGATACTATTCTTTATATTGTTAACAATTTTTTATTTTAATAATTTAAAGGAAATGGAAACGCTACGATCCCAACTACATGTTCAGTCTACAGAAATCAATAGGCTACAAGCAGAAAGAATGGAATTGCTCCAAAAAGTAGAAGCCAGTGTAAGTTGCCTCCGTGCACCCAATTTAATGCACTTATGTTTATATTAAATGTTTACTCTAGGTTTAAAGATTCAATCAATAAATTTGATAAAATATCAGATCAGCAGGGGTCCAACATCTGGCATCACCACTAATCACCATTTTGAAGTAGTCTCATTGAGTCGAGAAGCACACCTTACAATTCACAGGTGCCACATGGCCTGGTTGCAGCTCAGTCCATTAACTGACCTGACCTGCAACACGAAGCGCTGCTGCTGTGCAATATACTATAACATTCTGCAGTCCCCTTACTGCCCTGTGCCGGAAATACCCTCCGAAAAGAAATGCATGTGTAGGGATTTTCTGTTCTTGCTTACATTAGTATATTTTTCATTTAAATGTGGATTTTTTTGTAGTTTTTGTGTCCACAAAATATTTATATAGTATCTTGAAATATATGTTTTAGGTAACTTTAGCATGCTTTTAGTACACAGCAGACTACTTTTTTTATTTTGTAACAAATAACTAGTGTTGTGTAAATGAAGCCTTATATCCGCAACTGTATTGGGGCCCTGATGTGGCTGCACATAAAGGTCTATTACAATCGGTCACAATGCAGTGAGCATACTGTATCTCAAAGCACCATGACCGAGCCAGCCATGTGGCAACATATAGAGCAGGTTCTGTTGTTGGCCTGATTAGTGGCGCAGCTGCTCAGTTTCCTATGGAGATGAAAAAGGTGAGGAGCGCTTTCCTTCTCTACCTGGCTGTGTGCATGAAGCCTTAGCTTATCTTCATTTTTTTTTTCCCACAGGCTACAGTTACAGCTTCAGGCGACAGCGCTTCTGCTGCTTCCAAAAATAATGACTATGAGGAGAAAATAGCAGGTTTGCTGCGGGAGCTTAGTTCTCTAAAGGTTTGTCAGTCCCTGAGGTTTTGTACCTTATATAACCTGCATTTTATATTACATTGTTTATTAAGTCTGAACATTGAAAGACGTTGAAAAGTCTCATACATGTAGATGGAATTCATACTGCAGTCATGTTCATGGATTTTACTGCTCGTATAGTTTGACCTAAAATCTGAAATCTTTGCTGTTCTTTTCCCTTGGGAAAACCTTTTACGTGCAAAAATGATTAACTGGTTGAGGACCGGGCCCTTTCCTGTTTTTTCATTTCCATTTTTCACTCCCCACCTTCAAAAATCTATAACTTTTTTTTATTTTTACACATAAAGAGCTGTGTGACGGCTTGTTTTCTGCGTAACAAATTGCACTTCATAGTGATGGTATTGAATATTCCATGCCATGTACAGGCGGTCCCCTACTTAAGAACACCTGACTTTCATACGGCCCCTAGTTACAAACTGACCTCTGGATTTTGGTAATTTACTGTACTTTAGTCCTAGATACAATAAACAGTTATAACAGTCATCAATGGTGTCTGTAATTAAGATTTATTGTTAATCCTGGTTCTTATGACAATACAACATTTTTAAAATCCAATTGTCCAAAAAAATTTTGACTGGTTACAATTATAAAGTTCCAACTTGCATACAAACTCAACTTAAGAACAATCCTACAAAACCTATCTTGTATGTAACCCAGGGACTGCCTGTACTGGGAAGCAGGAAATAAATTCCAAATGCCGTGAAAATGGTAAAAAAACGCAGTCGCGCCATTTTCTTGTGGGCTTGGATATTACGGCTTTCACTGTGCGCCCCAAATGACATGTCTACTTTATTCTTTGGGTTGGTACGATCACGGGGACACCAAATTTGTATAGGTTTTATGTTTTCATACATTTACAAAAATTAAAACCTCCTGTACAAATTTTTTATTTTTATTTTGCCATCTTCTGGCGCTAATAACTTTTTTATACTTTGGTGTACGGAGCTGTGGGTGGTGTCATTTTTTGCGACATTTGATAATATTTTCAATGATATCATTTTTAGGACTGTACGACCTTTTGATCACTTTTTATAGATTTTTTTTTTATATTTTTCAAAATTGCAAAAAAATGTCATTTTCAACTTTGTGCACTATTTTCCATTACGGGGTAAAACGCAGTGAAAAAAAACGTTAGTATATTTTGATAGATCAGGCATTTTCAGGTGCATCAATACCTAATGTGTTTATGATTTTTACTGTTTATTTATATTTATATCAGTTCTAGGGAAAGGGGGGTGATTAGAATTTTTAGGTTTTTTTATTATAATTTTTTTACTATTTTTCAGACTCCTTAGCGTACTTTAACCCTAGGTTGTCTTATCGATCCTATCATATACTGCCATACTACAGTATGGCAGTATATGGGGATTTTCCTCCTCATTCATTACAATGTGCTATCAGGGTTAAAACGAAACAGCCTTGGGTCTTCGGAAGACCTGAGGCTGTCATGGTGACGGATCGCTGCTCCCTGATGACGTGACGGGGAGCGACGATCCTAGGCAAGCTTTGCTGGCAGCGATTGCCTGATAACACCCACGATTGGTGCTAGCACCGATCGCAGGTGTTACCGGTAAGTCTTTGCTGCAATACGCAGCAAAGACTTACCGGCTATGGAGAGGGCTCATGGCGGGCGGTTGTGAACCAGTTAAAAAAAAATAAAAATCAATCCCCACCCTTTTCCCCCATTCATTTGTTCAGTTTTTATAATATAGTAGCTGATTATGCATCACTCTAAAATTACTTCTATGAGATCCCCCTGTGAGGTGCATGTTATGCCATGACCTATTTGTAAGGCAACTATTGTGCAACAAAATCAACAAAAATCATCAAATTTGCATTGTTTCAATTTGATGTGTTACTGATAGACCACATTTGGATTTAAAATATTTTCCTTTAGTTGATTTGATTAGTATTGCTAGTAATAACTAGTTTTTCTTTTGTCTAAGGATGAAGTTAACTTGCTATCCGTGGAGAAGTCGACTTTAAAGCGGGAGCTCGATTCAGCTCACAGCACAACAGCGATTTTACAAGATGAGAAACTTAAACTAGGGCAAGAAGTTTCTGAATCCAAGAAGGAACAAGATGATCTTCTGATTCTTTTGGCTGATCAAGACCAAAAAATCCTGAGTCTGAAGAATAAACTAAAAGAACTTGGGGAACAGGTTAGACTTTTTTAGATTAAAGTGAACTTTCAGCAGAGAAATATGGCAAATTAAATATATTGCCTTGATTGCTCGTAGTATGTTATTGAGCAGGAGCAGACCTGTTTGTGTTTGTACTCGTCAATCATCTACTCTTTTGAATCGTTCAGTACTTCCAAGACGAGAGGTTATGTTAACAAACGGGGGTCATACACCCACTTTTGTCATTTTGTCATTGCTGTGATACACCATGCTGCAAGAGGGCTATTTGGATATCTGAGATTGTAGTTAATGGGAACCGGTCAGAGAAAATTTACATAATAAACCACATAACACCTTCTACGTCATGTTTCTTGCATGGTTCACTGTGGTGGCATCATTAACTTTGAACAGAACTGTAGCACTGAAGTCCAGCTCTGCCTTCCCTACAATGCACCCTTCAATGTAATTGGGTGGCCTGTGTGGATGTGAAATCTGACAATAGTCACACAGGTGCGCTGCTTGTTATATTATAGAGGGTAATCACAGCTGTGTGTTATAATGAGCTGAGCACCTTCATGTCCATCGCATGACCATGGTCAGAATTCTGTCCACTGGAAGTAAACAAAGAAGCTTTCTAAAGAAGGACAGCAAGCAGAGATCTAGAAAACTGTGGAATTGATACAGAAATTAGATTTTTTTTATTGCTACAGAATCATGTTTACTTTTTGTGCTGTTACTTTGGATCTTTCCACAGAACATCTGCAGCATGTTTGAACATACCATAAAAAGAGAAAATTGCTCTAACACATTCTCTCTATTTATTAGGTGGATGATGAAGATGATTTGGAATCCGGAGACGCAGGCGATGAAGATGACCTGGATGAAGAAGATAGCAGAGACGATGATATGTAGAGACATTCGTACTCCCTGATTTTGTTTTATTTTTACAGTAATAAACCTCTCTAGTAATTCCTCTAATTGAACCTATTGGACTCTTTGAAGGTAAAAGGTGAAGGCGGGAACCAATGGAAGTCATTTAGGTTCTAGAGCAGTTGCCATACATCTTTAATCTAGTTTCGCACATTCTCAAGCCTTTCTTTCTATGGCTTGGCGATGTGATCTTTTTATTGCTCTGCCAGTGTTATATTGCACCTTATTCTCTGTGGTGCTCCCCTGTACTCTTGCCAAGTGCAGAACATTGCTATGCAATGTCAAATGTCCCCTTTCCCTTGTGCATCTAGTTGATTCGCCTGAAACTTGCTGCTACGGCCTCTTCACAGCAAACACTGAATAGATTTCTCTTTATACAGAGGTTGGAATAGAATGAAACAGGAGGTGGATCATTCCTTACTCCCCTGTAACTGTAAAGAGTTTTAATACAAGCATATTAGACCTGGAAGTGTAAGTCTAGTGCCTTTACACCTGAGACAGCTGCTTTCCTCAGTGGTCATATCTTATTTTTCAGAATCTGTGGGAGGCATTAGTATTTGTAGTTCTGCTAGATCCTTGTTTCTTTTATTTGCACCAAGAAGTTTTTAAACATGGAGGGAGGGCCCCCCAAAAAAACACTTAACACCCTGGAACATATTTTCAAAATTGTGGCCATTTCCACTAGTTCACTGTACCGATAACGTTATATAATTTATTGGCTTAAGTCAGGCCATAGAGATTTAGCCACAGAAAGACGTTTTAAGAGTGAAAATATGAATTACATTAATTTCATGTTTTACAAATAAAATAATGCATTTACTTATCATTGTTTGGTGTGACTTTTTCTTTAAATGTATAATGGCTGTATCATGTAACAGCTTACTCATATTTCTAATTGGGAAATGTTAAGATATCAGCCTATTTCTAATGTGTGCGATATGAGTAAAATAAAAAATACTTTAAATGTGAAAACTAGTAAAAATATTAACCTGTCAATGATCTGGTGACAACTGAGTTCTGGATCAGATGTGATATTTTAACCGTAACTAAAGTTTTAGCGGAATTTTAGAAATAATAATTCACATAATAGAAAACTTTGTGATATTCTTTATTAAAGACCTATATTGCTGTGTGAGTCTTTTCAGACATTTCCTCTAGCTATGCAGAGTTCATCTGTAGCCTCCTCTTCTTATCTATATGCCATGCAAGGAGCTTCAGACACCCTGCTCATTGCAGGAGAAAGAAGAGGATCTGATATTTAATTCACAAGACTGCAGCACAAAATGTAATTCAATCATTCCTATGATATTTTTAATAGATGTTGTTATTTTACACATTAGATATAGATAGACACACTATATAGAGTGAAAAACTTAATTGTCTCCCCTTGCATTGTCTGGTTTCTCTATGGTAGCCATAATAGGTGATGTCAAATATTGGGCTGTAGTAAGCGATTCTTGTGAAGTTTGTACTGTGGTCACAGGCATCTTTGGTGTTCTGGTGATTGTGCTCAATGTTGGCTGCTTTCCCTAAAAGAACACAGAAGAGTATGGTTAAAGGACACCTGTCATCAGGTCTCTGTCACTATTTCAGTCACCACTACCTGTTAGAGCAGCTCACAAGGATCCCATCCCAGCATTTATCTAGTTAATGTATACATCAATCATTGTAAAATCATCTTTTCTTTATTATGTAAATGAGGCTGGTCACATGGAGAGAGAAAGTAATGTCATCCCTGTTACCCCTCCCCTCTCCTCCCCCTGCTCATGTCTGTGTGTAATGTATAGGAAAGCATGGCTAGTGTCTCTGCTTTATCTGCTGTACCTGACATGTTCTGCTGTAACATGGCTGCAGCCTGGAGCTGCTGTATCTCTCCTATACACACAGGCTGCAGGGGGCGCCAGAACCAGGACGCACATGGAGAAGCCATTACACCATTATACCTCATCATTATACAGGCTATCAGTCTAGCACTGTAGGTGTGGTTGTGCCTCCCACTCATGAATAAGCTGGATAGCTGAATATAATAATGACTTGTTGGACCAATTTCGGGTCATTTGCTTTAGGACCTCATTGCTTAAGTTTACAGGCATGTAGAGGGACAATGAAGGGATAGAGGCAATGCTTTCTAATGGCAGTTTATGAAATAATATATTAAGTTTTGGGGGTTAATTTGCCTGACGGGTTGTCTTTTAATGTATATTCATCATATGCAACTTTTATCAGAATGTCGTGCATTTAGGTAAAATAAATATTTTTATGTATAAAATGTTATTATGTAAGTACTTACACAATTTTTCCGAACAAAACTAGGATACCTGGGATAATACTGGAAGAGACGACATAAGTCATATTGTTAATGTGAACCCCTGTTATAGAAATCTCACACAGTCTCTCATATGTTCTTACTGTGATGATGGAAAAACATTATACCTTCTTATTAAGATCTTTGAATCCATGTTTTGGGAAATACCTATGCCTTGGAAAAGATTTTCCCCTCTGCAGACAAAAAAAAAAAACTATTCAAGCAAAGGTATTGGTAAAATAGTAGTATGCTGATCTTCAATGTACAATATGTAAAAGTTATATGCAAAGTTTTTTTTTCTGGTCCAATTCATCAAGTGAATTAAAGGGAACGTGTCACCACATTTTCACAAATTATGAGAATCTGTCACTGGCTCAGATTCCTAGCAACTAACTACCACCCTTCTTTTAGCTAAAAATAGTTTCCCTTACATCCCCATAAATCAACTTTATGTTATATTACCTGGCATCAGAGGGAGTGTGTCCTACTCAGCCAGTTCCTCTCATCTACTCCAAATCACATACCTCTTCTCAGCATGTCATGTGACCAGGGTGACATCATCTAAGGTCCTGTTACATTTGCAGTGTATACCCCATGTATGTTTATGATCACATGAAATCACAGCATGTGGCTCAGAATTCCTAATTTACATTTTGAATAAAAATTTATTTTGGAAGAATTACAGTCCACAACTTTTATTTCTGAAAGTATGTCTGGAAAGAACAACTGCTAACAGCCCAATTACTACATGAGGAGAGGGAGGAGTGATTCTGGAGTAAGTCTCTTTTAGTAGTGGGAATTAAATGGTTACCATCAAACAAAGATTACTGGTTGTTTCTATACAGGCGGCCCCTTAAGGACACCCGACTTACAGATGACCCCTAGTTAAAGATGGACCCCTGTGACTTATGGTGGAGCTTTCTGGATGCAGTACTATAGTCAAGACTGCAATGATCAGCTGTAAGGTGTCTGTAATTAAGTTTTATTGATAATCCTTGGTCCAATTACAGCAAAAAATTTTGAAACTCCAATTGTCACTGGGGCAAAAAAATTTGTCTAGAACTACAATTTTAAAATATTCAGTTCCGACTTACATGCAAATTCAACTTAAGAACAAACCTATCTTGTATGTAACCCGGGGACTGCCTGTATTAATAATCCCCCTGAAATCATTTAGAAAATACATCTGAAGATTTTGAATTGGTTAACGATGTGACCAGTGGAGATGATGGGTATAACAGGTTAAAGTTAGTTATTGTATGGCAACAACTTACCGGATAACAATAAACTGCCATGAGAAACAGGGCAAACACCAACATGTACTTCATCTTCAAATCCTGGTACGGGTAGCAGAAAATAATTATAAACAATGGGTCAGATATATAAAAAGTGTCCTAAGGTTAGACAGTGCAAAGTTAGACTAGACAGTCTTATTCTGCTCCAGATTTATATAAGTGTCTGGTGCTGGGTAATAAATCTGTCCTAGTATAAGACTGTCTAGTCGTACTCTGCACATCCTATTAGTTGGCTTACTTTCCGCCAGAAAGTTAGGACAAAATTCGGGTCAGGAGTACTTTTGGCACACAAACCTTTTTTTGCATGAGATCCACAGGCCACACCCCTTTCGAGCTATTCACAGGAGCACCAGAAAATTGTCTACACCCCTTTTATAAATGTGGTGCATTTTTCATGCAAGCTACAACAGAAATGTGTCATAGACCAATTAATAAAGCTCCCCCAGGGTAATTACAACCAGTCAGCTATATTCATTGCATGCTCCTGAAGTGTTGAAGGGGCACATAATATTTTCCCAATAAAAAGTGTGGCTTTACAATGAAGCCAGAAGACTACAAAATCTAGAGGTCTTTCCTGCCAGCGTCTGAGAATGGGTATCTCAAAGGACAGCTGGCACAAGCGCCGCAAGACTGGAGGCAAAAGGAAACCCTACCACAAGAAGAGGAAGTATGAGCTAGGACCCCCTGCTGCCAACACAAAGATTGGTCCTCACCATATCGACACTGTGAGAGTCTGCGGTGGAAACATGAAATACCTTGCTCTGAGGTTGGACGCTGCAAAATCTAGAGGTCAAGTTATGGTACAAATGCAGATAGGCACAATCCATAACATCCAGTCACACATATATGCATATTTCCTAGAATCCCCCAATGGCTGTGAACCACCACACGGTAGCAAGGCAGCCTTAATTGGCAACGTCTCTGTAAGGAGAACTCTTACTTCCTGACTTTATACATATATATATATATATATATATATATATATAGATAGATAGATATATATATGTATTCAGATAGATATATTATTTTGTTTAACCTGTTTTAAATTTTCTCATAGTTTTATTTCCTAAAAAAATAAAATAAAAATATAATAAATAATTTTCTGGTGACGCATTACCATTGAAGTCTATTTAACTGTGAAAATGTTGTATTAATCAATAGTAGAGTGTGTGCAAGAGGAGTATTTCTGGGCATCAGAAGTATTCTGCATTTTAAACAGGTTTCTTCTGGTAGTCTTTATAGTAATTTTCTGTTGTAGCAATCATATCTAAAGTACAACATGATGCCAGGACATCAGCACACGACTCCAACCATTGCTATGGGAGTTGTTATGGTGAAATGTGTATGCACAAAAAATGACTGCATGGCCTCCAGATCCACCTGAATCATGCTAATGAGCCTGCCAATTTACAGGCTGTTCCAATGAGTAGAACATCCTCTCTCCCTCTGACTGTGTGATCTAGCAGAAGGAGGAAGTGCAGGGGGATGAGGACAGGGCTGAACCTAGGTTCTCGGCTGCCTGAGGCAAGTTATAGAATGGCGCCCCCTTCAGCCCATCCAGTAGTAAGATATCAGGGTAATATTTCTAGAAATTGGGTTCTCCGTGTAGTGTTTCACACCCATACTGACAATGGGTGTGAAGAGATACTATTTTCATGAGTCAGGTCCTTTTTAGCAGTGGGTGAATGTGCCCCTCATGCTGCCCCCAGGTTGTGGTGCTGCCTGAGGCAAGATGCTCAAATTGTCTCATGACTGCTGCTCCCCTAGATGGGAGACCTGCTATGCCTGGAAATCCTGACAGGATCTGGAAACACCCCCGAGAGCCATTTAGGTCATTAGCATAATAATACAAGTTTATTTTAGAAAGACATGGATAGCAATAAAAGAAGATTACAACAGCCACAGAGCCTGGATATAGGAGTAAGTGCCCCTAGTTTATCATGATGGATTTTGATGGTAGATTTCCTTTAATGAGTCAAAACAAAATTAAATATTCCCCTTAAGCAGCTTAAAGGACACCTGTCAGCTCAAAAAAAGGACTAGCTGCACATACTAATGAAAAACTGCCCCTAGCGCTCTTCCATTTATCACATAAAATGGTAGCATAACATACTGATAAGCTCTGTCACACTGTGGCATTTAGCAGTCTGATCGCCTGCCATATCTTCCAGTGTATTCACGAGGGGGCCCCTCTCTTCTGTTTCTCCGCCCCCCATGCTAGATGACTGTAGCGTGTGCCAGGCTTGATGCTGCAGTCACCACCCCCTCATGAATAGGCTGGACCCCTGGCAGATGTGGCTGGCGATCGGACCACTAAGTGCCACAGTGTGGCGGAGCTTATCAGTATGTTCTGCTACAGCAATGATTTAACAGTGCGATAGATGGAAGAGGCTAGGGATAGTTTTTTAATAGAATGTGTAGCCGCTCCCTTTTTTGAGCTGACAGGTGTCCTGTAGACAAAATAAAAACAATCAAAACTCTTGCTAGCTTGTGCACATTTTGTGCAAGTTTGTGACAATGCAGTGAATTGTTCCATCACAACAGGTTACGTGTCCTAACTGCAATAAATAGTACATCAGAGGGCCTTAGGCAATGTACACACATAACACCTTATACATATTTACACACAAATGTACTAAATATAAACACAAATGCAAGTTAAAACACTCATACCCATTTACAAATAACACAGACAGTTACCTGGCATACAAAAGCTTACAGGAAATTTACCATCAAAATCAGCCATGGACACTTACTCATAGATCCAGGCACCATGACTGTGGTAATCCTTTTATATTTGTCATAAGCCCCTGAAAGGTAGATTGGTCATGGACAGTTAGAGATCACATGACCCTTCATCTCCGGTCATTCTATGGACAGGAATGGCAGATAAGGTAAAATATATTTCTGAACCAGGAGGCCTGACTTTACATTTCAAAGTGGTGCAGAACGTTTAATAGATGTATATTAGTAAGTGACCTAATATCCTGCTTCCCACATGTTACAGAAAACTTAGAGTAAAGTTGACAGCCCTTTGAAGGACTTCCGTTTCATTGCTTTTATTGTTGTAATTGGTAAAGGATTATAAAATTGCCATGTAGCACTAAAGTCTTTGTAAGTGAGATAATTCAGATCTTACCTGAGAGAAAGGCAGACAGCTGTGGGAGGTGTCATGAGTAGAGTCACTGCTGTCTTATATATGCGACAAGTCATAACCCACAAATGAGATTATTGTCTTACTGATGGTGGGTCATTTTTTTACCTCTTTGGAGAATGATGCGTATCCTTTCTTGACAACCCATGTTTTAAAACAAAGGCTTATTTGAAGAGCCAAACCAGAAGATCCCAGCTTCCTGTGCCAAGTATCGCTTAGTCATTATTCTTGGTTTCTATCAACAACAGGATGTCTATTAAATATTTTTTCGTATAGACATGGATTCAACTCTTAGAAAACCAAATTGACCCCCTTTAATGAGTCATTCACACATTTCTACATAATTTTAAATAACATTAATAGTAGTTCTTTACTATCAAATTATTAAAGTGCCATGTGTATATTTTAATAAAGATTTACTCCTCAATAATATAACATTGTAAGAGAATTTTATTTTTCTGGTTTAGGGCTGTTTCACATTAGTGTTGGTGTCTCCGTTTTGTCTCTGTCAAAAAAGTGAAGGTATAACATTACTTTGAAAATATAACACATGGATTTTCATCCTCATCATTGGAAAATAGATGTTTCATCAGCTTTTTTTTTGCAAAACCATAGACTTCTATTTATTTCTGTGATCCGCATCCTTGAAAAAAATAGGACATGTTTCATAATTTTTTCCAAGGACAACGGATCAGTGAAAATACAAACCAATGTGAAAACACCCATAGAAATCAATTGCTTTGTGAGGGATCTGTGGAAATCACATAACCCAAACCAACCTTCGGGACATCACTCCATCATACAGAGATTTTAAATAAAAAAACTTCCCGTGTCCCCCATATCTCCTCCACCATCGCTTCCTCCCTCAGGACGTCATACATGTCTGCCCCACTCCTCACTGGCCACTCCTATGGGACTAGGGACACTGCTCTGCAAACAGAAAGGTAAACTTTGATCTAACTTCAAAAAAGTTCACTTCCAGACTCAAAAAAATGCATAATTCAATTTACAAGGATACTAATCGTAGAGCTGGTATAAATCTATACAATCATTTAACCATTTCTTGCCTTATAAGCTTCAACTTATATAGAATCAAACAGCAAATATAGTTACATAAAGCCTTGTACAATAGATGCTACAACAGAGGTGGAATAACTTGTAAATCCCAATCTATGATCTTCTCCACCAAACATTACCTGTGGGTACAAATACAATCTGCATCACATTGAACCAATATTGGACCCTACATATCCATTTCAGTTTAACCATGTTTCTGAATGCCATGTGCTCACAGCTACAACCTTTACAGATCATGCCGCTAGGGTTGTGGTCAGTACTCTGGACATTCCTTTTCACATATACTGAAGCCTTTGCTCCGCTTGTCACACGGTACCCCCATATACCACTGGCTGAGAGAGCCATGAAGCCACATAAGAGCCGTACAATATGCACATGCTCCCCCAGTAGATAAATACTATAACGAAAACAAAAAAAAAAGAGAGGCAAAACAAGAGGACGGCGCCTCGTGTATTATCGTAGGATAAATGGGAAAAAGTAAATTAAATTGAAATTCAAATATCCGAGGGACATGTATAGAGAGGGAGGGTATGGACAGTACCCCCCCCTGAGAATCGTGCTCACCTTAAATAGCTTAAATCGAGCGTAGAGATACTCCATAAGCTGCCCAACAGCTTGCTGGTATTCGCTTTATGCAAAGGCTGAACCGGTGTCACAAGCATAAAATGGGATTAGAAAACCAAGAAAAAGGCTGGCACGGCGCTATTATGGAGAGAGTCTTCTGGTAAGTTTAAATTGTTTATTCCAAAAACTGTAAACGCGTTTCGGGCGGAACATCCTTCTTCAAGTACAAATGGTAATAGCTAATCTTTGTGCGCTGGATCCATTCAGTGCTGGAGCGCCTGATGTCATGTACCTAGGCCAGTGATGGCGAACCTATGGCACTGGTGCCAGAGGTGGCACTCGGAGCCCTTTCTCTGGGCACTCAGGCCATCAGCCTAGGACAGAGTTCACCAAACAGGACCAAATCCATTAAATCTTCCTGCAGTCCTAGGCAACTTATGAGATGCTGCGCTCAGCGCTATTTTACAGCGACACTTCATTGACTGTTTGGAACTGCTTGAAAAGTGAGGTGGTGTTAAAAGAACTGCATTATCTTTGGAGGTCCTCCTGCTGGACCAACCATTCTTCCTGTACAGAGAGACCCTGGAGAGAAGCTACAATGATAGTCTGAATTTGCCCACCTTCTTCCAACTGTATTGGTGGCCTCAGGTTGCCAATACAATTAAAGAAGTGGAAGAACAGGTAGCAATAAGTTACTGCTTAAAATGGCACATCAGGGTAAATAAGTGGGATTTTGGTTGCAGTTTGGGCACTCGGTCTCTAAAAGGTTCGCCATCACTGACCTAGGCGCTCCAGCACTAAATGGATCCAGCGCACAACGATTAGCTATTTCCATTTGTACTTGAAGAAGGGTGTTCCGCCCGAAACGCGTTTACAGTTTTTGGAATAAACAATTTAAACTTACCAGAAGACTCTCTCCATAATAGCGCCCCCCCAGTAGATAGGTAGTCCCAGTGTCACGGGTGTCCCTGCGATCTAGGTCTCGGATTGTAGGCACCGACTGCCTGTTCCTGATGACGAGGCTGTCTAACGTTCCTGTACCTCGACCTTGGCGCCTGTGGAACGACCTGGTGGTACCACGCCGCAGCAAGACCATCTTGCTTTGCGGCGGGCTCTGGTGAAGACCGGGTGCCACTTAGATTCTGGTTCCAGGTGTCTGCTTACATCATCATCCATGGTCCAGGGGGTTCACTACTCTAAATCCTGACACCCACCACATGCCTCCCAGCACATAGGTAGCCACAGTACATACCTCCCAGCACATAGGTAGACACAACACATACCTCCCAGCACATAGGTAGCCACAGCACATACCTCCCAGCACATAGGTAGACACAACACATACCTCCCAGCACATAGGTAGTCACAGCACATACCTCCCAGCACATAGGTAGCCACAGCACATACCTCCCAACACATAGGTAGCCACAGCACATACCTCCCAGCACATAGGTAGCCACAGCACATACTCTCCCACACAAGGATGCCAAGCATACCTCCCCACATATGGAGCCACATGCACATACTCCCACACATGTAGCCACAGCACATACCTCCCAACACATAGGTAGCCACAGCACATTATGGTGGGCATCTAAATTAGGATAAGCTGTATGGAACCAGCACCTCGTACACACTGATGGAGGTCCGTACAGAGAAATCCAAACTCAATCCACATAAACATTTTTTAGAATATTGGCCATAAACTCAGGATCTAGTTTGGAGGCAGACCAGTTACTCCCCCTACTCCTGTAGAATGTGGAAAGGAGAGATCTATACATTAGGGATTGGAACCCAGCACAAGTAGCAATCAAAGACAGTATCCGACAGATATGACATATGTGGACCCTAGAAACAACACGAACACTGCGGAAAACAGCAGACCTGCCGGGTTAAGGACTCCACACGCAGTCGCATCTGAGTTTACGAGGATTGCTGAATTGATTGTGAATACTTACCCAATCCTGGTCGAAAAAACAGCATGCTTGCCCTCTACTGTACAAAGAATATGCGTACGATACAGTACAGTATGGATCAGGCAGGGGGCGGTCCTCCTCTCCACATAGATACCGCCCATCAGGCACCGATTGGTCAAATCAACCTGACTCAAACATAGCGTCATTGATGACGCGCTGCCAGCTGATTGGCTACTCAGGGAGGCTCGCCGGCGGTGACGAGCCCAGGATCTGATTTAAAAGGAGGACAGATGCGGCGCGCGCCGCGGCTAACAATATGCTGGG
Organism: Engystomops pustulosus; assembly: GCA_019512145.1. Taxonomy (NCBI): domain Eukaryota; kingdom Metazoa; phylum Chordata; class Amphibia; order Anura; family Leptodactylidae; genus Engystomops; species Engystomops pustulosus. Next base: position 110,240,255 of record CM033641.1, read on the forward strand.
CGTGCACACAGCACATCCGTCTGAATAATCTATACCCTAGTTTTTCGTGCCTCTCCTTAAAGACCCCTGATGAGTTCTGGCAAAACGAAACGCGTTGGGTCCTAGGGTGAATTCAGTGTGAATGGCAGCGATAGGGCAATTTGTAGCTTCTATTAATTAGCTGAACAGCCAGGAGTATGTGTGTGAATGGTACTACCAGATAGGCAGCAGACAAGACCGGTATAGCTCAATGGTAGAAGGGCTACACATATAAAAAAAGTAGCACAAATCGCTTAAGCCAACCTTCACCAATGGCTCAAACACAGTCGCAATAAGCCAAAGGTAGATAACAATACCATCTAGCCACTCCGGGGAAAAAAATATCAGTGAAGAAGCAGCAGTTCATACCCAGTACTGCCGTAGTCGCCCTGCCAGAAACACTGAGTGGTGATATAACACTATATCCAAAATCACCACTGTGCTGTATAAAATATGCCCGCTGTAGCCACGCGGGCATATCTTTGTGTGCATGAGGCCTTAGGCTTTCTGCTTAATCAAAAATAAACTTCCTATCATAGTGAAAAGAAGTATTGATTATAGACATAATGTGGCAGAGCTGTAGTGAGAAAGGGAGGGGGCAAGATTGTGGAGCAACCCAGGGAGTTTGATATACTTAGGGAAACGTAATCTGCCTCTGTTTTTAGGTATAAATAAAAATTAATCACCATATTTTTTATATATATTACGTAATCATCTCAGAATAAAGAAGTAAGACAATGAAAAGAGGTGTATGATTGTTTTATCATAGGAGACTGGAGATTATTCGTATCTATTGCTAAATTTTCAGAATTAATTGTTAATATAGTAGGTGTTTGTTAGGGAGCTCCTCCAGTTTCCTCTGGTGTCAAAGTGCTTTCTCCACTTAATAATGGTATCTTTGAGGTTTATACAAAGGATAATACAAACAGTAATGTCAAAGCACAGGAATAACACACACAGTAATGTAACTGTACAGGACTTATAGTATTATTTAAACCTACAAATAATTTAGCGTATTCCAAACAACCAAATAAATATTAATTCATATTTTATGAAATTCATACATAATAAAATCAGAAAAAGGGCGGGGGGGAGGGGGTCATTAAAATGCAGTACATGTATGGGAAAACATACAGGGGAGAACTCATATGTAGTATAGTAAAATATATATTTATCTCTCAATGTATATTCAACTTATAGTATTAATCAGACCAAATAATAACCATTAAAATATACCTTAGGAATAATGCAAATATGCTGCAGTTAATGTATAATTGATGCACATAACTCCATAGTAAAACTACCTAGAGCTAAGTGTAATTTTTCCTGCTACCATCACTTATGCTCCTTAGAAATTTGTAACATAAGCCATTCATTGATGGGCCCATAACAGCTGCTATCCAGCTAACCTTGTAGTTATTATGCCCAAGCCAAGACTAAAGGTAGCACTTTCAATGTAATGTGTTTCCCTCTCTAGTTTGTTGAGTGCCTACCATCTAATTTTGCCTGGGGGTGCTAGAGATTTTTTTCCCTATTGAGGGTGATGTGTATTATTTCTTTCAATAGAGAAGGTGTGGCTATTTAACAGTGAGGATTATTGTTTTGTATTACACATGTGACAAAGGAGCTAAAATTAGTTCCTGGCTAGAAATGTTCACAGAAATAAATACAATGGGAGATATGTTCCTAAAGCTGGAAATGTACTGTAAATGGGGTGTTTTGTAGGAGAATTGGATCATAGAGATAAAAGTGAAATTCATAACAGTGGTGTCAGGATTCAGGGGTAGTCGACCCACTAAACCACCAAGGACGATGACATAAGTCGACACCTGGGAGCTGAGTCTAAGTGGTACCCGGCTTTTACCAGAGCCTGACGCAAAGCGGGTTGGACTGGCTGCGGCGTGGTACCACCAGGTTGCTCCACAGGCACGACTTTGTCCACGGTGGTGGCCAAGGCGAGATGCAGAATGGTGGGGCAGAGTCGGGGACAGGCAGGAGGTCAGGACAGGCATCACGGGATCAGAGTCAGGGACGTAGCGGTAGGACAGGAGAGGCAGCACAGGAGCGAAGTCAGGAACGGAATCGAGGTCACAACGGGAAATCTGGATAAACGCACAGGGCAAGGAACACAGCTTTTTCAATGGCATGGAAGCACAAAGATCCGGCAATTATTGGTGCACTGGGCCTTTAAATCTTACAGAGCCGAATCCAGGGAGGATGAGTGAGGCTGCAGCAGAGAAGAAGGGGCACAAGGAAGCACACGAGTGCGCCTGCGACCTGGGAGTGTGGTTGCAGGAGCCATGCTCCCTTTACTTTGCAATAAAATGTTGCTTAATATTATATGTGTATTTATGTACTCTTATTATGACAGCCATAAATACAGACAAAGTCAATGAAAAGAAAGACAGCACCCCCGTCTCCTCCTCAGACTATCAGATTCTATCACTAACTTCCTCTCTAAGACTTCTACAACTCTCTGATTCTCCTCCCCATCAGGAAGGAAACATCCTTGACTCGGTCTTTGCCTGACTTCTGTCTCTGACTTCACTAATACTGGGGCACATTTACCAAGAGTGGTGAAAACTGCACTGAATGTGGTTTGCCAGTGTATAGGGCAGGGTGTGCCAGATTCATGAAGAACAGGTTCCAGAAATCATGAATCCCTGTACTGGCCTGACAGAGTTCACCAGCTTTTTTGTGGTTCACCTTTAACATTGGGTGTGCATCACAATTATGTTGGATTTGCATGATATATCTGGCGCACGGTCCGACTGAGCCCCAAAACGCCCCTAATTTGTGTTGCATGATGCCTTGTTCAGCCGCACCACAAAACGGTAATGTGAGACACAAAAGTGTTTCAAATACCTGTGCAAGCAGTTTGCACAAAAAAGAATGTGCAAAGTCTGACAGAAAACTGGCACAAGAGCCTTAGTAAATGTGCCCCACTGCCTTTCCACTTTCAGACCATCACCATCTCTCTTTTACTGCAAATAGTTTTTCTCTTGTAAAGAATATACCCATTTATCACACATACCTGAATCTATGTGCCATTAGTGCTCACCATCCTGCAGAAACTGTGCAGTTATCACTGTCCCAGTCTCCTCTCTAGCCTTCCTAACTTGGCTTAACCATTATGTTACCATTATGTTCTCAAAAGTGCGCCGGATAAAATGGCAACACCCTCAGTTTGAGCCTTTCGACACATCGGCAAACCTCACAGCTCGGTTTCAGGGGCTTGTGTACTGGATACATTGTATATTTTTACAAAGCCACTGAGGAAGAGAGCAAGGGGGGGGGGACCAAGAATCCAGTGCATTAGTTGGAGAAGCTGCTGTTAAAATCTTCTTAGCTAAAGGCAGGAACACCCCTGCCAATACATATGCAGGCTGGTAGTTGCGAATAGCTCCTTCTCCAGGTTAGGAGCTGTCTGAGGGAGTCATGAACCCTCTAGGAAGTTTCCAGCACTGGGTCATTATGTAATAGCAGCTGTAGATTCTGCCTGAACAGGTAACAGTTAAATAAGATGTTATCCAATTACGTGGCTGTATTGTAAACTGGAGTGTGATTGGAGAGGTGCTACCACCTGAGCAGGGGGAGTATAAAACCCCTGTGCAGTGAGAGCACATGGTCCAGTCCAAACTACAGGAGTCTGAGAGTGAACAGAGAGTTACAGTGCACAGCACACCTTTAGTGCTGACGGAAATCAATCCTAGGAACAGAGTCAGGAGACTCAAATCCAGAGCTGCAGCTTCCACAGTTTGGACTCAACTCCATCTAAATTATCTCAGCCTGCATCTACTACCAGACTGGTGCTTTATTCCTGAGCACCTCTCTCCACAACCACTCCAGTACCAGAACCTGCTGTTGACCGATTAGGCCCGTGGCCTGCTACTTGTTCAATAAAGAACCGTGAGTTGATTTGCACAACGTTGCCTCCATCTGATCCCTATATATGGCTGTCTACCACCACGGGCTTCCCCATCCATTACCCAGGGACTTATCTTACAGACATTCAGGGGCTGCCCCAGGGAGAACCAGTACATCAGCCTCTCCCTCCATATTTCTTGCACACACCACCTGCTGGAGACCTGCCAGGGCGCAGGGATGTTGCACAGGTAATTAATAAGTGAGAATTAATATAATATTATACCATAAGTTTGTTCAATGCACATAACAGTAGTGATAGCAATAATGTATGTATAATACCTATTTTATAAAGTACAGTAACTGTTGGTCTCTGTTAGTGTATACAGGCTGGCACTTCACTGTTTATCTCTGTTAGTATATAGAGGCTGGCGCTACCCTTTTGGTCTTTGTGTACAAATAAACAGTGGCAGTGACAGACTGCACAGCCTGTAACTATACTAACAGAGACCAACAGTGCAGTGCCAGCCTGTATATACTAAAATAGACAAACAGTGCAGCACCAGCACGTATATACTAAAATACACAAACAGAACAGAGCAAACCTGTATATACTAACATAGACAAACAGGGCAGTGCCAACCTGTATATACTAACATAGACAAACAGGGCAGCGCCAACCTGTAAATACTAACATAGACAAGCAGGGCAGCGCCAGCCTGTATATACTAACAGAGCCCAACAGTGCAGTGCCAGCCTGTATATACTAAAATAGACAAACAGTGCAGCACCAGCACGTATATACTAAAATACACAAACAGAACAGCGCAAACCTGTATATACTAACATAGACAAACAGGGCAGCGCCAACCTGTATATACTAACATAGACAAACAGGGCAGTGCCAACCTGTATATACTAACATAGACAAACAGGACAGCGCCAGCCTGTATATACTAACATAGACAAACAGGGCAGCGCCAGCCTGTATATACTAACATAGACAAACAGGGCAGCGCCAGACTGTATATATTACCATAGACAAACAGGACAGCGCCAGCCTGTATATACTAACATAGACAAACAGGGCAGCGCCAGCCTGTATATACTAACATAGACAAACAGGGCAGCGCCAGACTGTATATATTACCATAGACAAACAGGGCAGTGCCAGCCTCCATATACTGTACTAACAGAGACCAACTAGGCAGTGCCAGAGTGTATATACTATCAGAGACGTGGCAGAGACGGGCAGTACAACAGCACAGGGGCACCCTGCATCATGTATAACCAAAATGCTTGGATTATTTTCCTGGGTAAATGTTGGACCAGTGAAATCAACACACAGTCCATATCCCAAAGATCTCAAAGATAAATCTACCTGTAATATAACTCATACATTGCATTGAATTACATGATTTTCTATGAACCACTAAATTCCACTTTATAAGCTAGATATCCACTTTATTAGGTTATAGGTAATAATACTAGGTATAGGCATTATTGATTCACAACAATACATTGAACAAACTTATAGGGATTTTCAGTGATAAGAGATGTGTGCACATCATTAACAAATACAGTGGCTATAAGCCACTATCTGCCATGAGGCGGGATGAAAATTTCGCCTCAGGCGGCAGATGTGGAGCCCTGAGGCAGGCGGCTAAATAGCTGTGGGTGATTTGGGCACTCGCCCGAATCACCCACTAGCACTACGGACCTTTTGCTGCAACTATTCATATTCTCACTGTAGCGCTGCTCTATGGCTCTGGAGGACGCAGGCAGCGTGACATCATCAAACGCCGCCTGCTTCCTCCAGAGCCATAGAGCAGCGCTGCCCGGCAGGAGGATGGAGGGGCAGACTGGCCTTATGTTCTGTTTGGGGAAGGCTGGATCCCGGTGTGCTGCTCCTTGTTGGCTGAAGGGTCCAACGGGATGGCTGTTCGGAGGTTTCTCTGCTCGGTGGAGCAGCAGTCAGCTGGAGTGTGATCACTTTGCTGCTGCTCCACCACAGCCTCAGACAGCCAGGAAGGATCCTCCACTGAGCTGAGCTCTACTCCTGCTGCAGAAGCTCTGGTAAGCTAGCCCCGCCCACCAGCTCGGAGCTTCTGAAGATCATCAGCAGCTATGTGTGCTGCTGTCTGCTGTGCATGTTGCTGTGGTAATCTACAGGTATGCTACATGTATATGCTGTGTGTATGCTGCAGCCTTCTGTGTATGTTTTGTGTGTATACTGTGTATGTATGCTGCATGTATATGCTGTGTGTGATGCTGCATGCATATGCTGTGTATGCTGCTGCCTGCTGTGGATGATACTGTGTGATGCTGCATGTATATGATGCTGTGTATGCTGCTGTGTGATGCTGCATGTATATGATGTGTATGATGCTGTGCGATGATGCATGTATATGCTGTGTATGATGCTGTGTGATGATGCATGTATATGCTGTGTATGATGCTGTGTGATGCTGCTGCCTGCTGTGGATGATACTGTGTGATGCTGCATGTATATGCTGTGTGATGCTACATGTATATTCTGTGTATGATGCTGTGTGATGATGCATGTATATGCTGTGTGTGATGCTGCATGTATATGCTGCGTGATGCTGCTGCCTGCTGTGGATGATACTGTGTGATGCTGCATGTATATTCTGTGTATGATGCTGTGTGATGCTGCATGTATATGCTGTGTATGATGCTGTGTGATGCTGCATGTATATGCTGTGTATGATGCTGTGTGAATGCTGCATGTCTGTGCTGTGTATGATGCTGTGTATGATGCTGTGTGATGCTGCATGTATATGCTGTGGGTGATACTGTATGATGCTGCATGTATATGCTGTGTATGATGCTGTATGAATGCTGCTGCCTGTTGTGGATGATACTGTGTGATGCTGCATGTATATGATGCTGTGTATGATGCTGTGTGATGCTGCATGTATATGATGCTGTGGATGATACTGTGTGATGCTGCATGTATATGATGCTGTGTATGATGCTGTGTGATGCTGCATGTATATGCTGTGGATGATGCTGTGTGATGCTGCATGTATATGCTGTGGATGATGCTGCATGTATATGCTGTGGATGATGCTGTGTGATGCTGCATGTATATGCTGTGGATGATGCTGCATGTATATGCTGTGGATGATGCTGTGTGATGCTGCATGTATATGCTGTGGATGATACTGCATGTATATGCTGTGGATGATGCTGTGTGATACTGCATGTATATGCTGTGTGATGCTACATGTATATGCTGTGTGTGATGCTGCATGTATATGCTGTGTATGATGCTGTGTGATGCTGCATGTATATGCTGTGTATGATGCTGTGTGTGATGCTGTGGATGATGCTGGATGTGTGTATGTATGCTGTGTATGTATAATGATGTGTGTATGATGCTGTGTATGCTGCTTCCTGCTGTGTGTGATGCTGTGTATGCTGCATGTATATTCAGTGTGTGTGTGATGCTGTGTATGTATGGTGTGGCTCTGCCAGTGCTAGTTGCTTGTCTTCCAGAGCTACAGACTCCCCTCCCCGCTGATCTGCGACAATTGCTGTGTTGTCGGCAGTGAAAGAAGGGGATGAGAGAGAAGCAGAGATGGCGCAGGAAGAAGAACATGGCTGTCCGGCCCCACTAATGTCTCTCCTGACCCCTTCTCCATACTCCAGGTGCTCAGCTCTGAGGTTTTCACTCTCCCACAAACTGCTGACACATGGGGTTTCCTTCAGCCTCTCTTACCTCACACCTCCCTTAGCTGCTATTTTCCCTCCTCCTCCTGCTTACTTATTTTGCTCCTTATTTGACCCCTTCAGTTACTCTTTTGCCCCCTCCATCTACCACCTGCTGATGTACCACAATTTTTGCAGCGATAAGCAATCAGAACCCGGTGTCTTGTATTGTTTTATTACAAGACACCGGGTTCTGGTTACGGATCACATGCGTTACCTATACACAATCTGGTCAAGGCCCGCCCCTGTACACTAGCGCTGCGTTTGTAAATACAGTGGGCTAAATATAGAAGGAGATCAGGGCTAGGTTTTTTTTTTGGGGGGGGGGGGGGCAGCATTTCAGTTTTCGCCTCAGGCAGCAAAAAAGCTAGAATCGGCCCTGCGTGCAATATACCCTGAATTATGGCTCAAACATGGCGCACAATCTGAGATTTCCTCAGATGATGTCTGAGGGACATGTAACGGAATACTCCTCAACCATGTGATGATAGTAAGTTTGTGTATTGCTTTTTTGTGCCTCATATCTCAATTCACCACTCGGTGTCACTCTCATCTATTGCAGTATAATCTAGGGTTAGTGTCCAGATTAGTCTCCAGGAGTGTATTCTGTACAGTAGATCATAAACCAGGACAGGAATTGTTCATCCTCAAGGTACACGTTTACCATGTTTTATAGTAACATAATAAAAGTTTTAACTAATTTTCCCTGTATATATGTATGAAAAAGTTTGGGCACCCCTATTAATCTTAAAGCGGTGTTCCCATTACAGTAAGTTAAATGTTATTGTCTGTGTAATGGAAAGTTATACAGATTCCCAATATACTTTCTGTATCAATTCCTAGTGGTTTTCTAGATCTCTGCTTGCTGTCATTCTATAAGAAGCTGTTATGTTTACTTCCAGTAAACAGAAATGTGACCAAGGTCACACAGGTGCACTGCTCGTTATAACCCACAGCTCTTATTACTCACTTTGATATAACGAGCCGCACACCTGTGTGACAATGGTCAAATTTTTGTCCACTGGAAGTAAACATAGAAGCTTTTAAGGACAGGAAGCAGAGATCTAGAAAAACCATGAGGAATTGATACAGAAAGTATATTGGAAAATTGTAAACATTTTTATCATAAAACATTAATTTGCTGTATTGAGAATACCCCTTTAATCATTTTTAGTTATCAAAATTTGGGTTTCTGCAACAGCTATTTCAGTTTGATATATCTAATAACTGATGGACACAGTAATATTTCAGGATTGAAATGAGGTTTATTGTACTAACAGAAAATGTGCAATATGCATTTAAACTAAATTTGACAGGTGCAAAGGTATGGGTACCCTTATCATTTGCTTGATTTGAATACTCCTAACTACTTTTTACTAACTTACTGAATCACTAAATTGGTTTGGTAACCTCATTGAGCTTTGAATTTCATAGCCAGGTCTATCCAAGTATGAGAAAAGGTATTTAAGGTGGCCACTTGCAAGTTGTTCTCCTATTTGACTCTCCTCTAAAAACTACTCTCAAATGGTCTGAAAACAAAGATTGTTCAACATAGTTGTTCAGGGGAAGGGTACAAAAAGTTGTATCAGAGATTTAACCTGTCAGTTTCCACTGTGAGCAACATAGGAAATGGAAGACCACAGGGACAGTTCTTCCAACAGAATTCCAAGAAAAACACTTGCTACCCACTGTAAAATTTGATGGAGGTTCCATTATTCGGGGGTGGGAATCTTGTTAAAGTTAACGGTCGCATGGATTCCTCTCAGTATCAGGAGATTCCTGAGAATAATGTTCAAGAATCAGTGACGAAGTTGAAGTTATGCCGGGGATGAATATTTCAGCAAGACAATGATCCAAAACACTGCTCCAAATCTAGCCAGGCATTCATGCAGAGGAACAATTACAATGTTCTGGAATGGCCATTCCAGTCCCCAGACCCGAATATCATTGAACATCTGTGGGATGATTTGAAGCGCGCTGTCCATGCTTGGCAACCATCAAACTTAACTCGACTGGAATTGTTAAATCCACTCTTTTTTATTAAACGTTTTTTCAGTTTACAACAATCACCATAAAACAAATCCCCCCCCCCCACCCTCCAGAGACCGTACAGCATGAAAGGATCTTATTTACATACAGTTTACAATATACATTATACATTGTGTGATGGGGTTAGCATTGTATACAAAAGTAGACCAAAGCCATAATTTCCAATAACATTTATATCAATAAAGCTTGTGACAGCCAGTTTCCGCTTGTAATAATGACACCATATTTTCCATACAATGTCTTACAAAGTGTTAAACGGGTTCCTGCGCAGGTGCACAGATGGGAGTCCCGGCGAGTCAAGCCAAGGCCCCCATATTTTCTCAAATCGCTTTTCCGCCTTTCTCTTAATGTATACCCCCTTCTCTAGCCTAATTATCCTGTTCATTTTATTAATAAATTCCTGTTTAGTAGGAGGAGCAGCCTGTATCCAGTGGTACGCAATCAGTTTTCTCGCTTGGTACAACATACAGGCAATGCCCAGTCGAGGTCCCCTTTCATCTGCTACCTCATCTACCCAATCCAGAATGCAGACCATAGGAGTGGCAGGCTCCTTTTTTACAAGATCCAGTACCTCCTTCCAAAAGGTACCCAGTTCGGGACACTCCCACATCATGTGGAGTAGATGTGCCCCGTCGCTACCACATCTGAGGCAACAATCATCCCCCCTTATGCCAATTCTACACAACCACACTGGCGTCTTATATGTTCTGTGGCATAGGAATAATTGCGAGAGTCTATGCTTCTCACTCGGAGACAGGTCTGGTGTCCAAGCTAGGATGGAGGTCCATTGTTCGTCCGTTATGGGCCCAATATCAGCTTCCCATTTAGATCGAATTGTTAACGGGAATTTTTTATGATATTCATCTAATAGTTGTCTATATATCTGCAATTTTATTCCCCTACCATTTCCTGGGGAGATCAAAGTGTTAGTAACTAAATGGTTTTTAATTGTCAATGGGGTACTTTTCATTTGAGTATCCAGGGCATGCCTTAACTGGAGGTACCTATAAAACATGTTATGTGGCAACTGATACTCCTCCCGTAGCTGCTCAAAGCTCTTCACTACTCCATCAGATACTACTTGCCCTACCCTATGAATCCCTTTATTTTCACATACCCCTACTTCTTGTAATTTATTCACTTCGGTGAATTGTGGGTACTTCCATAAAGGAGTGATCTTTATACAGCCCTTCAGTCCTAGCATCAACTTAGCTCTCCTCCATACCTCTATCAATAAAGCTACCGTAGGGAGCATGTCCGGGGGTCGGGTCTGGGCACCTATTTCCAGGAGATAGAGAGGGGGTCTCCCACCATTACGGTAGGACAGAAGACGTTCCACTGTTATGAAACTACCCCGCTGTCCCCAGCCCTTCAGCTGTTGTAGCTGGGCAGCCAAAAAATACAAATATGGATTGGGCACTGCTAGTCCTCCTTCATCTTTTGCCCTTTGTAACGTTTCCAGCCGAATGCTTGCCACCTTCTTATGCCAGATCAAAGACCTGAATATACTTTGTATGCGGTAAAAGTTTGACATTGGGTCCACACTGGTGAATTATGCAATAAATAAAGAAATTGTAGCATCAAAACCATTTTGGTTAACTTCGCTCTCCCCACTACAGACAATGTAGTGGGGACCTTTTCCAGAGCCCTGGCCATCATTGGTTGAATGTTTAAAGGTATATAACCCTTGGGGTTAGGTGATACCCACACACACAGGTACTTAAATGTGGATACTACCTGTAGCTGACCTGTGTTAAAGTTCCCAGGAAGAGGGTCTAGGGGTAGAAGTACAGATTTATTCCAATTTATTTGGATACCTGAGAAATTTCCGTATTCTGTCATAAGAGTCATAGGGAATCCTGCACATTGTCAAAGAATAGTAGCACGTCATCGGCATATAGCGCGATGCGCTCACCTAGGGGCCCATACTTAAATCCTCCAAGAGCTGCTGATGCTCTAACCATGCACGCAAATGGCTCCAGTGCTAAAGCAAACAGGAATGGGGATATTCCATTTACTCGGATTCTGGTCTTTGGTTCCGAGTACATAAGCTGCACCCATCGTAAGTAGTATGACCCAAATCCCATCCTCCGCATGACTGCCCATAAAAATTCCCACTCGAAACTGAACTGGAATTGTATTGTAAAGAGGAATGGTCAAAATATCTTCATCCAGGATCCAGGAACTCATTAAAAGCTACAGGAAGCCACTAGAGGCCGTTATTTTTGCAAAGGAGGATCTACTAAATATTAATGTCACTTTTCTGAAATAGCTGTTGCAAAAACCCATATTTTGATAACTAAAAATGATTAAGATTAATAGGGGTGTCCAAACTTTTTCATATGGGCGTATATATATATATCCATACATATACTGTATAATCTTGTAACCTCCAAATATAGCACCCCAAATTCATTATAACACTTATATACACAGGCAAAAGTTTGTTTGACACTCTTAGTTAAAGGGGTTGCCAGCGTTTAAACAAAAATATATAACCAGTCGGGGGGGGGGGGGGGCCAAATTAGAACTTATATTTACCTTCGCGGGCGCTCCTTTTGTCCTGTTGATCCATTGATCAGTATTTGATGGGTACACCATAAACACTAGAACAGCAATGATTGATTATATGATTAGTACAAATAAAGAATTGCATTTTCTGAAGTCTACAACAGTTTCCAATCAGTAGGAAGCGCACAGGCCTTTGCTTTGAATGACTACAGCACATCTACAGGACATCGCTCTAGTTTGATTTTGGTTCACTCTTCTTCTAGTCTCTTCCGAAGTTCTATGACTGTTGTGGGTTCCTTGACCTTAACTTTTGTCACCAAGGATTTTCCAAAGGTTTTCTATTAGGTTGAAGTCAGGACTGAGGGGCTGGCAATTTCATTGTTTCAATGTTTTCTGAATCAAGAGTTGCTTTACCCATTTTTCTATGTTACAGTGGGTGTTGTACCAAATATTGCTGCATAATTAAGTGAAGAACGCAAGGAAGGAACCACATGTCATTGAATAAGGTTCTGATACACACTTGCATTCACTTGCCATGTAGCTATACAAGAGGTCTGACTCCTGCTGCCGAAAACATTCTCCAAACCATGACACTTCCTCCACTGCCTTTCACTTTTTTACACACTTTGGGTTCAGTCTTCCTCCAGTTTCTCAACAAACATAATGTTACCCATTAGATATAAACAGTTCAGTTGCTCTTAAATATCTAGACATTGTAAGACAAGACTAATCCTTACTCTGTTCAGTTCTGAATTGGTGAACATTTCTAGCTGCACTGTTGAAACGATTAACCAAGGGGATTCTCTCAATTATCCTGTTCTCTCTTACATTTGTCTTTCAAGGGCCTCTCTTACACCAGCTTTCTTGGAGACTTGAATGAGGTTTTGATGTTTTAAAGCCGCAATATTCCAGAAATCACATTGCAAAAATCAATTATTCTTGCTATGGATGATAAGTTAACCCCTTTGGTCTTTATCTGGACACCTGCTGCTGGCGTGTTTCAATCACTTTGGAACACACTTTGCAAAGTGAGTGCAAACTGGAAAGTTAGGCTGCCAGGTAAATAGAATATGTCAGATAATTAAGGTGCCACATTAACACCAATTACTTGCAGGTGCCTGAAAGTGTTATTTGATTTTGATAAATGTTCTTTTTCAATTATCTAATTTACATTTTCATTATGTTAATTAGAAGATATACAATTAATGAAATAAGCTTAAAATACTGCTTTCTTGACCATGTTAGGACATGTTGACATAGGACTACTCTGTGACCTTAACATTTATGCAATTGTGTGTTGTTCTAATTTTGATAGCTCTAATGCAACTGCCCTCTCTTTAATATATGCAGCGCCCCAAATGCATCTGCATTATAAATGTCCTCCTGCAAAGTGTAAAGGCCTGTGAAGCAACAGCATGGACTGGCTCTGGTAGAAACCCCCCACCCCTGAGAGCCCTTCTGGCTCATTAGCATAATTTAAAAAGTTAATTTTAGAAGAAAGGAGACCATGGATAACAAATGAGTTCCACAATCATTGTGCATGGATCTTCACCTATTCATTCATCAATTTAGCTTCAAGCTCTGAAATCAACAACTGGGACAACTGAAAGGACAAACATGATTATACAGGTATATTGGGATCTGTGTAAGAGACTATGTAGGGAAGTGCCATTACCCTTTATGCTGTATGAGTGGTGGGAGACTCTCCTTACGACCCACACAATGAACCTGGCTTCCAGTGTTGCATCGGTGCGCCATATGAGCTGAGCTGAGACGGTACTGAAGGGCATTATGAAAAGATGTGTGGGGGCCCATGAGTCTTTAGTTATGTTCCTTCTGCAAACATAACTGCATAAATTTTAACATAAGGAAGTTATAGAGACAGCATATTAGAAGATGATACAGGCAGTCCCCGGGTTACGTACAGGATAGGCTCTGTAGGTTTGTTCTTAAGTTGAATTTGTATGTAAGTCGGAACTGTACTTTGTTATTGTAATCCTAGTCAAAATATTTTTTGTTTTTTGTGACAATTGGATTGTCAAGAAAGCTTAATTACAGACACCTGTGATAACTGTTATAGTTGTTTATTGTAGCCTGAAGCTAAAATACAGTAAATTACCAACATCCAGAGGTCCGTTTGTAACTAGGGATTGTTTTTAAGTCGGGTGTTCTTAAGTAGGGGACCGCCTATATTACGTTTCTTCATGAAAACATTACATCTTTTTTATTGCTATTTAAATCAGGGCCATCAGTAATAACTTCCATGACATAAAGCTTTAGTTCTGTCAGTGAAGATTCAGAACAGCAAGTCTTCATCAATGTCACCTATAAAATAAGAGTACAAAATCATGTTTGTTTTCTCTCCAAACACCAATATGGAACATTGGGGTACATTTACTAAGAACAGTGCAAACTGCACCCTGTGTAGTGTGCAGAGGGCGCCAGATTCAGGATTTCTGGGGCATGCTCTTCATGAATCTGGTGCCCTCTGCAATGCTTCAACTGAGCGTACCACTTATTTTTTGGTGCACCATTAAACATAGGGTATGCGACACACTTCTGTTGGACTTTGCATGATAAATGTGGTGCATGGTCCGACTGAGCACCGACATGCCCATTTGTGCAGAAATTTGAAGAATAGTCTCATGAAGAATAGTGCGACACAATTGTGGTGCAGGCACTTCTTAAATACCTGTGCAAGCAGTTTACTCCTAAAAGAATGTGCAAAGTCAGTCAGAAAACTGACACACGGCCCTTACTAAATGTGTCCAATTATCTAGTCGAATATAATACATTATAAGCATTATCTGTATATTTATGCAACAAACTGTATATTTATACAATGTGGCATTAGATTATTTGCCTGTTATTCTTTATAACATAATAAGAAGACACTCAGATTATACAAGATGTTATACAAAGATACCATAATGATCTTAAATTTCAAGTCAAATTTTAAAAAACCTTTCCTCGGATAAGCTATCAATAGATGATACATGGAGAATGTTTGTGACAGGAAAGTTCCTTCTTTGCAGTAATTTTTATTGCTTTAATGCAACTAAGATAAAAAACCAGCTTGCCAAAAGTCTGTTTAATGTGTATAATATGTAGGTAGATCTTTTTGTCTCCATGAATAAACACCGTGTAGCGTGATCCTGAAGTCATACTCCATTCCATTTTCCCTGCCAACCTATTTATTGTATGTCAATTAAAAGTAGGGAAGGGATGAAAGGAAGTATTGCTGCAGCCTCATTCCACACAGCTGCACTAAATGCAATACTTTTCAATAGATCAGTGCCCACACCTGTTATTTTAATGGTACGTGTGACTGATCGATTAATGAGTACAGCATTTATTAGTCAGATCCGTTTTTTTAAGGATCACTCAGACTAAAGTTTGGAGGTCATTTATCATATTTTCCATTCACTGATCTTTTTTTGCGCCTTTTGTGAGTCTATGTTTTGCACCTGATTTGTCTTCGTCTTTGTCAAATAAAGGTTTTTTGCCTTTTTAAGGCGCAAATTTAAAAAATGGTCAATTTTGTTGCACAAATCATACTGTTACTTTTCCTAAGCATGGTCAGGACTGGTGTGTTATTGTGCAATTATTTGCGCAAGTCAATGTTAAATAAGGTGCAAACATCTGGAAGCAGCAGATATACAAAGACAAATCAGGCGCAAACCAGGATCAATGCTACATGGTGAACTCTGGCGAACTGGAAAAGAACACAAAAAATTGCGGAAATACCACAATGCACCCAAAAAGTCACTAAAATACAATCAAAAAGGTCCATCAGACCAAGATAAATGACCCCTTTTATTTTTTTCATAGCTGAGATTCAGCGTGTTTGCCTCTAGGTAACATAAGATGTTTTTTGTTGGGAAAACTATCATCAGAGATGCTCATTTATATGCATTAAAAAATTAATTACAATGATAATTAATTTTTTAGCACACATTTGTCTTACCGTCTTTTATTCCAAAGCAGCGACACCATTCCCGCAGAGAAATGCGCCGGTCGTTGTTGGTGTTACACTCTTCTAAAAATGCATCGACACAATGTTCAATTGGGATGAGAGGTATTCGTAGGGCAGAAAGCTCTGAGTGTGTTAGCAGCCTGTAATTTATTTCAACAACCATAAAAAAAGGTTTTCATAGATAATTGCAAGTGGACATCCTCAAGTATACTGTATTGATCAGTTCTTTGATCCCCTTACTGGGTAGGCACTAGAGCCTCAGTTGTTTGCTAGATGCAGCATGGCAGGAATCTTTCACGGAAGTAATCAAAGCTTTTTTTCTGACTTCACCAAACTTTTGTTAGTAACACAACTTACTCATTTTGTGGGTAGCCTAAAGCTAATGATGACCTTATCTGACTGATACTGTACTCAACTGACAGATGATAGGTAAGCAACTTGATATTGTCCTCAATGACTTTAACTTTTTACAGACAATCTCTGGATAGCCTAATTTTCTCAGATAATCAAGTGAAATATTCTATATGTATGGAAAGAGTAGTTAATCTTTATCTCCCTTTCCTTATCTTTGTGCTGAGTAGGGGTCTTCAGATACTTCTAACTATAGGAGAAAGAAGGAGCAGAAAAGGGGCATAGAGAATCTGTAATTTACTTACAAAGTATCCAAAGCTTTGAAGAATTAAAAAAAAACAAATAAATCAGGTGATAAATTTAAAAAGTTTTTAATGGACTTCATTTAATTCTCTTTGCTCGCCAGCTGACTTTAGACATGAGCAAGCACAGGTGCGGACTTCCTAAGACTGCTGCAGTTTTCTACGGGCCGGGTGTCTCTGATCCTAGGCACACCGTTACAGACCCTTAGTAAAACTGCCTTAAACTACAATAAATGTATGGAAGGAACCATCAGACCTGCCAGGGTGAAAGTAACCTAGGAGGCTTGAAAAATTTGTAAAAAAAACATGTAAACTTAAAAAAAATAAAAAATAAAAATTCAAATCACTAGAGCTGATTGAAAAACAAATAGAATAAATTCTGATTGAATACTGTATGATGAATAGTATTGTGGGATGCACTGAATGAATTCTAAGTACATACTTATTAGTAAAATTAGACACATTGACCCACATTTATTAACGTGTCTGCATCAGTTTTGTGTCACAGCTGCACTGTGTCCGACAAGACAGGAAAAATGTGCACCTAAAGGGGTGTTACTGCTTATTCGGAGTTTGCGGCACATTTAGTACTGACGTGTGATGACTGACATGTGTGACAATTTTGTCTGCGCCACAATTCTGCAGCATGAACAGAGTACTCCAAAAAAATGGTGCAAACTTCCAGAGCAGTGCAGGGGGTGCCAGATTCTTGATTACTCTGGTGCACCCTGCAGACTCCGCAGGAAAACTGCACATAGTACAGACTGCACTCGTTTTGATAAATGTGGGCCTGTGAATAGCGTAATATCTGTTATGTGCCTTATAAATCCTTCAGTCACTCTCTAGTTTGCAAGACAGTCTTCTCTCTTTCAATGAGTTTCATTAATTTTACAGGTAATTTGAAAATAAAAATGTAGTCCTATTTACCTGTCCATTACATTCTGGTCGAGCTGGTGAAACTGCCAGTGAACTGGGTAGACGTACATGTGATAGTTTTTTTGAAAATCTTTCACCAAGAGCTCTATGTTGTGCTCACCTTCTTGCAGTCGTCTCTCATTCTCATAGATTTTCTTCACCTAAGAATAGAAAGTGGTAGAAGGGGGTAAAGAGATTCAAATAGGCTCCACATTTTCCCCTGAGATAGAGGAACGCCCCAATATCCCTGCAGCAGAGCTTCTGTTAATAAACATCTAAAGATTTCTCATTGAATTTACAGTGTGCCCTCCTGGTTTCCTTAGGACAGATACATTAACACAAGTCAACTAATATTTAGCAGCTCCTGAAGGCATTAAAATTTAAGATACTTTACTAGTTGGACTTGTCGGACGTTGTTCAAGCCCGTAGAGGAAAGGCCAGTATGACTGTTCTCCACCCTTGTCACTTCTTACAGGGATATCATTAAGATCTTCCAAGTTCCGAGTAACTGGTTGATGCCTTTTTGTGGGCCTAAATCCTCATGATAGCCTCCCTTTAATTACTGTTCAATAGTTTTGTTTATATTTTTATGTAATCTTCCTGGAGCTTTATGTTTTATATATTTTTTTTCATTTTTATCTGACTGCTCCAGCTGAAATGTGGGGGAGTCCTTTAAAGGGCACCTACCACCACAAATCTACCTATAAAGGTAGATTGAGTGGTAGGTGGATCAATGGGACGTGAGGATAGCCCTTTTAAGGGCTAATTCTCACGTCCCTGCACTTTTTTGATAACTTTAATTTGATATTTATTCAAATTTACTTATGCGGCTACTGGGGCGTGGAGTAGCCGCATATGAGATTACACGAGGCGGCTACTCCACGCCCCGGTAGCCACTTTACCCCTCCTACTCACCCATCTTCGGCGCGCAGCTCCGCATAGCCTGTTTCGGAGTTGTGACCGCGCAGGCGCGGGCCTGCTCTTCTGCGCATGCGCAGACGGCAGGATCGCCGGACGAGGGCGCGCAGCTACGCGGAGCTGCGCGCCGAAGATGGGTGAGTAGGAGGGGTAAAGTGGCTACCGGGGCGTGGAGTAGCCGCCTCGTGTAGTCTCATATGCGGCTACTCCACGCCCCAGTAGCCGCATAAGTAAATTTGAATAAATATCAAATTAAAGTTATCAAAAAAAAGCAGGGACGTGAGGATTAGCCCTTAAAAGGGCTATCCTCACGTCCCATTGATCCACCTACCACCCAATCTACCTTTATAGGTAGATTTGTGGTGGTAGGTTCCCTTTAAAACATCAGATACTCATACTATATAAAGAAGATGGAATTCCAAGTTGGCAACCCTTAAGTGATGTCCACCTGCCCTAACATGTCCTATGGACTACAAGCTGTCTTCAACAGTAAATCCTATTAAGATCTTTTTTTAATGTCATCATTGAGGCACCAAGAATGAGGTTTAGAAGTTTAGAAGACTTGCCTTTTGTTGGCCTAAATGTGTGGCAAAAATTGTGCCAATTAAAGGCGTTGGATATAAAAGTTGAGGCCAAATTGAGCGGAGTAACAAAAAAAGGGGCCAAAATCTGAGGTTTTTGTGGTACCATAAATCTGTCAGAATAGGCACAGAATAAAAAAGACAGGCACAAACGCATTAATAAATTCCTCCCAATAATTCTGGAATTGTCTTTTGCATTATAATTTTTTGCCCCTGACCATAGACCATATATAACATAGTTACTCTAATCTCCTTTTCTTGCAAGATTATGGCAATACTTGATGCAGTGATGCCAAATATGTTTCTGTTTGTTACTTTAATTTAATTAATTTTTTTATCACATTTTAAGTACCAATTACTGATGTAACTCTTAATCAGAATTTTGTACATGTACATGAATCATGAAACAGATGCAATACATTTTCTGTACTGCATTCTGCATTAAGTGGTTAAAATAAATTGCCCCTTAATGTACCCCTTTTTAGAATTTGGCCTACTGTGTTTTTATCTGACTTCATCTGCTGGAAAAGTGGTGGGGTTCTTCAGAACATCAGACACGCGTGCTGTATATAGAAGATAGAGAAGGAATTCCAAGTTGGAGGCCCTAAATTGACGTTCACATGCTCTAACATGTCCTATGGTCCACCAGCTGTCGTCAACATGCATTTTCAAATACACTGCTGTACACATCTTTTACACTCTCTGTAAAATTACCCTGAAATCTACAATATAATAATAATGAGCTAACACAAAGAAAAGAAAATAGCTTGTCTCACCTTGCTTTTTTGCTTCTCTGATAGAAATGTAGTATTTTCCTGATCCCTTTCATAGAGCTGCATGAGAACATTTTTTAACCAGTCTCTCATTCTGAATGGAAAATGTGCAAGTTCATATTCCGTGCAAGGAGGGATAACTGCAATAAATACAGAATGACCTGAACTAACCTGATAGACTAAACTTAAAAAGCTAGAATTTTCAAAAGTATGTATAATATAGTATAATAAAATTCAGTATGTATAATACTACATGGAAAATGTGTATTGAAATATCTAATCCTTGTTAAAGCTTCTCTTTGATATAGTTAAAGGGAACCTGTCACCAGGAGACCCATTTTTAGCACTCCCCCAGTCCCCACAGAGCATAGTACATACACTGCCAAAGTGTTTTTGTATTAAAAATTGGTTTTACAGAAAAAAAGATATGTTATATTGTATCTTTCATTAGCATGTGCTGTGTGACTAGGCAGTTGCCAAATGGGAGGGGCTGGAAAGGATCCGTTTCCCCCTCCCTTGGGGAACAGCTACTCCATGTGACCTTTTCAAATACATGAAAACACCCATCAGTTGGCTTAGCAACGCCCCCTTCTCCTCTACAGCCAATCCCGAGTGTGGGGAGTTATTCATATATTTGAAAAGGTCACATGTTTCCCAAGGGTGGGGGGTGGACTGCTCCTTTCCAGCCCCTCCCAATATGCAACTGCCTAGTCACACAGCAGATGCTAATGAAAGGTACAATATAACATATCTTTTTTTCTGTAAAACCTATTTTTTTTATACAAAAACACTTTGGCAGTGTATGTACTATTCTCTGTGGGGACTGGGGGAGTGCTAAAAAGTGGGTGTCCTGGTGACAGGTTCCCTTTAAAGCAATTCCTAAGGAGCATTGTGTATACCCAACAATATATCTCAATTTAATCCAGATTTGTACTACTTTAATTTTCTGGAGCACTGTCCTACTTTCTCATGAACTAACCATTTAAAGGGGTATTCCGGGAATAAAAACATCTGATAAAAAACCCATAAAACTATAAATAGATGAATTATGATTCAAAAAAATGTATGGGCTTACTAAAGTACCGTAGGCAGAGTTATCTTCACAATTGCCACTATCTACAACTACAAGTCCTATGATTCCTCAGTTCTCAGTAACAGCTCCTACCTCTAATGCTCTTCTCCTAGTGATGACCTAACAGAATGTATTTCTCTGTTACCGTAGTAATGATGTTTATGTAACTGCACACTGCCCCTCTGAGATGGCTTCCCATTACAACGCTGGTCATACTCGATGCACTACAGCCAACTGCCTAAAGCCAAACATAGTGATAATCACATGACCTGCCCAGACAGGTGCAGGACATGTGATGCAGACATGTGACCAGCGGCCATCTTCTGTTCTGTGTCTTCTCCAAGGGACAAAGTCACAGGACTGATTAAAAGGCCAGTAGCATTTTAATTCTTCATTATAGTGTATGTCCACAACATTTTTCTGCTAAGGGGAGCAAAATTTTAAATAACAATTAATTACATATTAGCTAATATTTTACTGACCTATTATACTATTAATTATGCATATTCCTGGAATACCCCTTTAATTATTGTGCAGATATTGGTATAAGAGCCTATGCATTGTGAAGTGAGCAAGAAATAAAATCAACCATACTCTACTCTAATTGTAATACTACATTTGCAAATGTAATACTACATTTCTGTAAGATGTATGTAATATGTATCTCTGCACACTGTATTGGTCAAAAGAACATTGTCAGGTGTCTTACATTTGCATGGCCCTTGATAGTCCAGATGAAGATGATTTCCTTCCTTGGTGCCTTCAAGGAGGCATTTTTTGGCAAAAAGTTGACAGGCGCTTGTGTAAGTTTTGTTATCTGTCCCACAGACCTAAAGATATGACCATTAAAAATGTGCATTATAATATTCATAAAAATGTTTTATAGTACCACTACAGCCATGCGAGAGCCCATCATAGTTTTTGGTGCCTTTGCTTCTCTATGCTTTATATTCCTCAGGCTAGAATGGGTAACATTTACATTGCATTATTGCCAAGGTCTCTAGTCAGGAATTTAGCTTCTACCTAGGAATTCCTTTACCCAGGCCTGTTGCCTTTGGAGGTCCGAATATTTCTCTGCAATGAGCAGAACATGTCTCCTCTTCCCCCTGTTCTCTCCTTATTCCCTTTGCCTGTGTAATCTAACAGCGGCATCAGGATGTGCAGGGGGAGGGGAAATCTACACTGACCTAGCTGTGTCCAGCTGTGGGTCATTGGCATGCAAGGTCCTCTCCTATCCTGATGACAGCAGAAAAGACCTGCTGACTACCCCGATGCAAGTAGTCAGTTCTTAAACATGAGTATATGAAAAAAAAGTCATATACTAACCCATTTGGTGCTCCCCAAAGGTACTCTTCTCCCCAGAAGCTCCTATTCTCCTGACAGCTACATTAGTGAGAGGAGGCTACATGGGGCATTTCATTTGTTGGTGGAGGCTGCTGGGCATTTCATTAGTTGGGGGAGGCTGCTGGGCATTTCATCAGTTGGGGGAGGCTGCTGAGCATTTTCTTACTGGGGAGGCTGGGACCAATGCATTTATACTTAATAGGTCAATAAGTTTTTCAGTTTTTGGGAGTAGAATTAGGTGCCTCAGCTTATACTCGAGTATATACAGGAATTTAACCTTCATATTTTCATATTGGGGGGAATTTATAAAGGCACTTGCGCCACAATTCTGATGGTTTTGAGCCAAAAACTAAAATGCCTTGTGCCACATTTTTTAAGGCTTTTAGACATTCTTTGGTCCTTTCCCATGGGAAATGGGCGTGAGAAATGGGCGTGGCTTGCGGAAAATCATCTGTGCACTCAAAATTCTCGTGCACAGTTTAGACAAATTAAAAGTAGGTCTAAAGTAGGAACCGACAGTCTTATACTGCATCAGAATTCATTATCACAGAGATAAATATGGCACAGCAAAAGACTGGTATTTTCCAGCTAGAAACTGGCAGAACCTGAGACATTGTTAAATGCCACCCAATGCCTTCATTTTATGTTCCCAGCAGAGGTGAACTATACTTTACTTACCAGGTCGTTTTTGTTACTAGGTAAACAGAAGTTTGGATCTTGACAAGCACAGAAAGGGTATCCTTGTCCATCTGTTTTACATGTTTTTCCTCTTTTACAATGAAAATTAATACAAGAGTCTGAAAAAACTAATATTGGCATATGTGTCAATCTGTTTGCAAAACATGTTGCAATTTGCACTAAAACTGAATACTTAAAACGGACAATAAATATCAAGAGTTTTAGTTGTTAGACACTTTTTAAACACAAATAGAGCATGACATCATAAAAGGGATCTGACTTTGGGAGGGGATTTGGCCTACAACAAAAAGTATGCAAATGAACCACAATTTTGCAGCATTTTTCCATTCCATAACTATTTATCATTCAGAATTAGACATTTTAATAAATCAGGTGTAGTTTAAGGATGTCTAATTATAGAACTTTTCCTTCTATAGGCCACATGTATCACAGTTGATGCACTCTAGTTTAGTTTTTGCGCCATAATTAGGCACATTGTTGCACCTGAGTTATCACAGGCTTCAGCCATCTGTGATGAGTTGAGTTCATGCCTCATTTGTGAGTCTCGTCATGATTTTGCAACTGCACTTTACTTTAGGTGCAATATAAGAGCAATCTTAGATTTGGGCACTTACATGTGGTCCTCCTAAAAGCTTCACTGTGCTTCTCACACCCACCCAAACATGAAAATGACACTTACACCAGGGCCCAGGTGTCTGACAAGCTGCACCCAGTGTTCCTCCTCAGCAGTGGCTTCTATCATCTCCTTTAGGGGATCTTCCAGTGCTGATCTTCTGCTGCTCTCCTGTAATTTTGGGCACTAACTCTCCTCAGACTCTAGTGTGGTCATCCTACTACACGGGGATACTTCTCTGTACTGTCCCCAAGCTCCCACACACTTCTTTTCTATCCTGTTCTGAGCTGCTGCAGTGATGGGTCGTTCCCAAACGAGTTGGCACAAAAAGCCGGCTCTTTTGCGGGAAACACGGAAGTTGGCTGCCCTCAGTGAGCCGATAGCTCACCTAACCCCGCCCCTAATCAGCTCATCACGCCCCCTTTAACGCTATATAATGAGGTTTAAGGCGAGTGGTGTGGGGTGACTTACAGGCTTGAGGCTCCCTATTGAATATTTAATAAGAAGCCATTCAGGAGCCAGAAGAGCCAGCTCTTCTAAGCGAGAGGAGCCTAATGATCCTGCTCACTGAGAAGAGCCGGACTTCCCATCACTAAACTGCTGCTTTTGCAGATTATTTGTAAATAGAAGGTTTATGAACTATAAACAGAGGCTGCATGTAGTGTAAAGACTGCTATACTAGGGGATACACTGCTCTACACAAGAGCTCAATGCTTAGCAACTCACCTGTTGAGAGGTTCATATTATTTATCTCAAAACTTTCTTTCTCTTTCTTGCTGGAAGCATCAACATCCTGGATGAGAAGAATGCATGAGAAAGGATTTTTGAATATCAAAAATGTTTTCGGTATAAGAGATTACACTGGTATTTTTGTATTACTCACGTGGCCGTGGTAGCTTACATGATTATCATTGCTGTTCTCAAGATGCTTGGCAAGAAAAGCAGTAGCATTTTTCACATTTTGATTATTTTGATCACTAGAAGACATTTCAGTAGATTGACCAACATCTGCCACATCACCTCTGTTATTATATACAATACTTTCTGGATGGTTCCTCGGCCCCTCTGTCACAGACTCTGCCTGTTTTATTTCAAGGTCACCAAAACTAAATCTCATTCTGTCACCATAGTCTTCTTTCATAAAATTTTCCTCTTTAGTAATTCTGTCATTTCTAGAAGTATTTTCATCATTTTCATCGACATACTCTTCCTTAATGTTAGCTGCATTTTCCAAGTCCTTAATGTCAATCAGATCTTCAGGAGAAGGTTCTTCTACATGGTCATGAGTTTCATTATTCCTGCTTTGCCTAATGTCACTCAGATTGTGAGAGATATCTAAAATATACTGCAAATCTTCATCATCGTTAATGTTGTTTATTATATTTGCAAATCCTGTGTTGCCTTCTAGACTGTCTGAATGATGTGCTTTTTCTGTTGTGATGTGCACCTTACCTCGCATACTGTCTCCATATTCTTCATCTACATTTTTGGAAATATTGGTCAGAGAAGGTGGTCCATTGTTATCAGCATGGGCATTAAACATATTCAAGAAGTATTCTAATGAAAATGGGCCTGGTTTTGTTTTGGAAATTTTTGGTTGTTCACCAATACCCATATTATTTATACTATGTATGTTGCTTTCCATGTTGGGTTCCTCATCAGTGACAACATATTGATCAGCACCATCCGTTAATATGTGTTTCTGCTCCATTGTACTTTCATTCAACTAAATTAAAGCAAAAAAGGGTAAAAATTTTAGAAGTTACCCGACAAAAAAGTTAACCCCCCACAACTTTAAGCATTATTTATATTTTCTCCTTTTTTATTTGTTCAATTTAGGTTAAGGGAACATTTATTAAGAACAGTGTAAATTACACTGTGGTCAGTTTGCCATTGTATTGTTCAGAGGGCGCACCCTGCAATGCTCCAACAGAATGCACCACTTTACTTGTGTGCAGCTTTTTTATATGGGGTGCACAACGCATTTCTGCATGATAAATAAAAATATTTATATTTTGTGAGATAATTTTTGTTCATTCGAATAAAAAAAACTCTGTGAAAATACACCTTCATGCAATTTTGCATCAAAGCTTTAAAATGGTTTTCAGAAGATTTCAAGGGGTGAAAGCAGAAGCACCTATTTACTGTAAGTGTGCCCCACCCTCTGAACCACTGAGACTAAGGGTCAGCTGACTGCTTGCAGGAGACATGAACAACCACAACAAGAAAGAGTCATAGCAGACAAAGAGCTTATTCAGACAACCATGGTCGGTCCTTAAATTATGGACCTGCTGTGGGAAGATTTTGAGGACGGAACATCATATTAATTTATGATGATATGGATCCCTTTTTCCCCGTAAAACAACACTGCTGAACTATAATCATAATAATAATTTAGCACATCTATTTCTAAAGGGAAGCAGGGACTCCTTGCATCAATTATCACTATTATGCTTGGAGTCAAGTCCCTGGCATCATATATGATGCAAGGAATCCCATTCCCAGCAGTGTGGTCAGCTTATGACACAGGACTCTACATGGTCTGTGATAACTATGGCTGTTGAAGATAAATATACTATATACATGCCCCCAATTTATTCCTGATGAACAAGGTTGGGAGCCAACTTCACTCAGGTCACTTAATACAGCCATCAAAGTAACTAACTACTATGTACCTTTAGTCCAGGCTTTAAACCATTATCCACTGTTATTGATATGCTCTACCGGGAAAAACAAAAAAAGTTAATTCTATGTTA
Organism: Engystomops pustulosus; assembly: GCA_019512145.1. NCBI lineage: Eukaryota > Metazoa > Chordata > Amphibia > Anura > Leptodactylidae > Engystomops > Engystomops pustulosus. The sequence goes on from CM033641.1 coordinate 110,266,732, forward strand.
CATCACACATATTTCATTTAAATAGAATTTGTTATGGAGGTTCATGTAGAAAGGGTAATGAAAAATGACTTCCTCTAATGCATACACAATACTCAGAAAGTGAATTGCCTGCATTGCCTGCATAATCCACATTAAATCTCCCAAAAAACTTGTAGTACTAATTATATAGGTGGACGGTCAGTTAGGATTCTGAAGAGCTCTAGATTAGGAGTGACTTTTGCAGGCAGAGCTCCACTACTGCAATCCTTCTTAACATCAGCTATTAAGATACAAGAGGTGTACCACACAGTCTATCAGTTCTGACTTTTATGTTTCAGTTATTAATACTATGGAATACAGAAAACACCTTCAATATTGAATTAATTTTTTTCATTTAGCTTTTACATTAAACAAAATACAAAATATAAATCTATGCATACAGAAGTTTTAGAAACAGCTTGTCCCATGCATACATCATATTTCTTATTACAATTTATTGTAAAATATTTATTAGGCCACGGCTACACAAATAGTTTTGGTAAAGCTGATAATTATTCTGTCCTCAAAACCCGGGCCGCTTCTAGACAAGGTGAGGCCCTGGTCAAAACTAAAAGTGGAACTCCAAAATAAAACTATTTTATGAACAGTCCATAAGAGGCTCCTTTGGTCCTGCAGAATTATAACATGTTGTAGTTTACAAACAGTTGTATGGTAAGTATCTGTAATATGGAACTGTAGGAGAATTTTATAGGCGATAAACAGATGATAGGTAGATTGATGTTAGAAGATACAAATGAAACATAATATAGATTTATAGATAGATGCAGAAATTTAGAGGATTAGGGGGTATTAAAGGAGCAATACATCCTCTGCCCACAAAAGTTCACATGCAGAGGGCCCCATTAGGACAGGGGGCCCTGGATAAGTGCCCAGTTTGTCGCCCTCTAACGCCGGCCCTGCACAAAACTACATACAACTCAACACATTGCTTTGAAATGTAGCTGTAGCCTGAGAGTTGTGTATGCAAGTGTTATATGGAGAGTATAATAATGTTATCTTAATGCAGGGTTAATAATACAACTAAAAATGTAACACATACTGTACTTACAGGTGACATAAAAAATATCCCAAAAAGACATGCCACTAGGAAAGAATACATCGTTTCCACACCTGTTAAAAAATTGAAATCTATTATAATAATAAGTCCGAACAACGTTTATGAAAACCTCGTTGTGCTTTCATAAACCCATATTACAGGCGGTCCCCTACTTAAGAACACCTGACTTACATACGACCCCTAGTTACAAACGGACCTCTGGATTTTGGTAATTTACTGTACTTTAGTCCTAGGATACAATAAACAGCTTTAACAGTTATCACAGGTGTCTGTAATTAAGATTTATTGTTAATCCTGGTTCTTATGACAATCCAACATTTTTAAAATTCAATTGTCACAGAGACCAAAAAATTTTTGACTGGGGTTACAATAATAAAGTATACGGTTCCGACTTACATACAAACTCAACTTAAGAACAAACCTACAGACCCTATCTTGTATGTAACCCGGGGACTGGCTGTACTATACTCTAGTGGTTGCCATTGCCAAATTTCTTTTCTGAAATTTTTATATCATTACCTTCCTTCTTTCATTTTCCTTCCTGTAGCATAAATGAAGATTAAAGACAGCAAGCCTTCACCTAGATAGTAGCTTAGTAGTAGGGGCATGTAGTTGTTGATCTAAGTTGAGAGGCTCCAAATACCATGTACAGAAGAAAAATCAACAGCACTTCTCAAATGTAGATGCAAATGGTGGATTCTTTTTTCACCCAGCATTGCTGTGACATTTCAAAACTTTTTTAAAAAGAACCTGTCACCAGGTTTTACCTCACTAAACTACTAGCACCCTCTAGTAGGTTATGAAAGGTCCTTTCTAGAATAGCCTCTTTTGTAACCTGTTTATCTTAAAAAATCTCCCCTAAAGTCAGACAAATTGACTCTACAATTCCATTTTCACATGAGTTGAGTAAAGTTTAGTGGTTACAGGGGTAGTGCCACTTCAGAAGTCCCTATCTTTGGTTCTATAGCACCTAGAGATAACCTTTTTGTGTCATATTAAAGATAAGGAACTCATCTTTCAGATTATTTAATCTACAGAAACAGAGATACAAGCTAAAGCAAGCAGTTAAAAACATAATTGGAAACGCAAGCTGCAGATAAATATTCAGTCCTCTGTCTGTATCTCCAGTTCTTTAGCTCACAGAATGATGAGTCTGTTGTGACCTGAAAGATGAGATCCTTAGCTTTAATATGACACGAAAAACATTTTTCCAGTTATCAAAGACAGAGGCTTCTGAATGGCTTCTGCAATTACTAAACTTGACTCATCTCATGTGAAAATAAGGGGAGAATTCTCAGGTTTGCCTGACTTTGGGGGAGATTTTGTATAGGTAAATGGGGGAGATTTCATACCTTACCTGATGGGACAGTAGTTTAGTGGGGTAATACCTGTTGAAAACCTGTTAAAGTCCCCTTTAAGTTGAAACATCCACAGTCAAGCATCTACCATGTGCATCTGCTTCTAAGGAGTGATGTCCCATTTTCCTTCTGTGTCATTCAGAGATATGGGCACATTTACTAAGGTCCTTGCGCACACAGTGCAGTTTGCATTGTTTTTAGTAAATGTGCCCCAGGGTGTTTTATTTTTTCTGTACATGGATTTTCATGTTAATTGATACAGAAGTGACATTTACACAATCCTAAATAAAGTTCCTTACTAATAGCATCCTCATTCTGTTGATGGTGAGATATGGAAAATCTTACCTTAATTTCGAAGATCTGATTCTATCACCAGGATGCTGCAGATAGAAGCACAGCTAACCATATACCAGTATCATATAGTTACAGTGGTGCAAGAAAAGCCATCTAAATCCTACTCTTTTTATCATTGTCTCTTCTGCTGGAAAGTAATTGAAGCTCAGTGAAGTTGAAATTATGCTGGTCTGTCAAACATAACTGTTTACAGAGCAATAACATATTCCCAGACAGATGCTCTTCATTCATGCACTATTGCTAGGGGTCATATTCATGGGAAGGGAAAATTCTGAAAAATGTAATAACCAATAAGTAATAATCAAAAAGTGAAAATCAGTGCATAAGCAGGTAAAATGGTTGTCTTCAAAAAATAAATAATAACAGTAAAAAAATTATATATTATTCAAAATGTTGCTGTATGAATAAGTGATGTTCACTATACTAGAAAAACGGAACAATACTTTCCCTTTCTGTCTGTCAGCACATTGTCACTACAGCATAGTTGCCACACCTTGTCAGTTATCCTCCATAACAGCATAGCTGTTCTCTACTCTGTCTGTAGAATTACACATTATTGCAATTAAAGACCATGTTGTTTGTTCTACTTCTTTGTACTTTGATAATGGACAGGCTTGTGTTGTTGTTTGTTTGTAGTAGCAGGCCTGTGAAAAATGCATTTATATTTCAGGATGCTGAAGGAGCAGGGGGTAAGGTAAGAACAGCGTAACAGCCTGTGAAGCCTGCGCACAGAGATGCTCTTGTAAAGCCCTTGTGGCTCATTAGAATAATTTTAAAAGTTGATTTTAGAACGAATAAGGCCATTAACAAATATAAGAAGATTACCTCAGCCAAAGTGCCTGAATCTATGAGTAAGGGTCTCTGGTTTATCTAACTAAGTGTCTAACTATCTCACATTATTTTGCCTGCTTGGCTCTCCCTCTCGCCCCCTCACTGCTGGCTACTGTCAAATTACTACTGAAGGAGTAGTAAGCAGGACAGTCTTTGTAAAGCGGAAACACCATGGGAAGTAACTGGTTTAAGACTCTCTGCACAGTAACCATTCTCCAGCAGATATAGGAGCAGGAGGTACTGATACTTGCGGACTGGCTGCAGTGCACATTTTTGCTGTAGGGTAGCCGTGTCCTAACCTTTCTATAGGGTGACGGAAAAAACCTGATCATTGGGAAAGTGTGCACCACCAGTAGTGGATTATAACATGGGCAGACATGGCCACCAAAACCACTTACCAAATTTTATATTGAGAAGGATCTTCACCCATGAAATCCACATACATATATGTTCCTGCTTTCAATTCGCAGACTCAAGAGCCATTTAAGAACCTTTGAAGGGCCTCCAAAGGTCCTGAAACCGCATATTGAAAGCAGACAGAAGGGACGCTATTCCTTCTATTCCCCAAGAAGCCTGATTCTAGTACCATATTTAGGAAGTGAATTCCAGATTCACTCATACAGCCCAGAGCCCACGGCAGTCTAAATCTGCCCCTGCACACCACACCCAGTCTCCAAGTATCAGCAGGACACTGTGCACTGCCAGGACTAAGAGGATTGGATTTACAGCATGATTATGACTATGAGATTAAGTGATTAGATGGGCAATATTCTGTTAAATGTGAAAAGATTAAATTGCTATATAAAATATGTAAATAAGGCTCTGTCACCGTAATCCAAGTTGCTTGACACTGACGTGGCGCAAATGTTTTCTTGAGCATGATCGGCGTCATTACCAGAACAAGAATTAAAGGGGCCATCCACTTTCATCTAATAATAGATATGGTTTGTGTAAGCAGAAAAGTTATACAATTTAACAGACTTACTGGGGCACATTTATTAAGGATCAGGCGGACGCATTTCCGTTGGGTTTTGCTAATTTTTCCGTGTTGCGCTGAATTGCCCCAGGTTCTTGTCGCAAGCGATCAGATTGTGGCACATTGGCGCCGGCTTGCATGCAACACAAATTGGGGGGCGTGGACGTTGGAAAACCCGACTGATTCGGACAAACCACGGAATTTAAAAACCAAATTGTGTTGCAAGCTCAACATGCACCGGGAAGAAGAAGGTGAACTCCGGTGGACCTCAGCAGGGAAGCGACACATGCAGGAAATTGGACGCACGATCTTAGTGAATTGCGGTAGCTCCAAATCCTCCTCAGACATTCCAGGATCGGCGGCGTCAACGGGACGGGGAAGTAAATGTGGCGCACTGTATTAATTCCTCCCTCTTTTCTAGATCTCTGCCTGATGTCCTTCTATAGAAAGCTTCCAGTAAATAAAAATCTGCCCATGGTCATGTGATGGACATGTAGGCGCAGGAGATGTTATTATCACGGAGAGTAATCATGGCCATGTGATACTAACAGCTTATGTAGGATGATATGTTTGAGTACCGTAGGAAGTCTCTGAGGGAAATTCGTAGAGGAGCCATTTACTGAGTTGACAACCAAAACCTCGACCCATCCCGGAAACCTGATTTACACAGAAATTTGTAAAAGTTCTCAATAAGGGTCTACGAGAAAAGTTAATTAGCAAATGAGAGCATAAATTTTTGTTCGCCCTAAACCATTGCACTGCAGCATTTTACAGTACCCCTAAGGTTCATAAAGGGGTCACACCCCTCAAAGGGAGGCCAGATTATATCAGGCATCAATTGTATCTCCCAGAACATAAGTTTTTATTAGACCACAAGCTACGTCAATATTTTATTCATCAAAGACTCAATAGACATCCTACAAAGGTTGGAAGGTCTGCAAATTGAATCAAATGTAGACCTTGCCAACCTACACATGGAGGCCCTGTACATCTCAACCTCCCCAGCAAGAGATATGAAGCTTTACTGGCATTCTTTAGTACTGAAGTATACAATTTGCCAGAATTACTTCAATTGGATGAGGAAAGGATTTAGGGAATACAATTCTATATAACATAACCGTCAATGTTATTTAGGTGTAAAAAGGCATCTAGAGCCTTCTTGAAGCTCTCCGCTGTCCCTACTGTGACCAGCGCCTGAGGCAGGCTATTTTACAGATTGACAGTCCTCACAGTAAAAAAGCCATGATTAAACCTTGTTTTCTCGAGACGGAGACAGTGCCCCCTTATCTTTTGATTTAATTTAACCTGGAACAACTTGCCACCATATTTTTTGTACGCACCAAAGCAGTTTCACACACACAAAGCACATGCATTATCATAATCATGACCAAGCGCCAAGCGATCTGGTGCGCCGAATGGGGTTATTTGCATACCCCAAGGTAAAGGTCAAAATGACCATTTTGAAGTGGTAGGTTTCCTACCCCAGGATTTAAATCACAATGTACCGTACTCATGCTTTACATAGTCAGCTAAATCTCATGGTCTAAGTGATAATATACCACACACTTATGTTCCATATAACCATATTGGAATACCTTCTCTTACTGGTATGTAAATGTACTAGATTTGATCTAAAAGAATGTTAACATTACATTTGGTTAGCTATATTATTCAAGCAACTACATTTTGACATCTCCAGCATTATGCAAGCATATGCTTATACACCTCTTTTTGTCACCACCATCATGTCAAATATTAGATCACATGTCCCAGGAATTTCTTTATCATTCTTGCTTTATTGAATTAGATTAAAACAGATAACATCCAATTTGCAGTTTGTATGACACAGTTCACAATCCCAGGAATTTCTAATGCGTAGAGTCACATGATAGAATTTAGTGTATGTATGTACCTACCTAATAATATAAACAATAGAATGTATGACACCTCAGCATTATTACAGTTCCCAGCAAAATGAGAGAGGGGACAAGCCAGTTGGGACACACAGCTAATTATTTTTTTACCTTGTTGGTTTCCTGCTGCTGGCAGAGACTATGGTCACCTATCCTCTGTATCTCCAAGGCAGCAGTCATAGGTACTTACCTTATCCCTGATGCCTTGCTGATTTTAGGAAACCTGCATTCTACATCTCCTTGACAACTTTGCAATAGTGGCCGCAAGTCAATCCCACCCACATTGGGTTGGCTCACAATATCATCAACAAAAAGAAGCAACCATACACTGAACACCAACTAAGTGGGTGGGGATACCATCTCGGGGATTGCACTTGAAGAATCTTAAGCAGAGTGTACGTAGCTCAGAGCACTAAGTCAGGATATGCACTAATCCCTAATCCTTTGCTACCGCCTAGTGACTACTTGTGGTGGTGCAGCTGAAATGTAATTTGCTTGTGATAGAAGGGTTAAAGTTTACACTGTTTGCGGCTAAATGTAACACTATGTTTATCCTTCTCTGCAGCAATGTAAGCCATTGGTTGGAAGCCTAATATTCCCACAGAGGAGGTTTATGTACATTCCCTCTGACTGGATTTCAGGGGGGTCTTAGGGTAGAGTGCTGTTAGTATGCTTCAGTGAATTGGGAAAGACAAACAGCCTGCTGCTGTCATCCACCTCAGAGGGCTATCTCTACCAGACCAGCGGATCTGTGTGCATACCTCCACAAAGCCTTTACCAAATTGCTGCCTAAGCATTTTCTCCATCCCCAAGCCACAGGACCAGGGCTCTGATTTATATCCAGACTGCAACCCAACCAACAGCTATCTCACGCATTTCTATATTGGAAGCCTGTTGAAAAACAAGAGAGAGTTACATTTTCATTCACCCTATCTCCATGTGTGATCCCTGGTTGCCACTAACATCATGGGCCTCCTTTTTATCATCTGCCCAGGGAACCCTTCACTGAACACACACTGGGAGTGCACCTGGGAGAATCCTGGGCTATGTGGCGGCATTCCCCTCTTCTTGCATCCCCTCACTGGTCCTAACTGGCATGGATGAGGCCTGTTCACATGGACCAAGCCACCCATAAGCCAGCCACTCAGGTACCAGGGGAATCCAGCTGCCCCCACACCTAAGATCAGGCCCCAGTGAGTGGATGTCACAGATCAGGGCCATCTGGTCAGCTGTATGCTGAAATGTGTCCCACTGTCAGCAAATTGTGCCACACCCCGGGAAAAGGGAGGGGCCTCTATGGCTTATTATTCCTGGCATTATGACATGTGCTTACAGCGAGCTACAATGCCATGGAGGGGAATGCTGTCGGAGTGACACTACCGTGTTATTTAGAGCATCTCTGAGGAAGCATCAGAACTCTAAACATTAAACATGATACTACAGTCATTGAATGTGTATTGTAAGTATAAAGTATTCATTAGTATGAACCTTATGTGATATGTACCACTCAATACAATTTCTGTCATTTGTCTGTGTGTTATATACAATATAAATTCACATACGTTTCATATTGAGGTGCTTTTCACCTCATACATTGGAAGGGCTTGGTGCTGCCCTGGCTGTTATTATAGGATATCCTAACTACAAGGCATACCTCTCACATCACATTATCATCAAATGTCCTTATGCCAGCCTCTCCACTGCTAAACTTTTCCAGTCATGTGATTGATATGTACCACATGTCCAGTGCCCTCTTACTCATAAGCCTAGATGAAACAACTCTTCATTAGTTAACCACCATTGCAGATTTATTAAAAATAGCATGCAGCCCGTTTCATGCCCACCTTCCCAGTAGTGATGGGTCGTTTGTGAATGAGCCGACACAAAGAGCTTGCTCTTTTAAAATCGTTTTAAAAGTATAGTGTTGGGGGGTGACTGACTGGCCGTTAATAGGAGCCAGAGGAGCCGTCTCTTCTCAGTGAGTGGAGCCTAATGATCCGGCTCACTAAGAAGAGCCGGACTTCACATCACTATTTCCCAGCTGCCTACCAACTATGCCATAATTTATGCAAATATTGTATGCAAATAAATTTCCAATTTTCAGTTGTCTCCTATTTTAAGATTTCTTATCTTCTCTCATGTTCCCAGTAGAGGTCACTGTTGTAGTGATATACAAGTATGCATACTTCAATCTCACTAGGCCAGATATCCATGGATAACATGAATATGAAGCACATAGAGAAGGTTTTGTGCACGGCATATCGCTGGAAGATTATAGGAACATATGAAGCTGTAAGACTGTGGCTGTGTTCAGTTTTTTTAAAGCAGTTTTTTATGACCAGGAGTGGAGTGATAAATGGTGGTAAAATAAAGAGCTACATGTAGTGTAAGGTACTTGCTGTGGGTTTTGTGCAGTTTACTATGTATTACCAAGCATTACAACAGGTTTGTTTTTATTAGATATTAAATATAGCTCCCAGCAGTCACAGTTTTTTCCTGGGTGGTTGGGAGATTGTCCTGGAATGCCCTTCACTGCCCCCATTTGTCTTCCTCCTCCTGGTCACATGCACCACAGGGGATGGAGGACAGGAAGCCACAGTATGATGAGGACAGGGGACCACAATATGAGGATGATGGAGGACAGTAGGCCACAATATGAGCGGGATGGAAATCAGGGGCCATATTATAAGAGGGATGGAGGACAGGAGGCCCCAATATGAAGGGCCCCAATATGAGGAGGACGGAGGATAGGAGGCCAGAATATGAGAGGGATGGAGGACAGAAGTCCACAGCATGAGGAGGATGGAAGACAGAGGGCCACAATATAAGGAGGGTGGAGGATAGGACGCCACAAAATGAAGGACAATGGAGGATAGCAGGCCACAAGATAGATAGATAGATAACTTTAATATGGGAAGTTATTTGTCATTTCAGCAACATATAATATACAATAAAATGTAACTCCACGCATACACATTCCATTCTAAGACAATGCCGGGAGAGAAGTCTTCTAATCCTCTAGGGATTCACTAATGATGTCAGAGGGATTCTCTGAGCAAAGGGTCTGAAAGATATGCATAGAAGACACCAACCATGTGCACCTTCTTTGCATGTCTGTCTGTACACATCACTGGTCACAGTAATCCACTGGGCTATTTTCACTAAATCACTGCTACATGTGATCCAGGGGTGTAATTTTAGAGGGTGCAGAGGTTGCGATTGCACCTGGGCCCAAGAGGTTTAGGGGGCCCTTATGGTGTCACTTTCCCATATGAGAAGACTATTACCATAAACCATACATTATATTCGGGGCCTAGCACAGACTTTGCACTGGGACCCATCAGATTCTAGTTACCCCACTGATGTGATCCATACACAGCTGACTAGTGACCCCATAGGGAAAACAATTAACAGTAAAAAAAAAACACTACATAAAAGTAAAAAAAAAAATGTAAAACAAAAAATGAACAGTTTAAAAAATCTGTAGCTAACACCGATCACTGGACCCTTTATTTCTCTTATCACAAGGTAGTTTGTTATAGGAGAGAGAAAGATATAGAGGAAGCCGATAGCAGCACAATTGCCACTGTCAGAGGAGAGGAGGGTTTGGATATGGTGCTGCGAGCGATCAGCTGCCTCCAAAAGGTGGGAATGCTTTTGTGGTTTAGCAGATCCTTTCTCTCTCCTCTCATGAAACTTAGCACATGAGAGGAGAGAAATCAATAAAAACTGACGGTGATACCAATAACTGTAGTGATTGCCATGGCATGTAATCAAAGTCCACTCACTGTGGCTTCTGATCAACTATTCAGAGCTTCAGCTGCCTTTGTTAGCTGAGGTTCTGGAGCTCCAGTACTGCAGACTAGTGCTATCTTAGACTAAAGTGCTGAATGAAAAACCCATCAGCCAGCCTAGAAACCTGTATGGGTGATCACTAAGGGGTTAATGTATGAAGCAAGATAATTAAATTGGCTATTTGAGCACAGAAAACAGTAATGATTCTCTTGCATAAAAAACTGTGTATTAACATTTCATACATCATAACATTGCTGAAAATGTCGTACTCCTCCTCCTACTTCCCAAAATGGTAAAAGGAAGTATTTTAAGAGGTGCAACCTCTGTTAGAGTTCTTAGTGTCTGGGACCTATCAGATCCAGCATTTCCTTTAGGAAATGGAGAGCTAAAAGTTCCAGCAGGCCAGAGCTCTTGTTATGTAATATCAATGGACGTCATGAGGGAGTATGAGTAGTGAGACCACAAGTCCTGGCATAACCAGGCTGTTGTTAATGGATCTAAAGGGGTATTCTCATCTGGGGATCCACAATTCATTTAATTCATTAGCCATATGTAAACATTTCTTCAATTGGATGTTATTAAAAAAATGTTCCTGTGTGAAGATAACTCCCGTACTCCCAGTAACTCCTGGACATTTCATATATAAAAACCTTTTGTTTCTTTGTGCAATCCCTCCAGCAGAGGTGACCGTATCCAAGGACAGTCTTGTTTCTAAGGGACCAAATGACTACAATTATGAGAAATTATTTTCACACAGGTAAATAATTTAATAATATCCAACTAAAGAAATATATATGTACATATGGGAGATTAATAAAACTGAAACGTCTGAGAGATGTATATCTGGCTGTAAATTTGCGACTTGATATACGTCCCTATAGATGGGTATGGTGCCCTGGCTTGTTACAGTGAGCACACCGTCCATGGGGCAATATTTCCTATGGAGAAGGGAGGGGTGATCAGTGCTCAAACCTCCTTCTCTCCAGTTTGTGCCAGTGCATGTGTGCCTCCCGTAAATGTCAGTGTGCATGGGGCCTTAAACTGTGTCCTAACTGGTGGCGCAGGAGGATCAGGAGAACTGATAGGTAGACTTTCCATTCATGTCTGTTCTCATTCACATTGCATTCAATTTCCTTTTTTAGTTTTACTTTTTCAAAATGTGACACAGGCATAGGGAAAAAACTTAAAAGGAAAATGGACATAAGGGACCATTTTTATTAACATTAAAGTAAATGAGAACAGGCATGGATGAGAAGTTTTTGTTAAAAGAAGAACCTTCATGTCATTTGTTCGAAATCTCTGTTGAATGTTGAATCTCTAAATCCCTGTTGAATCTCTGTAACAAATGTGAACATAGGCATACAAGACCTTACAGGAAGGCTTAATTGGAGAAGAATACGCTCAGTCCTGGGGGGATTAAGACTACCATGAGCCGGGGGTTATATAACTCTTATTGCCCCAACAAGTCTGAAATTTACTTCCTACATATGGTACTAGTACTAAGATCCTTGGGGAATGATAAAAAACATGTTAGGTATCCCTGTGTTCAAAAATGTTTTTATCAAAAAATAAAAAGGATTATTCTCTGTGGTGCATTTTGTTACGGACAAAAATGTCCAAATTTCTGGATGGAACTTTTTCACCAGATATATAAATTTAAATAAAAAGTTCTTAAAAAGGTATACAGTTACTAGAGATGAGCGAACATACTCGTCCGAGCTTGATGCTCGTTCGAGCATTAGCGTACTCGAAACTGCTCGTTGCTCGGACGAATACTTCGCCCGCTCGAGAATATTCTATAACACGAAATCCAAAGAACCTGTCACTCTTTGTAATACATTTTTGGCGTAGTCCGGCAAGGATTTCCAATAATAGAATTAAGGAAAATGATCATGAATAAAATGTTTAAGCATACTCCTGGTTGGGAGCAGGCTCCTTACTCAATTTTAGCGAAAGAGTGGGCTAAAACTACTGGATTAAGTGAAAACTGGAAGGAACAGTTAACTAATTGTAGCCTGGTAGATGTTGTACAGTGTTTAGTGCAGATCAGTAAAGGCGATGTGTGCAGGAGGGGCTGGATTCTTCTCACAGATAGCAGCCAGCAGAATGAGGAGAAAATGCTTTTACAGAATCTTGTCAGTGATTTAGACCAGCCGCTGTTAACTCTACAGTCTCAGGAAGCTATGCATAGATATCAGCAGCAGATGTTGGCTGACAAAGTGTTTCTGTATAAAAATGTGGCAGAAGAGGCATTTGTAAGGGCAGCCCAATATAAGTACAGAAAGCGGCGAGGGAAGATAAAGAAACACAGGGTGGCTTCAGCAGTTTCTTGTGCCTGGATTGATTGTAACTCTTCCCAATTTGATGCCTCGGTGTTCTTTTCTACGGATCAGGACAACTCAGGTGATTCAAAGGGGAATGATGATTGGGAAGATCCCTCTGATACAATCATAGACCCTCCGCAGTTAATTGCCAAACCAATTATCAGAAGAGAGCAAACAACTCTTCTAAATCATGCCCCAGCCACTAACTTGTTTAAAGAAGTGAAGGCACTGTTATCCGATTAGAAAGCTCAAGAGAAAGGGGGGTTGTTTCGGGAAAATTCTTCCCAGGAGTTATATGACTAACAGAATAGCCAAGCCCACAGTGTAAGATGCTAGACCCCATGTAAATTTGCTAATTGATTAAAGAGACAAAAATTATTGAAATGTATTTGCATAAGTAGATACGGAGGCTACACTTATTTATGGAAATCCAAGCAAAAGTGACTATTACAGTGCTTGGTATCAGAAAATCATATGCACTTGAGTAAAAATCTGGCTAAAAATAGGGAATCTTCCTGTCAAACTGTCTAGTGTTTTATTGTAGTATTGTTAATTGTTCTAGTCCCAGTCCCTGAATGTATTATAGATATAGACATTTTAAAGTGGATGCAGTTGCAGCTGCATGACAGGAAGTTTGCTTTTTAAGTAAAATTTGTGAAAGTTAATCCAGTTGTGATAGGAAAATTAAACATGAAACTTGTTGAAATCCCTAGAGCTACAAAAAACAATCCATGTGAAGTAATACAGAATCCCAGGGGGAACTCAAGATATAGGGGCAGATTTATTAAGCTGTCTGAAAGTCAGAATATTTCTAGTTGCCCATGGCAACCAATCACAGCTCAGCTTTCATTTTACCAGTGCTCATGAATATTTTAAAGGGGAACTGTGATTGGTTGCCATGGGCAACTAGAAATATTCTGACTTTCAGACAGCTTGATAAATCTGCCCCATAATCCTGGGACAATCCAGCTTGAGTTTGCGTGGTGTGCAGGTAAGTAATGAGGTAATGGATGTTGATTACTGAGGTGAAATTAGTGTGATTTTATAGAAGCATTGAGGATTCAGGAGGGAGAGAAGATAGCACAATTGCTAGTCTTGTCATACCCACAAATCACCTTAGCTAAAGGAGAAGCTCCTACACTCCTGACTGTATAAGGTCCTGGAGGTTTTGGACACTCAGATGGAGCAAAGTATGTGTAATACAGCCCAAGGTCCTCTCACACCAGCTGAAGTAATTGCAAAAGGCACTGATAATGTGCTAGTTACTATGGCACCTGGTGCACCGAGTATCAGTACACCCCAGCCAATAATGTGTACTAACGTGAGTAATTTCTATCTCCTACTAGGTTTGGATCCTGCTAATCCTCATCGGATGTCTTGTGGTGGTGCTATTGTGGACTTATTGCCCTATCAAGCCCCCAGCTGGTCCGAGAACCACCTAAGTCAAGGAGCAAGAGAGTGGGAGAGAGATCTATGGAGAACGAAGGAGAACATGTGGCTGTACCAGCTCGAGTACTGAATGTGACAGACTTTTGCCTGAAAAATGTATATACCAGCAATGTTCTGGAAACTTGTTTGGTCGCTGTACCAACTCCTGTTGCAGTATGGACTCAACTGTTACACATACAGTTATATGATACAGAATTAACGGACAATGATTTCCATATACATGTGGACTGGATAAGCCCTTATTATGCTTGTTTGAACTGCCCCACTTACAGTCATTTAGAAGAAAATATGATCAAAATATCAACTGGGGCTATAACTGATGCAGAATTATGCTTTGAATTTACATGTGACAAAACACACATCCCAGCTTGTAATAAATGTTTTCAGCACACCCCTGCACAACCACCAGAACAAACACCAGAACACACTGATGAGCAGGGACAAAGCGCTGAACAAAATGAATCCACGGGTGCACACACCGCACCAAAGGCAGTGGTACAGAAAAGTTTGCCAAAAATTTGTGATAGAACTGACAAGGATTGTCATCTTCTAAGAGCCGTACAGCGAATGCAGTGTAACAGAACAATGATTGTCCCATCATTAGACTCACATGTACCCCTGCCCCCAGGTTGGGTTTTAGCCTGTAGCATTAACAGCTATACTTATTTACCTGCCAATGTGACCGGAGGTCTATGTGCATTATCCCGGTTAACTTTAACTATGGTCCCTCCACCTAGGGTCAGACTGGGATGCCTAGGGCCCACCAGTGAAATTGATTATGGGGGCCCACCTAGTGCTACATGGAAATATTACATGTCCATTTTTAGGCCACTGCAGTGGATATAATAATAATAACTATAATAAGTGGATTATAGTGCACCTTACAATCACAACTGTATTGGCCACTGCTGTATAGCAAAGTGTTAAGGGGGTTGTCCGAGGGGTTAATGACCTGTCTACTTTCTTCCAAAAACATCCTGGTATTATAAGCAAGATTCATTTATTTCTATACATCTGAACTGGACTACCTGCACAAACCATGGTCAGGTGTGGTGCTGTTTTTGGAAGAAGGAAGCAATGTTTCTGAAGTACCAGGCACCATTCTGTTTCATGTGGAGGGGGGAGGGGTCACCCCCTCCTCCTGTCCAGCGCATGGCGGTATGCCCACCCGGCGGACATAACGCCGTGTGAATGTAGCGTAAGATTACTGGCGGTACAAGTAGTTTAACAGAGATGAAATTACCCCCGCAAATAAAGCTTTGAAGTCAGATCAACATCTGCAAAGAGTTTGTATGTTCTCTCTGTGTTTGCGTGGGTTTCCTCCAGGTCCTCCGGTTTCCTCCCACACTCCAATAACATACTGGTAGATTGATTAGATTGTGAGCCCCATGGGGACAGGGACTCATCTAGCAAGCTACTTACAGCCCTCGCTGAATTTGTAGGCGCTATATAAAAAAAACGGTTATTATTATTTATTATTAAATGTATCCATGGTGCTCTATTAACCTTTAAAGGGGTCGTCCACTTTCAGCAAATAAGTGCTATGTTTGTGTAAGGAAAAGTTATCCAATTTTCCAATATACTTTCTGTATCAATTCCTCATGGTTTTCTAAATCTCTGCTTGCTGTCCTTCTATAGGAAGCTTCTAGGTTTATTTCCAGTGGATAAAAACCTGTCCCTGGCCATGTGATGGTCATGCAGGTGCATGGCCAATTATTAACGGCTCACGCACCTGTGTGTCCATCACGCGACCATGGACAGATCTCTATCTTCTGGAAGTAAACAGAGAAGCTTTCATAGCAGGACAGTAAGTGGAGATCTAAAAAATTGTGAGGAATTGATACAGAAAGTATATTGGAAAATTGTATAACTTTTCCTTACACAAACAATACCATTTATTTACTGAGAGTGGACAACCCCTTTAAGTGGCTGTTAAATTGACAATTGCATAGAAGTCTGTGACATCATAATAATAATTCCTTTATTTACATAGCACCTACAGATTACGCAGCGCTGCACAGAACTTGTCACATCAGTGTCCCCAATGGGGCTCACAATCTAATCAACCTACCAGTATGTTTTGGAGTGTGGGAGGAAAACGGAGGACACCCACGTAAACACAGAGAGTCCATACAAAATCTTTTCAGATGTTGACATGGATGGGACTTGAACCCAGGTCCCCAGCGCTACAAGGCTGTAATACTAACCACTGAGCCACCGTGCCGCCCATAATCATGTAACGGCAACCTTGGTGACAACCTTACGTTTTTGGTGGCTCTGCAAAAATGGATGACACACAGATCACCCAGAGACTACATATGGCTCAGACAATAAATACCAATAGCCGTACCCATATTTATTGGTGGAAAACCCTCAACTCTCTCCCTTTGCTGGGTGATGGAGAGATATATATGGTCTATTGGGAGTATGGTTGGGCAATTGTATTGTCGTACTGGTGGCAATGTGGAGGTCTTATATATACCTCTATGCTTCCCTATACAAGGGCTGGTTGTATGTTGTATGATCTTCCTCTTGGGGGTAGCCTGCACTATTAATGTGTTTTCACATCAATTTTCCCTACTCTTTCTCTTTCGGTAATCATAGAGAGAGATCGAACATGGGATATTTATAATTTATTTATCCTCCAATTTATAATGACAGCGGTTTTATGCACTTTAATAATGAGCACATGACACTTTATATACCTCTCCTATTGGCAACTTCAGAGAGGATTTGAGCACGGGACATCCAACATTTATTTATGTTTCAACTAGAGACGTCCGAGCTTGATGCTCGTTCGAGCATTAGCGTACTCGAAACTGCTCGTTGCTCGGACGAATACTTCGCCCGCTCGAGAAAATGGCATCTCCCGCCGTTTTGCATTTGGCGGCCAGAAACAGAGCCAATCACAAGCCAGGAGACTCTGCACTCCACCCAGCATGACGTGGTACCCTTACACGTCGATAGCAGTGGTTGGCTGGCCAGATCAGGTGACCCTGGAATAGACTAGCCCCTGCCTGCGCTGCTCGGATCATTCTGTGTCTGGATGCCGCTAGGGAGAGAGCTGCTGCTGGTCAGAGAAAGCGTTAGGCTGTTCTATTAGAATAGTGTTAGGCAGGAGTGATTCTACAAGAACCCAACAGCCCTTCTTAGGGCTACAATAACGTTATACTTTTTTTTTTTTTTGTTTGCAATGGGGCTCGTTATTCGAGACGAGCACTCGAGCATCGGGAAAAGTTTGTCTCGAATAACGAGTACCCGAGCATTTTAGTGCTCGCTCATCTCTAACAGTTACCTAAATGGCATAAATGAATACGCAGCATTTTCAGCAGAAAATTACACCTTACTCGGGTCCGTATACCGATGTATGGAATAGTTATTGGTGTCAGAATATATAGTGAAAACTTTTTAGATATCAAAAACTATCTATGGTATCTATGTGATCATACTGACCAAAACAAGGAGAGGTGTCATTAGGACTATAAAGTAAAAACTGCAAATATGAAGCCAGTAGAAAATGGTTGCAACTGTTGTTCTTTGTCAATTCTACAGAGTTTAAATTTTTTACAAATACCTAGTACATTGCATGCATTATTAAATGCTGACACAAGGAAGTACAATTTGTCCCATAGATAACAACTAGAGATGAGCGAACACTAAAATGCTCGGGTACTCGTTATTCGAGACGAACTTTTCCCGATATACCTTGCGACCCCTGACGCCCCATTAGAGCGGCCGCGCCGCTGGTGGTATCATGCTGCTCTTGTGCGCACTATTGTGTCTAGCCAACGGCTTGAAGTGCAAAATTCAGTAGGGTGTTTGGTTCTTCCTATTAGGCCATAACTCAGTGTCATCCTCACTCTGGCGTGCATAGTACGTTTTTCCTTTGTACTTGGCTAAAAATAGCCATAGGAAGAATACAAACAGCTTCTTGTCTCTACCGGTAGCCCCTTCTTATTATTGATTCCTGGTTGGATTCTGCTGGGGTCGGCTGTAGTTTCTGTCTTAGCAATGTAACTTGCCAATTCTGAGGCATTTGGATACAGTGAGACTTGGACGTCTGCTGTGTTCTGCGCGTAGTGGCGCCATATCCATAGCAAAGGCTTGAAGTGGCAAGTCAGTAGGTCATTTGATCTCGATTGGCAATAACTCAGGATCAATCTCTCCGGCATAAGTACTGGTGCTTCCTTTGGATACTTGGCTAGAAATAGCCATCACGGAGAATACAAAGCAGACTTCGTTGACAGCCCTACACTAGCGTCGTAATATATTTGATTTTTCCTGGTTGATCTTACATGGTGCTGCAGGTTTGCTGCAGTCATGTACTGCCAAGTCTGAGCATTGTAGGGGACGTGCGACCTCTGTGTTCGGCGCGTATGGGCGCACATATCCATAGCAACGCGCCGAGTGCAAATTCATTAGGGGTTGGATTCTATTAGGCAATAACTCATTGTCATCTCATCCGGCATAGAACTGTGCTTCCGTTGAGTACTTGGCTAGAAAATAAGCCCCATAAGGAAATACCAACAGCACTTCTTGTGAGCCTACTGTGAGCGTTCGTATTGTTTGAGGCTCTGGTTCATCGTGTCTGGCGTGCTGTAGTTTACTGCATACATGTACTTGGCCAATGTTCTGAGGCAATTGTTTCTAGTGAGACCTTGCGCCCACGCTGTGTTCTCTGGTTTCTGGCGCTTAGCGGCGTCACATATCCATAGCCAGGAATGCCGAAGTGGCAACTTCATATGGGTTTGATTTTTCTCTAGGCAATAACTCAGTGTCATCCATCCGGCATAGTACTGTGCCTTTTCCTGGGTCAACATGAGTATGGGGGGAGGTGTTCCAGTGTCTTGGCTAGAAAATGCCATAGTAGAACACACGGCTTCTCGAAGCCCTACAGGACTGACGTTGCTACTATGTTGTTTCTGGTGAATTCTGCTGTGGCTGTATTCTGCAGTGACATGTACTGCATTCTGAGCATTGTAGTGGGACTTGCGACCGCTGTTTCTGCGGCTAGTGCGCGAACACATATCCATAGCAAGGCCGAAGTGTCAAAATTCAGCTAGGGGTTTGGTATTCTATTAGGAAATACTTCAGTGTCTCCATTCTCATCTGGTGTACTGTCGCTTCCTCTTGATCCTTGGCTAAAAAGAGCCATACGCAATAGGATTGCATTGTTTGTTTTAAAACCAAAAACAAACAAAAACACAAATAAAAAAAAACACAAAAAAAAAAAAAAATAAAAAAAAATAAGTATATAACTTCCCCCATTTTAAAAATGTTTACATCCCGGCACGGCTAGGGTCTAGAGGACGCGGGCGGACGTGGGCGGCCACACTGCCGGGGTCCGAGGCCGTGTCCGGGCGGGTGAACAACCACCTCTTATGAGGGTGAAGCATGGGAACGCCGCAAGCTACACTCCCTAGTTCACTGTCTGAAGTTACTGGGAGCTCGTGGTAGAAGCAGCTGGTTGGTGCCAGAACAGTGCGAACACGTGACTTCGTGGAATTTGACTGACAACTGCTTCGAGCAATTTGTCTCACCACCATTCGTCTTCCACGCAGCTACTCAAGAACCCATTGTCACAAGACATCGCCCTCTCCAGCTCCTGCAACCTCAGCTCTCCTCGGCCCCCCAGTCTGTGAGTCTGCATCCAATCCCCAGGAAAAGTTGGGCATTGAGACCGTCAACACTCTGAGGCACAACGTTTCTTCTTACCTTCCCCCAGTCACAAACCTATGTCCGCTTGGCTGCGGACAATTGTCCGATCCCAGGGGTTCCACCCTCACAGTCTGTGGGTGATGTGACCTTCTTGACGTACAGTGGAAGTGTGTAAGAGGTGTCGCACGATGAGGAGACCGGTTTGTCAGACAGTGGGGAAGTTGTTTGGCAGGGCAGAAGTCAGGGGGGAGCAGACTGAGGGATCGGAGAGATGATGAGGCTAACAGACCAAGCTGGTTGAGAGGCCGGTGAACACGTGCTTCTGATACGGAGGAGAGTCCCTACCTGAACAGGTTGGAAGAGGCAGTGGTGGTGCCAGAACGATAGGCGGGCCAAGCTGGTGCCAATTCACGCCACTGTCAACAGAGTGAAGCTCCCGTGTGAGGGCTTCTTGCGGCGGGCTAGATCTTTTCAGAAGTTGGTGGAGTTCTAAGAACACCGATGTGTTGGGACCGCGACTGTGGTGTGCAACTTTTGCCAAACCGGCTCAGCAGGGGGTCACCTCCACCACTACTATCTTAACTATACTACACCATTAGCGATGCATATGAAATGCTAAGCAACCACTTCCCACTCTTGGCAAACAAGCCCGTTCACCTCGGCCGTGCACACACTGCTCCTTCCCCTGTGTCAGCTGCTAGTTTCCCCCCCCCAGCCCCCTGCACAGGACCCTGGCACAAAAACCCCATCGTCGCCTCCACGATCCTCCACAGCAATCCACCCGCGTTCACTCTCCTACCCAGACGCTGGACGAACGCAAATATAGGTGCAACCCCCCGCACCCCAAGGCCCTTAATGTGCACCTCTCCAGATTGCTTATCCTGGAGATGCTGCCTTCTATAGGTCTAGTAGAGACCGAGGCCTTTTCCCACCTCAGGCGGCGGCCGCCCCTCGGTATTCGGATCCCAGCCGCCACTACTTTTCCCGAATGTGCCGTCCCAGCCCTGCCCAGCACGTGTCAGAACAACATCATCCTGCCCTGACCAACGCCGTTTCTGACAAGGTCCGCACCTGAACCACGAACTGGGAGTGCTGCCGGTCAGGGCCACTATATCTCGCTGACTTGGGCACAGGGGCAACATTGGGTTAAAACACTTGGTGGAGTCTGGGACCGAGTCCTGCTGACCCAGGGGCTGCTCATATACTGCGACTCCGAGAGGTCGGGGCTACCTCGGTCCAGTTTTCAGAGGCCTACTAGCCTCCCTCCTCCCACCCCTCCTCCCCTCCTCCTCCGAACTACCATCCGTGGGCAACGCGCCATCAGTCGGTACCTCTAGGCACAGCAGCAGTGCCGTCGCTCGCGACAGGGCCCAGGCGGTGCTCAACTGCTGAGCCTAGCCGACAAGCACACGCCCAAGAGCTTTTACAGGGCATCACGGCGCAGACTGATCTGTGCTGGCACCGCTGAACTCAGCCGGGAATGGTTGGTGTACAACGTCCGTAACCTGTGGCGGCCTTGGCAACTCGGCAAGAACTGACACATTTGCCATGCCTGCCCTGTTTAAATCTGATTAGTCGCGTTTCCTTCCTCAAGACCAGACCCCAATCCGTCTGAGTTGGCTCACAGAAGAGTGACGCCGCATCTGTGCGCAGTCAGGATTCCAGCCCAGATGCTGCCACTCTCAGGGCATCGCACCGCCCGCCTCCAACTCCCGCTCACCGAACTGTTGTGCGACGCTGGCCCACGAGGTGGATTCAACACTGACCATGTTATATCCCAGTTACCAGCAGCGCAGAGCGATTGGAGACTGCCAGATTCAACTTCCACCAGAACTGGTAGTCATGTCATACAAGCTTGCCTCAATCTCAAAATGTAAGAGTGGACCGTGATCTGATATCTGTCAGGTGCTGAGTACTTTGAGGAGTCAATCACAGGAATGGGGCGTGGCGATCCCAACTACAAATTGCCTCGACAGACTGGCCAAAGTAAGTCATGCACTGCAGAAAAAGGAAAACTACAGCCACCAGCCAGATCAACCAGACAATCAAAATATAGAAACGCTACTGTAGGCTTCAAGAAGCTGTTTGTTTATCCTATGGCTATTTTCTACCAAGTATCAAGGAAGACACAGTACTATGCAACGATGAGATGGACACTGAGTTATTGCCTAATAAAAATCCAACCCCTACTGAATTTTGCCACTCAGCCGGTTGCTATGGATATGTCGCCACTAACCGACAAGCGCAACAAAGCGCAGAACACCAGCGGTCGCAAGTCTCACTACACAATGTCGAATGGCACAAGTACATGCACCCTGAGAAACATACAGCCACCAGCAGATCAACCAGAAATCAAATATAGAAAGTCTACTGTAGGTTCAAGAAGCTGTTGTATTCTCCTATGGCTATCTTTTCTAGCCAAGTATCAAAGGAAGCCAGTACTAGCCGGATGACGTGACACGCGTATTGCCTACATGAAAGACAATCCAAACCCCCCTACTGAATTTTGCCACTTCAGGCTTTGCTCCATTGGATATGTGGCGCCACTAAGCCGCGCAGAACAACACGCGCAACGCCGCGGTCGCATAAGTCTCTCACTACAAATTGCTCAGAATTGGCAAGTACCTGCACTGCAAAGAAACACAGCCACACGAAGATCAACCAACAGAAATCAAATATATAGAACGCTACTGTAGGCTTCAAGAAGCTGTTTGTATTCTCTATGGCTATTTTCTAGCCCAGTATCAAAGGAAAGCACAGACTATATAATGCCGAGAGATGATGACACTGAGTTATTGCCTAATAGAAAATCCAACCACTATGATCTGATTTTGCACAAACCTTCAGCCTTTGCTATGATATGTGCGCATAAGCGCCGAGAACACAGCGTGAGGTCGCAAAGATCTCACTACAAATTGCTCAGAATTGGCAAGTACTCACTCGCGAAGAAAACTACAGACACACAGCAGATCAACAGAAAGAAATCAAATATATAGAACGCTACTGTGGCTTCAAGAATGTATGTTTGTTATTCTCCTATGGTATTTTTAGCAAGTATCAAAGGAAGCAGCACTATAGTACTATGCCAGAATGAGATGACACTGAGGTTATTGCCTAATAGAAAATCCACCCCTACTGAATTTTGCCAATTCAGCCTGTGCTATGGATATGTGCGCACTACACTAAGCGCAGAACACAGCGTGGTCCGCAAGTCTCACTACATCAAATTCTCAGAAAATTGGCAAGTACATGCACTGCAAGAAACTACTACACCACAGACAATCAACCAGAAATCAAATATATAGAACGCTACTGTAGGCTTAAGAAGCTGTTGTATTCTCCTATGGCTATTCTTCTAGCCAAGTATCAAAGGAAGCAGACAGTACTAGCCAGATTGAGATGACACTGAGTGTATGCCTAGAAGAAATCCAACCCCTACTGAATTTTGCCACACTTCAGATTTGCTATGGATGTGCGCCACTAAGCGCAGAAAAACAGAGCGTTCGCAAGTCTCACTACAAATTGCTCCAAATATGGCAAGTACATGCACTCGAAGAAACTACAGCCACCAGCAGATCAACCAGAAATCAAATATAAGAACGCTAACTGTAGGCTTCAAGAAGCTGTTGTATTCTCCTATGGCTTTTTCTGCCAAGTATCAAAGGAAGCAACAGTACTATGCCAGAGATGATGACACTGAGTTATTGCCTAATAGAAATCAACCCTACTGAATTTTCCACTTCAGCTTTGCTATGGATATGTTGGCCACTAGGCTAAACACAACCGGTTAGCAAGTCCCCCTGCAATTCCTCACAAAATGGTTAATAATATGCAAATTACAAATAAAAAAAGGTTATAGAACGTTATTGTCCAAGCGGCTTAAAGAAGGGCTGTTCTGGGTTCTTTGAGATCCAATCACTGCTAACAGTAAGCTAAACTACGAACACCCTACGCTTTCCTCGGAGCCAGAAGCAGCTTCTCTCCCTAGCCGGCATCAGAGACAGAATGATCACGAGCAGCAAGCGGCCCAGGCTGTCGTCTATCCCCAGGGTCACCGATCTGCCAGCCAAAGACATGTGTCCTTATCGACGTGTAAGGGTACAACGTCACTGGCTGGGGGATGTGCAGGTCATCCTGGCTTGTGTTGGCCTTGTTCTGAGCAGACCCCCAAAAAGCAACCCAAAAGCAAACGGCGGGAGCTGCCATTTTCTCGAGCGGGCGAAGTATTCGTCCGAGTAACGAGCAGTTTCGAGTACCCTAATGCTCGACCGAGCATCAAGCTCGGACGAGCATGTTCGCTCATCTCTAATAACAACCCATTATGTGGCTCTGTGAATTAAAAATTATAAAGTTTTTGGAAAATGGGGAGTGAAAAACTAAACAGGGCCAGTTCATTACAGGGTTAAATTAAAATGATTCAGCATCAAACACTTATAAAGCTGCCTCACTTTACCATACTTCAGGCTCTGTCTATATGAAAGCATTTCTCCCAAAGGTTACGATACATAAATATTTGGACACTGACGCAAATTTAGGTTTTTTTTTTACCCGTTACCTGAAGCTTATTTAGTTATGGTTATATAATGTACATGGACACAAAGTCCAGAATTTCGGCTTTAATTTGAGGGTCTCCAAATTAAAACTGTATGAAGTGTTTAGGAGTTACAGTGTTACCCTCAAAAGCTGTTACATGGGCGGGTTTGGGCAATTTCTTCATTATGTCATATCTCTTCTCAGAACAGATAAAAGGTCTGGAGTTGATTTGAGGTTTGGTGCTTGCATTTGTAAGATTTTGCTGGGACGAAAACATGCATTCAAAGGAGCTCCACATGCAGGTGAAACAAGCCATCCTTAAAACAGAAGGAATCCATATGAGAAATTGCTACAATATTGAGAGTGACGCAATCTACAGTTTGGAACATCGTGAGAAGGAAAAAAAAAGCACTGGTCAATGCAAAAAGACCTGGACACCCATGGAAGACAACAGTTGTGGATGGTTACAGAATAATTTCCATGTTAAGATAAATCCCGTCACAACAGCCAACATAGTGAACAAAACTATCCAGGATGTAGGCATCAATATCCAAATCTACCTGCCTGAAAGCAAACACAGAGGGGGTCATTTACTAAGGGCCCGATTGGCGTTTTCCCGACGTGTTACCCGAATATTTCTGTTTTGCGCCGATTTTCCTTGTATGGCCCCGGGGTTTTGGCGCATGCAATCAGATTGTGGCGCATCGGCGCCGGCATGCACGTGACGGAAATCGGGGGCGTGGCTGTACGACAACCCGACGGATTCGGAGAAACCGTCGCATTTAAAAAAAAAGAAAGTGTTGCTGGACACGCACTTACCTTCACCAAGTATAGGATTGTGAACTCCGGCGGACATCAGCGTAGCAGCGACACCTGGTGGACGTCGGAGGAACTGCCTTAGTGAATCGCCGGAAGACCCGAATCCACCGCAGAGAACGCGCCGCTGGATCGCGAATGGACCGGGTAGGTAAATCTGCCACAGAGGGTGCACTGCACGGTGCAAGCCACTCATAAACCTTGAGAATAAAAAGGCTCGATTGGATTTTGCTAAAAACAAAACCAGAACATTTCTGGAAGGACTTTCTTTGGACAGATGAAACCAAGATCAACCTCGACCAGAATGATGGAAAGAAAAACGTATGTAGAAGACGGGGTAGAGCTCAGGGTCCACAGCATATCACATCATCTGTACAACACAGCGGAGTCTGATGGCTTGGGCATGCATGGCTGCCAGTGACACTGGGTTACTAGTGTTTATTCATGATGTGACATATGACAAAAGCAGCTGGATGAATTCTGAGGTATTCAAAGGCAAAAGGCCAGATTTATCAATAGTGATGCTGCAACACCCTCGCCAATGCAAGGCAGAGCTGTGTTTGCAAATACGTCCCACCATGTAGCTTGCAGCCTGTGTAGGGTCTGATTAGCCTCACAGCATGTCACTACACAACACAGATGAACTCTGCAGTGGTAGATCCTGCCTGGTAAGGCAGGAGTTAATTCTTTGATGTGATGTAAGATGTGTCATCCAATCACATGTATTATCCTAATGTACTGTAAGCTGGGATGTAATTGGAGGAGTAACCACCACATGACCAAGAGCTGAGAAAAAGTGACGGTTGGAGATTTCCAACAGTTAGTTCAGTCAGAGAAGTGAGTCTGACAGGATTCAGTCAGAAAGACTAGTCAGTCAAACCAAGCAGTGAGTTAGACAGAGAGAGGAAAGGGGTATCATCCTACCTTCAAGGGTGATACCTGAAGCACTCCAGGACAAGCTGAAGCTTCCTATTAGGACACAGCTACCTCCCAGCCTGCCCTCTGCATCCAGGCTGGCGATCTACCTCCTGTGGCTCCCTCCAATTGCAACTCAGTACTCCACCATTTTGTTAAGGCACGTTGCTGCGGTTCCTGTCGGTTCCAATAAAGAACTGTAAGTTGTTTTTGTTCAACCTCTGCCTCCGTCTGGTCCCTGCTACTACAGCTGCCATCATCACAGGCACCCTGTCCACTACACAGAGACTTATACTCTAGACACCAAAGGGTTGCCCCAGGGAGATCCGCTATAGCAGCCTCTCCCTCATCATTTCCTGCCAACACCACCCTGCTGGAGACCTGCCAGACTGTAGGACAGCCCTCCGGTTCCCCATACCAAGCACCGTGACACTAGCGTGCCTAGGCCGCAACCGCCAGCCACTCAGGTACTGTGGGTCCCGGCTGACTCCAGGCCCCGAGAAAAGGCTAGGCCCCGGTGGGGGATGTTACAATGCAAACTGCAAAACCGCCAGATTATTGAAGACTGGCAAACAGTTGGGCCTCTATTGGGCACATTTACTAAGGGTTGCGCTGCAGTTTTGTTGGACCGTGCACATTCTTCATGGCTAAAACGGCTTGTAGAGGTATTTAAGTGTCTGCGCTGAGATTGTATCGCACGCAACCCTTTGGTGTCGCAACTGCTTTAGCTTCCATGCAACATAAATTAGGGGGCGTGTTGTCAGATGGTCTGACTGATTGGGCCCGAGTGCTGTATTTGACTTTCAAATTGTGTTGCATGCCCTATCTTAAAGGTACACCACAAAACAGATGGTGAAGTCTGTCAGACTTGCTCGTGTCAGTCATTTGTGCAGTCAGTTTAACAGTTCTGGCTCACACTGTGTGCATTAAATTTAGCCAGATGCAGCTGATTGGTCAGCATTTCATAATAATAATGGACAATGACCCAAAACATGAAGCCAAAGTAACCCAGGAGTTCTTGAATGGCCAAGTCAATCACCGGATTTCAACCCAACTGAGCATGGATTTCACTTGTTAAAGACTAAACTTCAGGCAGAAAAGCGCACAAACAAACAGCAACTAGAAACTGCTGCAGCAAAGGACAGTGGCGTAACTGCCGCTGTAGCAACTGTTGCGACTGCTACAGGGCCCGTGAAGTTCAGGGGCCCGGTAATGCACTGTACCTGCAGTGCTTTGCCACGGCCCATGGTAAGTGGTCTGAGGATGCACTGCTGGGTGCCAGCCAGATCGTGCCCCCAGGCCCCTCCCTTTGTGTCCCGGCTACCGCCCACATCTCTCCTAGCTTGCCCAACTCTCTCCTGGACAGCCACCTCCCTGACTCGCCCGCTCTCCTCCCTGCAGGGCGGCACAGTCGATGCCCCACCTCCGCTCGCATCCCCCGTCCGCTTGCCCCCTCACTTACGCTCCACCCCTGCTCGTGCTGCCCCCAGCTCGCACCCCCACCAAACACCCACCTGATGCCAAGGCCGGGTGGTCACCCATACAACCCCCAAACATTCTAAAAGGTAAGTATATACATATGTATTTCTCTGTGTGTATATATGTATATACTGTGTATATATACTGTGTATATGTGTATATATGCATATGCTGTTTATATATGTATATACTGGGTATTTGTGAATGTATACATCTACTATGTATATATGTATATACTGTGTATATATGAATTTACTGTATATATAGTGTTTATATATACGTATACATGTGTATATATAATGTGTATATACCTATATATGCGTATATATACTGTATATATATGTATATACTGTGTATATATTCATAGATGCAAATACTGTATTTATACATGCATATATTTATATAAGCATATATGTGCACACTTAAATATATGCATATATGTATGTGTGTTTTTGTATATGCTAAGTATGTATATGCTCTATATACTGAATAAGTGTATGTACAGTCATGGCCAAAAGTTTTGAGAATGACATGATCTGTTGCCCACTGGTTTTTATGTGTGTTTGTCAGATGTTTTTATCACATACAGAAATACAAGTGCAATCATATTATGAGTAACAAAAGCTTTTATTGACAGTTAGGAGTTAATGCAGCAAGTTAATATTTGCAGTGTTGACCCTTCTTCTTCAGGACCTCCGCAATTCTCCCTGGCAGCTCTCAATCAACTTCTGGACCAGCTCCTGACTGATAGCAGTCCATTCTTGCACAATCAATGCTTGCATTTGGCCACAATGGGGCACATTTACTTACCCGGTCCAGTCGCGATCCAGCGGCGCGTTCTCTGCTCTGGATTCGGGTCCGGCTGGGATTTATGAATGTAGTTCTTCCGCCGTCCACCAGGTGGCGCTGCTGCGCTGAAAGTCATCTCATCGCGCCGGAATGCACCACTTCGGACCAGGTGAAGGTAAGCGCTCCCCAAGCGACACTTTTTCGGGTTTTAAATGCGGCGGTTTTTCCGAATACGTCGGGTTTTCGTTCGGCCACGCCCCCCGATTTCCGTCGCGCGCATGTCGGCGCCGATGCGCCACAATCCGATCGCGTGCGCCACAATCCCTGGGCAATTCAGGTACAATCGGCGCAAATCGGAAATATTCGGGTAACACGTCGGGAAAACGCGAATCGGGCCCTTAGTAAATGACCCCCAATGTGTCCATCATGCTGGAAAAGGTATTGTTGATCACCAAACTGCTCTTGGACAGTTGGGAGAAGTTACTCTTGGAGGACATTCTGGTACCATTCTTTATTCATGGATGTGTTTTAGGCAAGACTGTGAGAGAGCCGATTCCCTTGGCTGAGAAGCAACATGAATGGTTGCAGGATGCTTTACAGTTGGCATGAGACAAGACTGGTGGTATCGCTCACCTTGTCTTCTCCGAACAAGCTGTTTTCCAGATGTTCCAAACAATCGGAAAGGGGATTCATCAGAGAAAATTACTTCACCCCAGTCCTCAGCAGTCCACTCCCTGTACCTTTTGCAGAATATCAGTCTGTCCCTGATGTTTTTTCTGGAGAGAAGTGGCTTCTTTGCTGCCCTCCTTGACACCAGGCCTTGCTCCAAGAGTCTCCGCCTCACAGTGCGTGCAGATGCACTCACACCTGCCTGCTGCCATTCCTGACGAAGCTCTGCACTGCTGGTAGCCCGATCCCGAAGCTGAAACACTTTTAAGAGACGGTCCTGGCGCTTGCTGGTCCTTCTTGAGCGGCCTGGAGCCTTTTTGGCAACAATGGAACCTCTCTCTTTGAATTCCTTGATGATGCGATAGATTGTTGACTGAGGTGCAATCTCTCTAGCTGCAATACCAGTTTTGTGCAGTGCAATGATGACTGCACGTGTTTCTTTAGAGATAACCATGGTTAACAGAAGAGAAACAATGATGCCAAGCACCAGCCTCCTTTTAAAGTATCCAGTGGTGTGATTCTTACTTAATCATGACAGATTGATCTCCAGCCCTGTCCTCATCAGCACCCACACCTGTGTTAATGGCGCAATCACTGGAACGATGTTAGCTGCTCCTTTTAAGGCAGGCCTGCAATGAAGTTGAAATGTGTTTCAGGGGAAAAATTAATTTTTCTAGGCAAATATTGACTTTGCAATTAATTGCTGGAGTATTCTGGAGTATATGCAAATTGCCATTATAAAACCTGATGCAGTAGACTTTGTAAAAATTAACATTTGTATCATTCTCAAAACTTTTGGCCATGACTGTATACGCTGTATATACTGAATGTGTGTGTATCTGCTGTATGTGTGTATACTCTGAATGTAAATGCAGCATGTGTGTATATGGTGTTTTATCCTGCATGTATGTGTATATATGGTCAGTGTATACTGTATGAGTTTGTACATACTCTGTGTATTTGTGTATAAATGTATATGAGTGCATAAATGTGTGTGTATACGTGTATATTTGTATGTATATGGGTGCGAGTATATGAGTGTAGAACTTTATGTGTGTGTATTTAAGTATATAAAGGTGTGTATATATCAGAGTATATAAATGTGTGTAATTGTGTATATATATATATATATATATATATATATATACGTCCCTCATAGGCTTCTATAGTGCCTGGGCTCGGTAAGGTGAGCACAATGAGTACTCTATGGGGCACATTTATTTACCCGTCCTGATGACGCCGCCGATCCGGAATGTCTGACGAGGATTCGGAGCTGCCGCGTGGGTAAAATTTCCTGCATGTGTCGCTTCCCCCGCTGAGGGCCGCCAGAGTTCACCTTCTTCTTCATAGTGTATGCGAGTGCTGATGTTGCAACACAATTTGGTTTTTAAATTCCGCGGTTTGTCCGAATCAGTCGTGTTGTCCGTCGTCCACGCCCCCGATTTGTGTCACATACAAGCCGGCGCCAATGCGCCACAATCCGATCACAGGGAAATTCAGGGCAGAACGGTAAAATATAGCAGGGCGGGCACACGTTTATGTGAATGACAGCCTATGTATATATATATATATATATATATATATATATATATATATATTAACGGGAAAGGGGGCCCCAGGCAGAAATCTGCTATGTGGCCCGGCCTCTCCTAGTTACGCCCCTGGGCATAGAAGAGCATTAAAAAGGCAGAAACACAGCATCTGCTCATATGCATGAGTTAAAGGCTTAAAAAGGCCATTGCCAACAAAGCTTTTGCAACCAAATATTAGAAATTATCATTTTATTTACAATTATTTAATTTGTCACAGCTCTGCTGTGTGTATGAGCTGTAAGGTGTATTGCCTGTT
The DNA here is from genome assembly GCA_019512145.1 of Engystomops pustulosus. Classification (NCBI taxonomy): domain Eukaryota; kingdom Metazoa; phylum Chordata; class Amphibia; order Anura; family Leptodactylidae; genus Engystomops; species Engystomops pustulosus. The sequence goes on from CM033641.1 coordinate 110,297,535, forward strand.
ATTTCAGGAAAAAACTAAATGAAAAAGATAAACAGAGCAGCCGTACACAAGAAGTTATATTTAATGTCAGACAGAGGGTGGCCTACTGGCCTATATTTATATCTGTACTAGACACACTCTGTCACTATATTTATGGGTTATGGTTTGGCTTAGTCCAGGGTTCCACATGATTTTAAGAATTTCTCCACCTCTGCTCCTTGCTATGTTTATAAATATTAAGTGAGAAGGAGTTTAACCCTTTGGCTAGCTATCCTTTGCATAACCCTACCTAAATGCAATTTATGTTGAAAACCATAAAACATGCGACCTTGCGAAAAAAGAAATAATTATTCATTATTTATATAGCGCACACAGATTACGCAGCACTGCACAGAGCTTGCCAAATCGGTCCCTGTCCCCAATGAAATACATTCTTAACCCCTCGTGCCCATGGCCTTTTTGATTTTGCATTTCCTCTTTTTTCTCCATGTACACAGCTTAATTATGCTCCCTTGTGACAGCATTTAGTATTCCATTCCATACACTGGGAAGTGGGAAACAACTTCCAAATGAAGTGATTGACAAAAAACATTCTCTGCATTTTCTTGTAGGATCTGATTTTAAGGCTTTCATGGCGCATTCCACATGACTACTGTTCTTTGGGTTGGTATGATCACAGGGATACCAGATTTACATACCGTAGGTATTATGTTGTAATAGATTTTAAAAATGAAAGTTGTCTTATTTTGCTAAATAAGATGAAGTTTTCATTGCTAGCATTTTAGGGATTGGACTGTATAAAGGTCACTGGCAGTTTTCCTATGGATCTGTATAAGTGCCACGTGCACATTGTTACTGATCTGCACCAATGACAGGCCCTGGAGGCTCATATAGACTCCAGGCTATCATAGAAACGGATAGTTGCTCCTCAATGACATCACAGGGATCAAAATCCTTGCCAAGATGGTGGCCGCAATTGGTGGCAGTCTGTGAGCCCTCTCCATACTTCCCTTGCCACCCCCTTGTATACAGCCAGCCACCCCCCTGTATACAGCCAGTCATCCCCCCTGTATATAGCCAGCCGCGCCCCCTGTATACAACCAGCCACCCCCCTGTATACAGACAGCCATCCCCCCTGGTATACAGCCATCCACTCCCCCTGTATACAGCCAACCATCCCCCTGTATACAGCCAGCCCCCCTGTGTACAGCCAGCCACCCCCCCTGTATACAACCAGCCACCCCCCCTGTATACAGCCACCCACCCCCCAGTATACAGCCAGCAATCCTCCTATATACAGCCAGACACCCCTCATGTATACAGCCAGCCACCTACCTGTATAGAGACAGCCAGCCCCTGCCTTGTATACAGCCAGTCAGTTCCCCACCCCAGTACATACAAATAAAAAAACATGAACTCCCCTTTCCACCTAAAATTGCAATTTTAGTGCTTCCTACCTCCCAAAATTATGTAAGGGAAAGCAATTAAAAAGTCTATTTTCCCCTATAGTAGTACCAATCTAACCATTACAATTTCTCACAATAAACAAGATCTAATAATTCTCTTTTAATTGAGGAATAAAATGTTATAGCTTTTAGAATATAGGGTCACATATGCTAATGAGGTTTCCCCAAAGTGTTTTATTTGCTAAAGTAGTAGAACATAAAAAAGTTTTATAACAGAAGTTTCAGTTAAAAAACAAGAGGCAAAACAACTGTTTTATTCTGTTTCGCTGAAGGAAAAAGTTAATAAATTTGAATCATTATGCTATTATTACCATAAAAATGAACCAAATACAAATTATGTCTTTTGGAATTTAGGCATGGATTAGTGCCAAAAGATGGCAAAATGAAGATTTTGTTTTGGTACCAAAGGTTTTAATTTTTTTTAAATGAATTGAAACACATTAAAACCTATATAAATTTAGTATCCCTGTAATAATCCCTGTATCCCTGTAGTACCCCTGTAATAGACATGTCATTTGGGGCATTTTTTTATTTGCGTTGTGCGTTGGAAGAGGGGTAGACTTACACTCACCGGCCACTTTATTAGGTACACCTGTCCAACTGCTTGTTAACACTTAATTTCTAATCAGCCAATCACATGGTGGAAACTCAGTGCATTTAGGCATGTAGACATGGTCAAGACAATCTCCTGCAGTTCAAAACGAGCATCAGTATGGGGAAGAAAGGTGATTTGAGTGCCTTTTAACGTGGAATGGTTGTTGGTGCCAGAAGGGCTGGTCTTAGTATTTCAGAAACTGCTGATCTACTGGGATTTTCATGCACAACCATCTCTAGGGTTTACAGAGAATGGTCTGAAAAAGAAAAAACATCCAGTGAGCGGCAGTTCTGTGGGCGGAAATGCCTTGTTGATGCCAGAGGTCAGAGGAGAATGGGCAGACTGGTTCTAGCTGATAGAAAGGCAACAGTGACTCAATTCGTTACAACCAAGGTAGGCAGAATAGCATCTCTGAATGCACAGTACGTTGAACTTTGAGGCAGATGGGCTACAGCAGCAGAAGACCACACATGGTGCCACTCCTTTCACAGCTAAGAACAGGAAACTGAGGCTACAATTTGCACAAGCTCATCGAATTGGAAAGTAGAAGATTGGAAAAACGTTGCCTGGTCTGATGAGTCTCGATTTCGCTGCGACATTCGGATGGTAGGGCAGAATTGGCGTCAACAACATGAAAGCGATGGTCCATCCTGCCTTGTATCAACGGTCAGGCTGGTGGTGGGGTGGTCATGGTGTGGGGAATATTTTTCTTGGCACTCTTTGGGCCCCTTGGTACCAATTGAGCATCGTTGCAGCGCCCCAGCCTACCTGAGTATTGTTGCTACCATGTCCATCCCTTTATGACCACAATGTACCCAACATCTGATGGCTACTTTCAGCAGATATGCGCCATGTCATAAAGCTGGAACATCTCAGACTGGTTTCTTGAACATGACAATGAGTTCACTGTACTCAATGGCCTCCACAGTCACCAGATCTCAATCCAATAGAGCATCTTTGGGATGTGGTGGAACGGGAGATTCGCATCATGGATGTGCAGCCGACAAATCTCGGCAACTGTGTGATGCCATCATGTCAATATACCACAATCTCTGAGGAATGCTTCCAGCACCTTGTTGAATCTATGCCCACTAAGAAATTGGCAGTTTCTGAAGGCAAAAGGGGGTCCAACCCGTTACTAGCATGGTGTACTTAATAAAGTGGCCGGTGAGTGTATATGGCAAGTATATCCAAAACTGGAAAAGTTTAGGGTTGTCTTATACACCAGTCGTCTTATGCACTGGAAATACGGTATTTAAATAGCACAATATGATCAGTTAATTAAATAGCTTTTTTAAATGACTTTCTTTGGAAAAATGTAAACGTAAGAAATTGTTTGTGGTTTTAATGTTGTGCCTTTTATGGTGTGATATGGTTCAGAGTATAAGCCGACCCTAAGATAAGCCAACACAAATATAAGCCGAGGACTCTAATTTTACCACAAAATTCTGAGAAAACCTATTGACTCGAGTATAATCCTAGAGTGGAAAATCTATTGGTCACAGCCTCCTCTCAGTATATAGCTAGCCAGCCCCCTGCCCCCCACTAGCCAGCTAGCCAGCCCCTTTCCTCCAGCACATAGCAAAGCAGACACCTGCCTCCCAGTATATAGCCATCCAGCCCCCTGCTCCTCTGTATATGGCCAGCCAGCCCCCTGCTCCTCTGTATATAGCCAGCCAGCCCCGTGTCACCGAGTATATAGCCAGTGGCCCCTGTGCCCCAGTATATAGCCAGCCAGCATTCTCCCAGTATATAGCCAACCCCCTACCCCATTATACAACCATCCGCCAGATACCTTATATAGCTAGTCCCTGCCCCATTATACAGCCAGCCCCCTGCCCCATTATGCAGCCAGCCTCCTGCTCCATCATGCAGCCAGCCTCCTTCCCCGTTGTATAGCCAGCCCCCTGCCCCATTATACAGCCAGACTCAGTTTGCCCAATTCATGAAAAAAACTCAAAAAGTGAATACTCACCTTTCCGGCGCCCTCCCACAGGTCATCTATTCGATCAGGTCTGTGCTGCCAGCACACAAAATACTATTGCAGCAGTGGCAGCAGAGCCTGTGACTTTGCACGCACCTGCCACTGCCGGTGGAAGAGAAGACCTGCCGGGGGCGCCGGAAAGGTGAGTTTTGAATTTCTTTTTTGCTGTTTTTGACTCAAGTATACGCTGAGTTTGGATCTTTAACCCGTTTTTTTGTATACTTGAATATATACGGTATTCTGCATGTTGCGACTGTTGTGTCATTTGTTCTAAGGGTCATAAATTTTTCTCATTGTTAATATGTGTACCTATGTTTGCAGGATGAAATGCAGTTTTTTACTTATGCTATTCATAGTTATATGGGGCTATTGAGTACCATTTATCCTCTTTTTTTTAAGGAATTAATATTTACATCCACCAGGGCCATCCTGGCAGGTCTCCAGCGGGAGGTGTGTGCAAGAAAAATGGAGGAGGAGGAGGCTGATGCAATGGGTTTTTCTCTGGGGCAACCCCTGTAGTGTATGTAGGAGTCCCTGGATGATGGAGGATGGGGAGCTTGTGATGGAGAAGCAGCCTGATCCAGGGATTACATGGAGGCACATTGTGCAAACCAATTTACAGTTCTGTATTCAACTTCAAATGGCAGGCAACGGACTTAAACAGCAACAGCAGATTCAGCGGAGCAGAAACTTCAGGCGGGACTTGTAAAGATGGAGCCGACTCCGACTCTTCTTACTTGCAGTGTGTCTGAGTGGTGGCACAGCATATATACACATATACAAAAAGTAGATACAGCATATACACACACTACACAAAAATACAGCATATATACACACACACACACATATACAAACATATACACATATACACACATATATATATATATATATATAATATATGGGATCAGGGTACTATTTGTGGAAAGCCCAATATTTAGTGTGTGTTGTATCAACCGCGGCAGATACTATAGGTAAGGACAACCACCCCAGGTGAAAGCGCCAAAGCCTGAAGACAGATGGCCTATCATAAAAGTCACCAGGAGCGCAGAATGGTCTGAGATACCTCTAGGAGTGTACTCAACAGAAAAAACCTGGGACAATAGGTCAGGAGAGACAAAGGCCAGATCTATCCTGGAGAAAGTTCTGTGCACTGTGGAATCAAAGTAATAAGTCTGACTAGTGGAAAACCTCCATCCAAACCTCAGTAAAGTGTAAGGCAGATGCCCATGACAGTAAACACGCAGAAGCCGGGTCCTGGCCTCTAGTGGGATCAAGACCTGGATCCATAACAGCATTAAAGTCCCTGATGCACAGAAGAGGAACAGCTGAAAATGTGCTCAATTTACCAGAGACCAGTTGTAGGAGAGTAGGATCAAATGAGGGAGGAACATACAGGGCCACAATGACGAAGGTAAAGTTATGGACAGAACAGTGCGCTATAGCATACCGACCATAGTGGTCACAGGCCACTGGAAGGGACTTAGACACTAAAATGGAAACCCCTCCAGTGTAAACAGAATAGGTACAGGGCCACATCTGCCATCCTGCTCAGGCGGCAGGTGCTAAGCCCTGAAAGAAGTGGCGAAACGGCTGTGGGTGATCACCCACCAGCAGTACGGACCTGCTGCTGAAAGTCCCTACTGCCAAATTACTATCACTATCCTCCATGTCTGTAGACACAGAGGCAAGCGTTGCTGCGCAGTACAGGGCAACAGCGCCCTATATGGCATTGGAGGATGCAGGCGATGTGATGTCATTAAACGCTGCCTGTGTCCTCCGGTGCCATAGAGCAGCATGCACAGCAGGGCTGTCCAGGAACAGCCAAAAGGAAAGGAACTTGGCGTAGTAAAATTAAAAGCTTTACTATTGTTTTAACTGACCACATTTTAAATAGAAAATCCATTTGTGGGGGGCTGCATAAAATAAAAAAAGGAGAGGTAGATAAAACGTTGATGACTCACTATGGATATGATATATAACTAAACTGGGAGTGGAGGGGACTTTTTTTCGGGGGATGAACATTAATGTAAATAGGGGGTGGGCTGATGGGTTGCTGTATATAGCTTTACTGGGGTGAATTGTATATGGGAGTCAAATCTTAAATAAAAGAGGGCCATTTATGGTGAGGGCTGTTATAGGATACTCTATATAATTTAAGTTGAAGGTTCCAACTAAGGGGGGAAGATTTTAATTAGGAGGGGCTGTATATGGAGTTCTCTATATAATTTAATTTGGGGCTGTATATAAGTTCATTAGGATGGTGTTTTATATATTAGGTCATTAGGGTGACACTATTTATTAAATTGTTAGGGGCTGTATATTCAATTGTGTAGTTTAGGATATATAGTAGTTAGGAGAAAAGTGTTGTTATCCAGGTGACATATTGCAAGTGATTGTTGTATTTTTACGGTCACAGTGATTAGATGCTGCAAGGAACTGAAGACCCGTGACTACTGTCACAGTCCCGGAAATGCAGGAGCCTGGAAAGTAATGGCCTCGGGGGACCCCCAGGCGGGCCACCATGGGTTGGGACACAATGCACCCTTTCAATGGTAAAAAAGGGGGGAAAAGTGTCAGCAGGGAGGAAATCATTGAGCCTGGAGGATCAGCACCCTCCAATTTTTTAGGAAGACACACAATGCGGATGTTATTGCATTGAAGCCTGTTTTTAAAGTCATCTGCACAGTCTATGGTGAATTTCATCTGTCTCTGCAGGTCAGCAATTTTTGAGGGAGCTGAATATCTTCAACATCTGATGTTCTACACTCCACCTCCTCCGTACGTTCCCTGACCTTCTGGACGTCATGTGGAAAAATCACGAAGTCCTGTCGCGGTAACCATTATGGCCATTTTGCCGCCATGACCTAAGCAAACCTTTTGATCAATAGTTACTGTTGGAGTCTGCAATTCTAGAGTGGAACTTGGCCTCGACGGGCTTCGGGAACCATCAAACATGGAGGGCGTAGAGCCGGGGGACCTCACCGGTGAGCCTGATCTGGAACAGGAGAAGGGCTCCAGCTTTTTTGCAGCATTTGCCTGAATTTGAGCCAAAGCAACAGAGGAAAGAGGTGCATTGTCATCTATAGCCTCCAGATCCCAGAAGGGTGGATCTCCGATTTCAGACTCATCCATGATGGAATAGTAAGGATGTAATATAGGAGAGTCCTGAGGCAATTCGCAGGTGGTTGAATAAACAGTTGATATGGGTGACCCCACACTGGAATGTTAAATTGTACAGTCCAGAGACCCGGTGTCGGCAGTTGGATGGATGTTGCAATAGGCGCCAGTGAACAGGGTTCTTATGTATCAGAAATCGGACACACTGTGCACTTAGTCGGATAAATGGTTGCTATGGATTGCCATGCACAGAGCCCGTAATGTAGCAGAGTCCAGTGGTACTGTGTAGACAGATGGGGTAATGGTTGCTTTGGGTTACTACGTACAGAGCCCTTTATGTAGCAGAGTCCAGAGGTACTGTGCAGACAGATGGGGTACTGGTTTCTATGGGTAACCACTCACAGAGCCCTTTATGTAGCAGAGTCCGAAGGTAGGACACTGGCAGTAGAAAACACACCATAGCACCAGCATGTGTCTCCAAAGGTGGCGGCCGCTATACTCCCCAGGGACTAGACAGCGCCTGTAGCTTATTGACACCCACAGAAGCACCTCCGCCTGATGGGACGCCCACCAGACCAACCTTGGTGCAGCAATCCCATGCTGGAGAGTGAGGAGCAGCCAGAAAGCAGAGCAGCAGTGGAAGGACCGAAACAAGAAGTGGCACAGACTGAACTTCCAGTTGCGGCCTGGAGAAGATGAGGACCCTATTACAGGCCACAAGAAGACAGGGAGAAGACCCCGAAGCCTGCCGGAGGACGCTCAGCACCAGTGGAAGAGAGGACAGCCCAAGAGAAGTCAGGATGGCCAGGATGAATGCAGGATAGTGGGTCAGATAAGCAGAGCTCTTACGGCGCACGTCTGCTCAGACAGACATCCAGCCCTGCCCCCAGCTGATGTCTTCATTGAATGCATTATAGGAGCGGTGTGACTTTTTTATCACTGTTTATTTCCATAAAATATAGTGTATATTATATATAAAATAAAGTTTTGCAGTATATTGTAATTTTGCTATTTCTCATTTAGCTCCTTCCTCTGTTCTAGTGAGTGTACAGATTAAAGTCCCAGTATTACATTTGAGACAACCATAAGTAGCCACTTGCTTCATTGAAGGTCAACCACTGATTGGTCTATATTTTCATAAAGTAACATCACGTTCTAGCTTCTTAGGGTATGTTCCACTTCCTTTATTCCACAGCCCCACCAGTGGTAAACACCTATTACTGTATTTGGCACTCTCAATTACACGATGCAGTAAGAAATACAGCAATTATCAGGCTGCACATACACGCAGATCTTCCACCACGAACCTCAAATAAAAGCTTTTAGTCCTCCTAAAACATAAAAACATTAATCTACAGATGCGACACTATATGTTATAATCAGAATTCTCAGAAATATGTACTTCCCTCATATGATATTCATACAAATACTACAGTTTGCTCTGAATCCAGACATAATTGATACTTTCTTCTTGTGGTCTCTGCCCTACAAAACATGCAAAAATAAGATCTCTGTTCATGGAAATTCTTACGTGGTGGATTGACTCATACACCATATAAGGACATCCTTCCAGTAGTCCCAATCTTCATTCAGCTAAACACATTGCAGGAGTGTTTAAAGGAGAACAGGATGGAAACTACCCAAGAGCAAGGAATATTATAATTATATAGAATAATCAATCCCCTGCTGGATCCAGGACTAGGATTTTTTAAAATAGAGAAATCATTTAAAATACAAAACAAAAGTAGGCATAACTTTTCTGTTAATTCCCCTGCTGGTTTAACCAGTCCTTCAGTTATGGGAATTAAAGGGGTATTCCCATTTTGGCAAATTAATGTTATTGTTTGTATGATGAAAAATCATACAATTTCCAATGTACGTTCTGTGTCAATTTCTCATGGTTTTCTGGATCTCTGCTTGCTTTTCTTCTATGGAAAGCTTCTATGTTTACTTCAAATAGACTGAAATCTGACCATGGTCACACAGGTGTACGGGTCATTAGTATCATAGAGAGTAATCAGAGCTGTGTGTTATAAAGAGTTGTGCACCTGTGTGACCATGGTCAGATTTTTGTCCCCCTGAAATTGTGCACCTGTGTGACCATGGTCAGATTTCTGTCCACCTGAACTATACAATGAAGTTTCCTTAGCAGAGCAGAGATCTAGAAAACATTGAGGAATTGAAATAGAGAGTTTTTTTGAATATTAACAATAACATTTATTTGCTGAAAAGGGAATACCCCTTTAACTTAATATTACTAATTTTTATAAATGGGGAAAATTTAATCTTTTTACCAACACTTTCATCCGGTATGGAGCATTTTATTAAATCCAAAGGGATAGAATATATCAGTATGTCTGATTAATTGCATTGGGCTAGTATCCTCAAGAGTATTGAACTATTTTCAATATATGAGGCTTATAAGATTATCCAGTTGAAGATAGTATATAGATTATATTATTCCACAAAATGTCGTAAGAGACATGAAATTAATGTTGATTTCTTGGATATTGTATGGAATTGCTGGGCTATTATTCTTTTGGAGATATCCCAGTTCCCTGATATATTGGTATTGACAAATATTACTAACGTAGCTGGTTCTAACCATCAAAAATTGGATCTCTAAGGCTTTAGTTGTAGTAGATATATATACCATTCAGGAATGGGTATCAATTTGTTATCCTAATCTGATGGAAGGAGAAAACCAACTAGAGAGGATAAAACATTTTGAAATTAAATATAGGGATTTGTGTTAAGAAGATGCATTAACCCCTCCCTTGCCTTTTTTTTTATCTGAGAAGCAGGTGGGGTTTATGTGGATATTTATATATCTAATATATAAAGCTGGCCCCTGAGCTTTGATTGGTTACTATAGGAAATGGGTATAATACAGAGATAATGGGGGAGATGTATCAGAAATGTCTGTGGTAAAACAGTTCCAGTTGCCCATGAAAGCCAATCAGAGATCAGCTGTAATTTTATTAACAGCTGTGGGAAAATGAAACTTGAGCTCTGATTGGTTTCCATGGGCAACTAGAACAGTTCTGCTCTCTGACACTTCTGAAAAATCTCCCAATAGACAAAGTGAGTGTCAGAAACAAAAGACAAATACAGAGACAGTCAAAGACAAATACAGAGAGTCAGAGACAGACAGTGACAGTCAGGGACAGACAGAGACATCAGAGACAGTCAGACAGAGAGTCGGAGACAAAGACAGTTAGAGAAAATCGGAGTCAGAAACAGTAAGAGACGGACAGAGATATTCAGAGACATTCAGAGACATAAACGGCCAGAGACAGACAGACACAGAAAGAGATACTCAGAGACAGAAACGGTCAGAGTCAGACAGAAACAGCCCCGGAAGAAGCTGTTATAGGCGAAACTCAGAGTCGGGAAAGTCCTTAGCGAGCGTGCATCTTTTATAAAAGGTCTTTTTAACACCTGTTTTTGTGAGTACATTGATTGAGAATTAAAGAATTTTAACACTTTTGAAACTTGCTGCACCATCGCGATCTCTCTTTCTTTCTTGAGAGTTAGCTGGCGGAGACAGGAAGAAAGTGGAACAAAAGGTGGAGGAGCTCGGTTTCCAAGCTCTTCACCAAAGATCTTCACCGGCACATGAATCAACCGCGGGACCATTGAGTGTCCGAACGAACGCCGCCCCAGGATAAGGAGTTTGGGATCTAGGGAATTGTACTTGTTAGAGTACAATTGTACTTACTAGACAATTTTTTGGATAACCTCTGTTCAACCTTGAATGTAAATGACTGTAAATTCTTATGAATTGTCAGTTATATATAAATTACTGAAGTTATCAGATGTTGAATATATAAAAATCTGTACATGTCCTCATCAATAATATTGATCTGATAAAGCCATTGAAAGAATCTTTAATGGCTTTATTTAATATAAATTTTGGATCTGAAGGTTGAATCTGGTATTGTTACAAAGCAGAAGTGTGAGGCTCCTGCAGCCAGCCAGTTATTTTACAGGCAGGCACAGGATCAATTGGGGAAATGGTGGATTTTCTAGGTGGATTTCTAGGTGGATTTCTGCAGAATATATACCAGTTTGTGTCAGTGAAAAAATGAGTAACACATTTTCTTTTTTTTAACATTCCTTACATTTCTATTGGTTCTTTTTCTAATAATTGACTTACTAACACTGCAATCTGGTAGTTGTATTATTTTCAATCCTCTCAAAAACTATAAATTTTGTACCACACTTATCTGTGTCTCTCTTCCAACCCCCCAGCACACTGTATCGAGTTTTATCACATGGGATAAATAAAGGCAAAAAGGAGAAATTCGCTTAAGCCTTTCAGAAAATGAATTCCTTACTCATGGCTATAAGTATTTAAGAAAATTAATTCCTTACTCATGGGTATAAGCGTTTCAGAAAATGAATTCCTTAATCATGGCTATAAGCGTTTCGGATAATTAATTCCTTAATCATGGCTATAAGCCATGAGCAAGGAATTAATTTTCCGAAACAGCTAGGCGATTTCTCCTTTTTTGTCTTTATTTATCCCATGTGAATTCCTGTTTGTTGGATGACCAGCAGGTCTCTCTTTTTTTAACTGATGAGATACATTTTTAATATTTTTTATCCTCATCCTTGATTCTGTTGTTTGAAGCTGGACTTATTGGTTTTGATTTATTATTGTTTGTGGTGTATCGATTTGCTATAGGCCATTGTTAATGTTTGCTTTGTATGTGCAAATGAATGCCCCTTTAATGGTATTACAAAACAGATTTGAAAACATTTCAGATGAAGATTTATATGACTTGTTTTTCCTTGTCTAATCATTAACTTTACATCAACAATTTTTTTTTACTGAATGTCATCTTTTATTTGTTTAAATCACAACTTTCATTTTCGAATCTTGTCTAAAATATTGTAGGAGAATATTGGAAGATATTTGCAGGAAGTGAACAAGGTTATATTTTTAGACCTATATTTTTCATATGACATTTAAATGATACCTTGACTAGACCCACAGAATATATTACGTAGTAACCAGCTGTGTCATGCACTATGTCTATATCACAGTACGTTGTGCGTGGGGTTATAATGTTTATCCTTCACAGAGAATATGAGCAGAGGATAGAGATACTCAAAATAATGCCAGAGCTGGTCATGGTCATCCAATTAGGAGGAAGTCAGAACAGTTATTTTGTAACCACAAGTTTCATAGCGGATATTCACCTCTTTGGATGGAGGAAGTGTGGGTGTAAGGCTGGAGACACCTTCTGAGATCACATTTATCTAACAGATGATTGGCTAGGGACTTTTTTATACACAGTTTAAATCCCTCAGTTGTCTTTCAAATCACAATAACAAGGAGATATAGAAAACTGGGATTGCAACAACTTATTGCCAGTGCATTGAAGAGCCCTTGGAACATATAGATAAGGTAAATATTTTCACGCTTTTTGCAGCAGTATTCAATTTAAATATCAGAAATACTGAAAATAGGCAGATTGGACTTCTTCATTATGAACTGAAGGGATATTCCCATCCCACTTAATTATGTCACATAGGCTGGGTATCACTGGTAAAGCTATTGCTGAGGTTTTCCAGTGATTCAAATGCTGGCAAGATTAAGTAGCCCAGTGTTCCCAGTCTGTGGGTGGGACTCCTCAAAGTTCATGTAAGGAACTAGAGTGTGTCATGAGAGAACTTAGATGGCTTGCATCTATCACTTAGTTGAAAGCTTATTTTTATCAGGATTTTGGCTAAGTGGCACTATGGTCCCAATATAGGCACTGATAGAGAATTGGCTAGTTAGCCATTGTCAGGAACAAACTTACATACAATTGAAAAGCAGTGGCTAACATTTTAACAAATGCTAATAAGCATTTAGTTAAAGATAAGAAGAAAAATGGTGGCAATAAAAAAGAAAAATAGATTTTACAGAAATGTAATATCCTTAGTATGGTTTCACCATTATGCCATACAAAAGACCAGTGTAGAGTAGGAGAAGACTATTCTTCTGCTGCACCAGACTAATCACTCTGTTTAAGAATCTGGTGAAGTGTAAGACTAAAAGCCTAAAAGCCTTGATAAATGCGGTGCATTTATTTTTTTTGGGTGAATGATAATGCAAGTTGATTAAAAAATCTCCTGCAATGTGGAGATTGGTGGGGGTAAACTATTTTCTTCTTATAGAGTGCAGCGTTATTAATTAATAACATAGAGGAGATATTCTGGAGTAATTTGAACCTGAAATGCCTTTCACCACATTTATGAAGGGTGCAAGGTAAAAGGATCATGGTCTCTGGTCTGTGCACCAGGAAATTCAGTGGTATGCCAAAAATTCAGCATCCTCTTCTCCCCCCGGCTTATTTTCTACCCGCATCTTCCGGCAGTTTGGGCAGAGGCTTGTCTATGTTCTCTGCCCGCACACACACACTGTGACGCAGCATGCACTGAAAGCTATAAGATGACAAGAAGACAAGCTCGAGGGGAGAAGATGACGACAGGGGTAAGCGCCGGAGGTTAGTATTAAGTGTATTAATTTATAATGAAAGGGGGGCTCTGCTGGACTTTGTTTTTATGGGGGGTCCTGTTAGATATGTTTTTTTAAATGAGCCTCTGATGGATTTTTTTTCAAAGGAGGGCTCTGCTGGACATTTAATCATAATGGGGTGCTCTGCTGGACATTTTATCATAAAGTGGGGATCTGCTGGACATTTTATTAAAGAGTAGATGCTGCATTTCCTACCCAAGGCTTATACTTGAGTCAATACATTTTTCCAGTTATTTGTAGCAAAATTTGGTGCCTCAGCATATGCTTGTAATACAGTAGGACTTCATAGTAGTAAACTACTCCAGATAAATAAACAAGCACAATTTATCTGGCCCAAAATATGACTGTGTAGTCCAACTCTGTATTGGTCTATTCACTGACATTTTCATCAATCTCCCACAATGCATTACTGTTCTAAATGTCTTATTCTTTTGTTTCCAAATTAATTGAAGCACTAAAGCAGGATAAATGAAATATCAAACATTTTCAGTGAAAGTAATGTGCAACTGTGTAAATTATGTGACCCAGTGTAAATGATTATCTTTGTATCACCTCTCTTTCCTTAACTAGAAAAGTGAGTGTGTATGCCAAGTAACATTTTGTCTGAATTAGATCTTCAATATGTTATGCTTGAAATGCTTATTTGCATGGGTCTTTTTGTCTTGCATAAATAAGGATCCAAAAACAGTCCATAAAATAATTTTTACTTCAAACCACAAATGACAGTTTTACAGCACTTAGGTGGGTGCCATAAAGAGACGATGAGAGACAATTTCTCCAAATCTTAACAACTAGGTTCTTACTCTAATTGCATGTTAGATAGTAAATGGTGTAGTGAACTATGTCTTCCCGACTTTAAAATGTAACTTAAGACAAACTTGAGACAAACAAAAAGAATATCAGTAACATCCTAGTGTTCAATGTAAAATCTTATGAATGCAACCCGTTTCCCGGGTAGCTTCCCCTACTTATAGTGCTCATTTTTTGTGGCCACCTAAGTGTATTGCAGCATATAGAGATATAATAAAAGAACTCCTGAGTTCCTGAAGCACTCCTTAGTAGGACACATCTACCATCAGTATATATATTTCATAAATAAATCAAGTTCACACATCCGCACCACTTAGAAAACTTATTTTGGGTGCTCGCCCTTCTCAGTGGTTTGACTCTCCACCTCTTGGTACAATAAGTAAAAAATAGGCTGCACACCAAGTGTAAAAAGAAATGGGTACTTTATTCTCCCAAGCACTTGGGGAGAATAAAAATATTCCATATATACTCTAGTACGAACCAACCTACATTGAAGCCAAGGTACCTAATTTACCACAAAAACAGGGAAAACTTATTGACTCAAGCATAAGCTTGGAGCAGCAAATTAAGCCGCTACTCTAAAAAATGTCAAGCAGCAGCAGAGCCCCCTCATTAATAAACGTCTAACAGAGCCCCCAGATTAATAAAATGTTTAGCAGCAGCCTCCCATCATAAATGAAATGTTCAGCAACAGCCTACCATTCTTAATAAAATGTCCACAGCAGCCTGCCCTCATTAATGAAATGTCCACAGCAGCCTCCTCTCGTTAATGAAATGTCCATGGCAGCCCCCTCATTAATATAATGTTTACAGCATCAACTCTTACAGAGTGGGCAAAGGCACTTGCCTTTGACTATGCACACAGTGGGGCACATTTACTAAGGGTCCGTGGACTGCGATTCTGTCGGGTTTCCCAAATATTTCCTTTTTGCAGCCAATTGCACCAGGTTTTTGGCGCATGCGATCGGATTGTGGCGTATTGGTGCCGGCTTGCATGCAACACAAATTGGGGGGGGTGCCGTCGGACAACCCGACTGATTCGGACAAACCGTGGAATTTGAAAATGAAATTGTGTGGCAAGATCGAGCACTTACATGCACCAGGTAGAAGATGGTGAACTTCGGCGGACCTCAGCGGGGAAGCGACACATGCAGGAAATTGGATGCACGACCTTAGTGAATCGCGGCAGACCCGAATCCTCGTCAGACAACGCACAGCGGGGATCGTGCCGGGACGGGTAAGTAAATGTGCCCCAATGATCTAATCAGGTGACAAATATGCTGTATCATAGTGTGTGCATGGTCCCAGGGCTTAGACGTTCCTCTGCCTGCTCTGCCTCGCAGAGAACAGGAGATGCTGGAAGAAGATTATTGCTGCCTCTGGGGTGCAGACAAAGGCCAGTATGGGGATTTTTTTTACAAAGTTCTTTTGGCCGTGGTCCAGCCTTGGAACGCACCCTGTTGGTTGGGGACTACCAAACACACATTAAGGTATTTTAATCTGCCTCTTTCAGTTAAATACTGATGTTACTTTATTGCTCATCTCTAGCATCCCTAGCATGACAAAAGCTCCAATTTTATACAGAGGTTCCTTGGCTTTAGTCTTTTCACAGTGAATCTTGCTTTACATGTTAGATACGGAACATTCAACATAAAGAAGGGTTTGATCCCAACCTATGAAGGGAAATGTCAACTTATCCTATTACTGAAAGCAGGATCATTTTGGCTGGTATCTGCCAACAGAAGGCCAACAAAAACTGATAAAATTGCACAGTAGTTATCTACCTTAAATAATTATGTCATTATCAATCCTATTAATTAAACACAAAATGTTTTGCAGGTTTATGCAGAAATTTGCAGCATCAATGAAGAATATTCTAGTATGTGTTTGCCTCATTGGTCTGGTCTTAGGGTATCCGGTATGTAGAAATTCATGAATAAAAACACATAAATGCATAAATCTTGAAAGAATAGTTTGATTAAGATTGCATCATCATTTTTTCAGATTCCAGATTCTGATTCTGATTCAAATACTTCAGAAAATGTTAAGGTGAGTCATTTTCCAGAAGAGGTTCAAAAATAATACTTTACGGTTTTCTGTTATTTTACATTTCTTTTGTAATATGTTATCCACTCATAACATCAATAGTTACAGTAAGTGCCCACTTATGAACAACACATAAACTTAAAGAAAATCTACCAAACTCAAGCAGATTAAATAAGGGACAATTAATCTTAGATCCAGGCACTGTGACTGTGGTAATCTTCTTATATTTGTTAGCCATGGCCTCCTTCCTTTTAAAATAAAGCTTTACAATTATGCTAATGAGTCTGCAGGGCTCTTGGGGCATTACCAGAGCCCCCCAGTGTTGCAGATTCACAGGCTGTTATAATGAGCAGTACATGTCTTACTCTCCCCCTGCTCTCCTCATCCTTCCTCTTCCTATGTAATCTAGCAGCAGCCAGAAGTGCGGGTGGGGGGAAAACAAATGTAAGAAGATTACCGCCGTCCCAGTGCCTGGATCTATGAGTAAGTGTCCCTGGTTTACAATGCTGGATAATGATAGTAGATTTTTTTATAACTATTCTTACTACAGCTGGGTAAATGGAGCGAAACTACAATGCCAGACATTGCATGATGTTTTCTTCTCCTTTACAACTAGTTACAAGTGAACACTAATGGGGGGAATTACCATGTAAAGTGAAAGTAGCATCTGAGCGCAACAGTTTTAGCATGTAAAACAGTGATGTGCATTAACTTCTTCAGTCTAAAATAAAATGTACTTTATCATTTTTATGTAATTATTATAGGTGAACAGCAAGTCATCAGAATCTAGTCTACAAAGCTCAGAACAGGTAGGTAAACTGAGGTGTCATACCACATAAAGAAAAGTAAGAAATTACAGTTAGAAATGGTGTTTCATTTTTATAATTCCTGGCATGGATTTCATTTTAAGCACATGGACTGCTGGTGGATGCATCTCATTTATGATGATGTGTGTGCACTTCCAGTAAAATCTCATTTATATTAGTAGTAATTATTTAACTGGTATAATTTTATTCACAACACCCCTTATTTTATACAAAGTAGCCAATGGTGCTGTAAAGTGAGCAGGGGGATAAAAACCCCTTTCCCTCACGCAAGTTGGATCCGAGAAGCTTGTCCATGCACTTGTGGGATTTTCTGGATTGAACCTCAAATCTTTAAACTAAACTTAGTTTAATGAATGGAGGTTCGGTATGGGAAATCCCACATGCACACGAAATATTTGGACCAAACTTGCTTGTGGGCCGTGAGCTTTAGGATGTTTACTTTTCTTCCATTAAAATTTTGTGGGAGGTGCAGGGTATCCGGTATTGTCATTTTCCATAAACTTGGAATCCTATCCCGAAACTATTATTGTTTTGATTGTAACCTTTTGATTCTCTTCTTAGTATGATTCTAGTGAAGAAGTTGCTCACCATGAAGAGGTGAGTGGAGGACAACACGAATACAATAATGATCAAGATCAATTTCCAAGCACCATTGATAGCATAGACATTGAGGACCAACTCACAAACGTGGATGAAGAAAATCATGGTGTTGCCGCTTCCGTCATGGAAAATGTGGAAGAAGCAATAAAAGAAAGCAGTGAACATCCTCATGGTAGTGAAGAAGATGATGAATATGATAATAAATCTGGAAGTCTAGAGAACAAGTTTGTCAAGTTTCCTGTAAGTAAACATTTTTGTGAATTTTCACTTACCAAAGTTCATAAAAACTTTGATTTGATTGTCTCATTGATGAATTTATAGTGTTTAATTTACGATTATTCTGCTCTTGCTGTAAAAAGAAATAAGCCGAATATTTGAAGGTAATCAAAAACTCTGGGTGCTGACTTTTTTTTAACAGATATGCATTATGTTGTCTATTTGTTAAGGGTTCAAAACTGTTAAAAAAGGACTCCTAAACTTCTTACTAACTGGTTTACTAAGGTGAATAAACTAGGTGATACTTGCCTTCTCTTTCTATTCTGCGAGATAACTTTATTAGCTCTTTTCAGATAGACTGCGTTTCCACATTCAGGTTTTGTAAGGTTTTCTTCAACTGTTTTACAGTTTGGGGTTCAAAAGATAAAGTGACTGCTGCAAGCTTGTTGTAAGAGGGATCTGTAGGAATCTGAAGCACACCTCCTTTCCCACCAGTGGCTTGGGCTTCTGTAATGTCCATTCTCTCTGCTTCCTTGATGAAAACATGTTTACCAAGTAGTCAGTCAATGTTTAGATGTTTTTAATTACAGCAAGAATAAAATATTTAAAAGTACAAAAATTTAATCGCACTATGACAAAAAGAAAGTTATCAAATAATGGCTTATACTCATAAAAAGCCAAGGATGTCTTTTGCTTCAAAAAAACTGGGCCAGATCTGTTAAACTGGTTGCACCAATTTTATTTCTGACTTTGCAAACTCCTTGCACCTGTATTTTATAAGTGTCTGCGCCAGTTTTGTGTTGCAGCTGCAGTGTGCCAACAAGAAGGGAAATGTGCACCTAAAGTGGCACGTTAGTGCTTAGTCAGAGTTTGCAACTCGACAGAATTGTGCCGCACGCTGTATGTTAAAGGTGCACCCATAAAAAGATGGTGCACACTTCCCGAGCAGATAATTGAAAATTTCAGTAATCTGCAGCACCCTGCACATTTGTGAGGAAAACTACATTTGATAAATTAGGCCCACTATCTCATCTTCTGCAGAAGATTGCACAAAGATTTGCATGAGGATTGCGGTTCTGTGAGATATAGTCAGTTAAAAAAATAGATGACAATTGAATCTTTATTTGTAACTCACATATATGTTGTATTGCCTGTATCTCTAGTTCATAGAACTAGATGCCTGATGTCTTATCTGAAATATCATATCCTTATCTTTAAAATGACACATAAAGCTTGTTTCTAGGTACTAGAGCATATCAGGTAAAACACCCTACAGCTTCTAAAACTGACACAACTTATGCAATGCATGACTCTACTCAGCTCTTTTTCACATGATTGTGGATGGAAATTTTATAGGTAGCACTTAAGAGGGAATTCTAGAAAGAACATTATATACCTTACTTGAGGGGGCTACTATTTTAATGGGGCAGTATCTGGTGACAGAGTCACTTTAAATGAACTGTTTTAGACAATATAACATTCTATATCCATAATAAGCTAAAGAGTAGCTAAATGTATATAAATGTTTATATCAGTTAAATTTGTTACTTGTCATTTTATTTATCATTTTGTGATTTGTTAGTTTTACTGATACGGTCATGTGTATCCATTTATAAAATGTTACATGGGAGTGCTATGAGACTATAAGGCTTTATGCACAAAGGATAAATGACCATAGGTGTATGAGAGTATTTTGCATTTTGATTTCAACCTGTATGAATTGTTAATGTTCCAATAGGACAATTAACATTGCTGAAAGTGTAGTCTGTTACATGTATTGTTCCCACACAATATCAGTGACCTTCTTCTGTTGTATTACGCAGGATGTCCCAGACAGTGCCACTAGAAAAGGAAAAGGAGGCCAAAAAGGGAACTCAGATGATTCAATGAAGAAAAGCAAGGAAACTGACTTTGAGAAAAAGATTCAAGAGAATGTATCTCATCATAATGTAGGAAATGATGATCACAGCGATGATCACAGCACTGCTGAAGATGACGATGATGACTATGAAGACAATGTAACAATCAAAACTGGAAACAGTGAAGAAAACAACCAGGATTGTGGAAATGAAAGTAAAGAAAATTACGATATCAACAGAAAACTGGGAAGTGAAGAAATGCAAAATGATGATTCCAATGTATCATTAAATACTAACAGTGACTCTGGTATAAATATAGGTGTAACCCTAAGTGAATCTTCTGAAAGAAGCAAAAAGGGGATGAAAAAGAAAGAAAAGCAGATTACTACCATCCCTGAAAAAAGCCATCCTATTATAAAAAGTAATGGAAAAAAGAGTCAGCTTGGCATTCAAAGGGACATCAATAAACCCGAGGAGCAAAACCTTATGTCAAAAGCCTTCAAAAGCCCAGAAATCTATAATTCTGAAGTAGTGGACAGTGTTGAAAGTTTTTTACATAGTACACCAGATGAGTCAGTAGCATCAGAGAGTAAATCTAAGGAAGAACCTGACTCAAAAGAAGATATTCACTCACCAGAGGATCCTCATTCAGAGGAAGACAAAAGCTCTCAAGAAGATTCAGTGGAAGACACTCCAACGGAAGGATCTTTCTCAAAAGACATGAACTCAAGAGAAAATAATAATTCAGATAAAGATACTCGATTAACCAGCAGGACAAATCAAAATGCTGCAAATAAGGATGTCATGGAGTCTATAGAATCAACTGAAGATACCAATAAATCACAAGAAGATGTTAGTCAATCAGATGAAGATAAAAACAAGTCAAGAGAGAATGGTAGTCATAGCAAATCCATAGAACTGCGATTAAAACAAAAGGAAAAATCTTTGGAAAACATTAGTAAAAGTGCATCTATGGAAGATGAAGATGACTCCAAATCTACAGAAGATAATAGTGAATCCACCGAAGACAGCCATAGTAGACAAAACTCTAAAGAGACAGACTCAGTAGAAAATGAGAGAAAATTACAAGGCACTGATGCCGAAATAGAACAGGACAGAAGTAGTGAATCAACAGAAGTCAGAAATTCTTTCAAGCTGATGTCTATTGTATTAGCGAATAGTTCTTTGGAGGACAGCAAATCTTCCAGTAAGTCAGCAGAGGATAACTCAGTTTCCAAAGAGGACACAGAAGAGGATAGTGACTCATCAGATGACAAAGAAAGCATATCAGCAGAAGACAGTGAAAGCCAATCTAAAGAGAGTGAAGAGTCAATTGAGGTGAGGCCGAACAGTCAGTCCAGTGAGTCTGAAGATGTCAGTAAAGAATCTTTAAGTACTGAATTTGATAGAAGGAGATTCATGTTTGGTGTTTATCAACGAAAAGCTATTGGAAATGACTATGACTGCCAAGATGGATACTAGTACCCAGGAGGTGGCACCTAGCTTATTTATTATATAACCTGTACCCACTTCAGAAAGAAGTGCTTGTTAAAGTTGTTACCCGTAACACCTGCCACCCATTGACATGAATGTATAAGTTATCCTAAATTTCTGAAGCATTAAAATATTGTACAGAATTTTGTATGATAACAATATAAATTATTATAAAAGTGGAATAAATATAAGCTAGGAATACATTGGTGTATCCATAATGATACCTCTGATCAGCCTAGAAAGATCCCATAAAGCACTGGAAGAGCTTTCATATTATAAAAAGTCAAATACTGTACATGTGCTTATATTTATACCTTTTATTTAAACCTTTTTTTGTATTGAACATTTAATTATGAAATACAGATAACAGTCATGTATATCGAACATATAATGTGTCCATATGTGTCCATCCCTTCTGTATATAGCATTTGCTAAACTGAGCAGATTTATGGAAGAGAGTCGTCTTCTTAAAAGACTTAAAAAAAGAAAATATGTAGCAGCCACTCTCTTATGCGTTATATTAAGCCTCAAAGCCAATTTGTTTAATAAAGATGGGTTTGTTTTGCATTGGGTATGAAGGATTTTGAAGGAGTAAGCTATTTAAATTTACTGAACTGAAACACCAGCTCAGCTCCATACATTTAAATGCAAAGCCTATGGACATAAGTTTCCCTATTTCCATTTTAACGTTTATGCACAAAGATCTCTATTAACGTTGAATGAAGGTTTATCTTGTTAACAATGAATTATTACGTATGTTAATATTTTCATTTCATTTACTATGTACATAAATGGATATAATTCCAAAGAAAACATCAGATTTATATATTTTAACTTCCTTCTTGGTGTTACATATTCAAGTTAAAGCAGTTATCAAAATAAAACACATTTGGCCACATTTATTAAACTGGAACTACCACAATACTCTACACCTAGAGGGGCGTTCCTATGCCGATTCAGAACATGCGGCACATTAATTACGAAAGTCCAACAGAAACGTGGCACTTGCCCATTTAACTGAGTACACCAAATAGAAACTGATGCACTCAGTTTAAGCAAGAGTGCAGGGTGTGCCGGATTATTGAATACCATGCATAGATTCAATAATCTGGCGCACTCTGCACATTAATGAGGCAAACTGCAGCTAGTGCAGTATGCATCACTATTGATAGACCTGGCCCGCTATTGATTAAAAGTGATAAAGTAAATAAAAAATGGATTATTTTTCCAATATGAATGTCGTAGAAGATTATACATCAAAAAGCAGGTCACTGCTGATCTATCACTGGCCTCACTATTTGCCTCTACAAGAACAGTCACTGTCTGACCTGAGCAGATCATTAACGTCCAGTGAGGATGGAGGTCATTGATGTGGAGACTAGAGATGATCGGACTTGAACTTTAGGTTTAGGGACCACTGATCGGCAGCTCCGAGTAACCTGGATATGCTGCTTGATGGGCTGAAGCTTTACGCCTCGAGCAAGTAGGCATGGCCGTGATTGGCCAGGTGGACACTTGGTGGACTCTAAAGTACGGGAGAGACTTAACAGAGATAAGGGATAAAGGAAGGATTGGCACCTTTATTGTTGTCCATCCATTTTTGATTTTGATACACAATGATTGATGGGATTTACTGTGATGTGTGAATAAGACCTATGGAGTGACCATAGATGCTGTATACCAATTGTCACTGTGTGGTAATAAACAAAATAACTTATTACAAAGGTTTCTGTTATTATCTCGTTCTTTTCTTTTCAAAGTTATGACATTTTCTGTTCTGAAAGTGTTTGACAAAAATCTTTCTCACCAGAGGTGAAATGGGCAGAGACTAATGTTGGTCTGTCTATGCCCTCAGGCTGAGGCCAGTTAGCTTGCCCACAGATCCCATGATGCATTGTGTTATCTCTCACAGTAATTTGCAGTAAATCCATTTAGTTTCCCACCAGTGAATCCAGTGAACACTGCATAGTGCACATACAGGATGTATATGGTGACAGCCTGGTAGCTTCCATCACATGGAGGAGCAGGGAACAAGCAATAAGTGGTAGAAATCATAGGCAAACCAGTTACATGAAGTTTATAGCCTTTGCTGTGTGAGCACTAAGGGTTAATATTGTCTCTGCACAAAGTTGATCCTGCTGATGACAAGGTGGGGGAAGGGCTGCAGCATGAGGAGAGGAGAGAGACAGAGAAAGATCTGTAGAATCACAGAGTGGGATGGAGGGACTGATAGGGAACAGGGAAGGAAATCTTGTACGTCTCCGGCATTCACACATCCAGCTCTGCTTCATACACATGAAACTCCTCCTCTGTGTGAAAGGAACAGCAGACCCTCCCCTCCCATAAAACTCAGAAACAAAGGGGCTCATTTACTAAGGGTCCTGCAGCTGTGATTCCGTCGGGTTTTCCAGAATGTTTCCGATTTGCGCCATTTTGCGCTGTATTGCCCCAGGTTTTTGGAGCACGCGATCGGATTGTGGCGCATCGGTGCCGGCTTTCACGCGACAGAAATCAGGGCGTGGCTGTCGGGCAACCCAACGGATTCGGAAAAACTGTGGAATTTAAAAAACAATTTGTGTGGCAAGATAGGCACTCACATTCACCGGGAAGAAGGTGGACCTCGGCGCAGCAGCAACACCTGCTGTATATCGGGCGCACAACCTTAGTGAATCCCGGCAGACCCAAATCCTCGTCAGACAACGCACCACGGGATTGCGACTGGACCGGGTAAGTAAATGTGCCCCAAAGTGTAAACAAAGTACGGATTCACAGGGCTCAAGATGGCCATGGACTGTATTAAAGTTTTAAATAGCATTTATTTCTTGCTTATTGTATTAGAAAAAAGTTACTTGGGAAGGAGGAAAGTTCCTTTTTGTCCACTTTCATATCTGCAGTTTGACCTTTGGAGAATTTGAAAGTGCATGCATGCCCTATTTTCCCCATATGTATGGCTGGGCACCATGCCTCTCCAGCGCATAGCTATATGCTTGTCTGGGCTGGTAACTGTCATTTTTATAATCCCTGTAAATCCCTTTACTTTTTATTCTTTTTGTTCGAGATTCCTAGACCCATTGGCTTTTTTCACTTTTAATAAAATTGTCAAACAGGGATCTGGGGGAGTTTTTATTTCAATAAAATTATTTTTGTCTGTGTGTGTATTATTTTTTTAACCACTTTGTAATGGTGAAGGGCAAAATAGGGGGGCTCCTACACTTATTTAACAATTATTTATTTAACAGAACGGATGTGTGCCCCCTATTAAGCAACAGCAAGCTGATAGCACAAGGCTGCCAGGAGCCAGTTATTGACCCATGGCAGCCGAATCCTGCCAGCTGGCTGTGCGCCAATGCATGTCCCTTGCCTCGGATGGTCGAGTACCAATGGTATCCAGCTTTCCTGACATCTATGGTGGTGCTGGGTGCCAGGGTAATTATAAAATTTATAGTAACATGTACAATTATACAATTATCATTATACTGAATTCGTATTTATGACTCTTTTTCATTTTAGCCGTCACGAAAGTTAGCATTGCGTTAACCTCACACTAAGGAGATCATTATTGTGTCTCCTAAGTGGGTTTAAAAAATCACTCTAATGTGTGCTGGGTCTATACAATGAAGGAGGAGAATGCTATGTAAAGCAGTCTAAACCTGCTGGAGCCCTGATATCTAGCACTAGGACATGCTCTATTTCCTAAGGGATCAAATAAACTGATGTGTACATGAGCCCTGTGCAATATTTCCATTAAATTTTGGAGTGTATGTTGTAAGCAATCCATTTATCACAGGTTCAAACATCCTGAGGGCTAGAAAAAATTGAAGGAATAAAAATAACCCACCGTTCCTCATTTCATAAATAATAATGTAAAAAATTTTTAAAAATCATGTATCCTATCCATTTCTCATCTAATATTGTTTTAACTAAGTTTTTATAACACCATTCAATTATTATGGCAAACGATCTGACCGAAAAAAACCCTGCAAGAATAGCCATTTCTTGGTCCCTTTACCTCTCAAACAAAACTATATAAAAAGGCATCAACAAGTAATAAGTACCTAAAAATGGTATTAATTAACTATAGGAGGTCCCCTACTTAAGGACACCTGACTTACAGATGGGCCCCAGTTAAAGACAGACACCTCTGCCCACTGTGACCCCTGGTGAAGCTCTCTGGATGCTTTACTATAGTCCCAGGCTGCAATGATCAGCTGTAATGTGTCTGTAATGAAGCTTTATTGATAATCCTTGGTCCAAATACAACAAAAAATTTTGAAACTCCAATTGTCACTGGGGCAAAAAAAAATTTGTTTGGAGCTACACTTATAAACTATACAGTTTCGATTTACATACCAATTCAACTTAAGAACAAACCTAAGGAACCTATCTTGTATGTAACCCAGGAAATGCCTGTACAGATAATCCCACAAAACTTAACCCTACACATCTTTATAGATGGAAAATTGTAAAAAGAAATCTTGGTGATGTGAATACCATTTTTTATATTAAAATATAAGAAACATTATATATATTTTGATATTGCAGTAATCAATAGTAACCTGCAAAATATAGGTAATGTGCCATCATTAAAGTACAGTTAATGCTAGAAAAAGTAAAGCATGCAAGAACATGCAATTACATATTTTGCCAATTACAGCTACACTTTTTTACAACTACACATTTTTTTAGCTTTTAAAAAATTAGTATAGAATATTATGAAAAACTTAATGATGTTATAAAACATTATATTGTTTTCCCCAAACCCCTCATCAAATGTACTATATTTATCAGATAAATATAAAATAATAAATATAATAGTCCAATTGCCTTTCACAATGGGTTTTCACAGGAAGGTTTGTTTAACTTTGATAAACCCTATTGATGCATTCTCCTGACTGTTCTTCATAGAAGGCCAGGGCGATAGAGTGCTTGATTTGATGAATTTGCCAAAAAGCATAATTAAACTGTACAGTTCTTTGGAAAGTAGCCCATTGAGTAATGCCATGCCAGGAAGCAAACAATGGAAATGATTAGTACGTACAATGTGCTGTTCTGACTGGACTATAACAATGCTTAACAAGCCAATGGGATTGGTGGATGGGGAGATTACACTGAGTTTAAATCTTCAGTCCTACCTGTAGAAAACCAGTGTGTATCTAGCACTGCAAATGAGTAGAGCCAGCACCGCCTGTAGTGTTGGGTGATCAGGTATGTAGATCATAACTTTCTAGCTACTGAATGCACTGTTATATGTGGAGTTTTTAATTACAGACAGGTTTTTTTTTCAGACTACCATACTTATCTAGCAATAATGAATATTTCTTAGATATTGTTACTAGCAAGGTTATATAGAGCAACTAAAATAAAGCATATTTGCACAAGATTATACTAGATAAAGGGTTGGTGGGTTGAAAGTGGTTATTTAGGCTAAGTAAACAGGTTGTTGATTACGATCAGAGGTGGATCACAATATAGGCTATTTGAGCAGTAGCCCGGGACCCAAAGCTTCCAGGGGACCCATTTGGCTAACCAAACGTTATACTGAGGTGGGCCTTCACCCATGAAATCCTCATACATCTGTTCCTGCTCTCAATACACCTGTACACAAGAGCCATTTCAGGACCTTTGAAGGTCCTCCAAGGAGAGGTAGTAGTAGATTCAAGTAAAGGTTTCATATAGAATTATTCTTACCTGGTGATCTGGAGCCACTTTGTCACCATTTATGGTCTTGCAGTGGTTAAGGCACCTCTCAGTAGTCCAAGTATCATGGAAAATACATTGCGACCAAATAGGGTGAGCATGTGACAGTTTGTCAACTTTTGTCATGTGTGCAAAACCACTGGACATAAAGAGCACATATACACCAATGAGCCAAGGTGTAGCTATATTTTCTATATCATAATTAATACTTTTAAAGCATCCAGTTCTGAAATTCATTTTAATATTTTTATACTGACATCTGAACCTTCCCAGAGAACTGGAATTTTAGTTTCAGGAATACCAATATATTAGGAGTGTAAACATATATTTCAATGGCTTTATGATTACACCAAGTGGTCAAGTAATTGGTGGCATTGCCCTATAATAGTCTTGACAGTGCCACACACAAAGTAGTTGTTGTGTAGTTCTAAGGATAGTCACTGTAATTACAGACCTCTCTGTACTAGTTCTTAAAGAGACAAAAGTTAAAGTGTACATATAAACAACAAGATCTTTGATGTTGTATATCATATAATTTTAAGAATCATCTCTGATTCCAATAAGGAGTAGACAAAAAAAGTGACTGTAAAGAGGACTTAATATTATACATTGGATTCAGAAGTATACACAGGATTTTGTCCAATGTGTCCAAAAAGGATTACTACAAAAAATTTTTAGTAAAATGTAGTAAAATCATTGTTAAAACGTAACAATTATTGTAAAAATTATGCAATATATAATACTATATGTGGTAAAAGTATGAAATATGTCCATGACTAATTGAGTGAAATGCACGTGACCACTTCCTATTCAGGGGCACAAAGTGGTCGCGCGCATGGCGTGCCGAGCGCGGACCACTGTGCGGTGAAGCTTCTTATATATAAAGATTACTAAAGCGTTTAAACACTTTACATCTGTTTAAAAACATAACAAAAATAAGCGCCGGCACCAGCTCACCCTGAGCTGGTGCACGCCATTTGCAGCTTATAACCAGCATCGGAAGTGGTAGGTTTCCTTTAAAAGATCATGACCATGGCCCCTGCTTGTGAACACATTATATTAATGTTGCTAGACAGCAATCTCATAAATATGTCTGTATACCTAGTGGTCTGGGTAGTAAACATATATGTGTCAAAATACCTTGTGATGTAAGGTAGTGAAAAACTTTATGTCAGTATAAAAACTGTTCTAGGACAGTGAATGGTTAATGCCTGTATACCTGAAGCTGTAGGGAAGTGATTGTGTTAGCTTAACCATACTTAGAGGTCAAGGTAATGAAGGGTTTAATGTAAGAATTCTTAGTGGGAGGTAGTAGAAGGATAAACGTCTTTCAGATGTAGTGCATAGTGGAGATATGACTTTTTAAATCTTTTATAAATTAAAGAGAAAGAAGAAAAAAATCTCAGTTCTCAGTTATTGTAATAAATCATTTATTTATTTATTTACAAAATGTAATTGTTAAATATTTTTTAGATTCCTATTTCAAAGATGAAAACCTTTTTCATTCATGGATTTGTCCTTGGTTTAACATTTGCTTCACCAGTAAGTATAAAAATTAAAACCAAATAAGTAAACATTCCAATATTGCAAAGGTTGAATTCCACCTAAAGAATCTGTAGTAATAAGATACGATTATTATGCTGTAGATTCTTTTTTAAAATGTAGTATGTAGATTTTAGTAATTTTATTAATCCCATCCACTGTGACTGTGAATTAAATGCGGGTTAGTTGATGGAGATTTAGCTGTGATTTGCTCACAGGGATTATGCCACTTGTGCCCTCTGCCTAATCAGTTTACATGAGAATATTGATAATTCTACCTACTGAATCACCGTGTGCAGATTTATAGCCGATGGTAAAAAATATAAATAAAATAGATACAGTGGTTATTGCACCATTTACACCAATTTTCTGGCACACAAAGCATGAAAAAGTTGCAATTCCTGGCCCTTGGTCAGGAAATTGCGACTTTTCCCTCTTTGCATCCTCACACGCCACTTTTTTGAAAAGTGACCTTGTCAAGGCACATACTATAGCTAGAATCTTCGTCAAGCAGAACTTGTGTGCCAGTGCGGGAATTATCAAGACTTGCGCACAGTATATTCTGTTTGTCAATATTTTAGTCTAGGTAATATATATCTATCCAATTTTATTTTAAAGATCACAATTTTTCAAGAATGCAAAGAATGCCTAAAGAAGGTTGGTTATGCTGAGAATAATGGAGATCAACAAGAAAAAATGTCTTACATACAAATTCCACGTACTGCAGAGACAGCTAAAGTCAATTCAGCAAAGCAGCAATTAATTAATAATACTGTAAAGAAATACGAGTCAGTGGTTAAAAAACAATCATCGAACATTGAGATAAAGCACCATTATAGACGAGATTTAAATCTCTTCAGAAAAAAGCATAACGGTGGAAAGAAACATAGGCCAAAAAAAATTATTCAAAGTAGCAGTGTTTATAACAGATCACGTAAAATACAAGACCTTGACACTTCTAAACACAGTTTTGTGAAAGGAAGAATCATGAAACACTTACAGAAAAGAAGCATTGACTATGAAGATACTGCCAAAGATCCATACCATTCTCCAGACATTTCGTATGAATGGGATACACAAGAAGACTTTAGTGAGAATGATCATTCCCAAGAATCTAATGATTCTGCAGGCTTAACCAAAAATACTGATGATTTTACCCCAAGTTCCATTGGTGAAAATAATGATCCAAATGACTCAAGTCAATCCAAAAACACTAGTTCAATTGAGTCAAGAAACTCCAATGGTTCCCTAGAATCCAGCAGTCCTGATGAACCAACTGATTCCAATGGTTCAAATGAATCAAGCGAATCCAACGGTTCCCCAGAATATAGAAGTCATGTGGGTCCAATTGAAGCTGATAGTTTGCATGATTCCACCTACAATAATGAAGGGGAAGAATCCATCAGCAATGTCACGAATGAAGCAAGAGATTCTCCAGAATCTCTAGCTTTTACAACTCCAGGCCCCCAATGGGGAAATGACCTAAGTGAATCTAGGCTATTAAATGAGTCATGGAATCAAGATAACTCAAGTCAACATAATGAATCTAGTAATTTAGGAGACTCTAGTTCCAATGAGTCTGATGACTCATGTAATTCAGACAACTCTTGTCATTCTCCAGAGTCTACCATACCCTCCCAAAACAGCACAGAAATAAGTAGTCAATACATAAAAAGGCCAGTGATTACAGATGACATTGAAGAAAATGAGATACATTTTTAACTTGATACCTGTGTTATCAATATTACTTTAAGTCAATGGGTTAAGAAAACAAAGTAACAACCCTATACTGGATGATTGGTTTGTAGTAGGTCATACTTATGTAATTAATAAAACATTCTCTGACACTACTGTAATATATCTGACATAATATCACTATTAATAAACGCATTTCATAAAGTTAATACAATTTCAGGCAATACTGAATTCTTTGCATACTATTACTCACCTGTAAATATACTTCTGTTTTTTTTCCAGTTTAGTGGCGCTCTTAGTCCTTTACATAGTATAAGAATACCCAGCTCAACCACTTAACCCCCACTGATTGTGAAACACAGACCGAGTTCCCTAGCTGAACTCCCTTGACAGATTCCACAATAGAAAAATTGGATCCAGCTTGTTCAAAGTCAGAATGCTTCTTTATTCAAGTTATCACATATGACATTGGATACATCAAGTGTAAAAGGCCAACGTGTTTCCGGTGAACTATACACCATTACTCATGGCTGAAAAAGTTGGATCCTATTTTTCTATTGTTGACTTTCCTAGTCATCCATCCAACTGCAAAACACCTCCAGGTATGATAACTGGGGCTGTGTTCTTGATTCCTGTTCCTTAGGTTGATGGAGGCACAATGACTAGCATTGTAGCCTATACATTAAAAACAACATCAGAGGTGAGCTGAAATTTTTAAGGACACATGATCCACCACTTTATACAGGCCACAACAGAATGGCCTTCAACTAGTACAGAAGTGTTTATTACCCTTAGCATCTCAATTAAATAAGTTATTTTAGAGGCCATTTTGTTCCCTACTAGAGATGAGCGAGCACTAAAATGCTCGGGTACTCGTTATTCGAGACAAACTTTTCCCGATTGGGTACCGGTGCCAACGCTGAGGAGCACGGGAAGAGTCAGACGTGGAGAAGCTGTACTTACACCTAGGGACGCTTCTCCCAAGAAGCCTAGGTGCTGGCGTTTCCCGGACGTTGAGGACGGACAGGACAGGAACCGATGAAGTGCTCTGGGCTGGCACAGTACAGACAGAGGTTCTCTTGTTGGCGTCTTGAACGCTCCTGCGGGGAGAGCCGAATTCTGTCCGCCTGCATAGGTTCCTCAGCAGACAATTCAGGCGAAGGCTGAAGAGGTCTTTGAAAGGCAGGAGAGAGGCGAGGAAAACGTCTTACCCAGGCTTGAGGGTGCTCGGTGCGGAATTCCTTGGCGCGTTCCTTGAACCGAACATCAATCCGAGTGGCCAGTGTGATAAGACCACTCAGAGTTGACGGCAGGTCCCGAGCAGCCAGAGCGTCCTTAACCTGCGCAGAGTCCCTTCTTAAAGGTAGCGATGAGGGCTGCATCGTTCCAGGCAAGTTCAGAGGCCAGGGTGCGGAACTGAACCGCTTACTCTCCCACAGACGAGCTGCCTTGGCGCAGGTTCAGTAAAGCAGTCTCGGCAGAAGAGGCCCGTGCAGGTTCCTCAAATACAGCCCGGAACTCTGCCAGAAAAGCCGTGAGAGTAGTCGTGACTGGGTCGCCTCTATCCCAAAGAGGGGTAGCCCAGGCCAGGGCTTTCCCGGAGAGGAGACTGACGAAGAATGCCACCTTAGACCGCTCCGAGACAAATTGCGAGGGCATGAGCTCTATTTGCAGAGAGCACTGAGTTATAAAGCCCCGGCAGTCCTTGGGGTCTCCGTCAAACTTGCGGGGCATAGACAGCCGTAGTCGGGGTTCAGCGGCAGGAGGACAGACCGGACCGGCTGGAGTCGCGGGAGCGGACACAGGAGCCTGTTGCTGTTGCTGGGCGGCTAGCAGCTGTTGCAGTATGGTGGTGACTTGATCCAGCTGTTCGCGCTGAGTGTCAATCTCCCGGGATTGCTGGACCACAATGGCGGCAAAGTTGGGACGAGTAGGAAGCGGAACCTCAGCGGGATCCATGGCCGGATCTTACTGTCAGGATCAGTGGATCCTCTGGACCACTGTGGGAGATGGAACTAGCCAACACCCTGAACCGGAGCCTAGCGGCACCTGGTATTCACCAGGGCCCGCCGCAAAACGGGTTGGACTTGCTGCGGCAGGATACCACTAGGTCGTTCCCAGGTGTGACTAGCCCACGGTGGCAGCCGAGGTCGAGGTACCTTAGCGGATGACAATCTCGTGGTCACAGGGTCAGGGCAGGCGGCAGAGATGCAACGTCAAGTCCAAGTCTGGGGTCAGCAACAGGAGGTCCAGGCACGGGGGAACGGGAACACAGGCACATGGAACACAGCAACACAGAGGAACTCGGGTAACACGGCAACTCAAGGACTCAGGAGCGGGAACATACAGGAACGCAGGAATACAGGAATACACAGGAACGCAGGAATACTCGCTTGGAAGCTTTCTCTAAGACTATGAGGCACAAAGATCCGGCAGGGAATGATGGGAGACATAGGGTTAAATACAAGACAGGAAATGCCAGCATTATGCCAGGTTGGTAGTCACGTTGGCCTCTCTCTCGCTTCCTGTGCCCCTCTGAGCTTGTGTGTACAGGGGGTGTCTGTAAAATGTGATGTGAAGCTGAGCTCAAGTACCCTCAAGGGGGTGCAGAACATCACAGGGGGTATAAACTACAGAAAGGGGGTGTTATAAGGAAGCAACTAGGAAAAAGTAGGGTAGTTTAAAGAGGGGTGTACAGAAAAGGGGCATTATAAGTGGGGGTGACCCAGGAGGAGGACATTGGACTGTATGGGAGAACAAAGGCTGTGTTATATAGCACTGGGGACAGTAAGGTGTTGGGGTGTGTATTATATTTTGTGGTCACATATGGGGGGTTGTGCCATCTCCCCTCTTCCACCCGGAAAAATGCTTATGGATAGAGATGAGCGAGCACTAAAATGCTTGGGTACTCGTTATTCGAGACGAACTTTTCCCGATGCTTGTGCTTGTCTCGAATAACGAGCCCCATTGAAGTCAATGGGAGACTCGAGCATTTTTCAAGGGGACCAAGGCTCTGCACAGGGAAGCTTGGCCAAACACCTGGAAACCTCAGAAAAGGATGGAAACACCATGGAAATGGAGAGGAAACAGCAGGGGCAGCATGCATGGATGCCTCTGAGGCTGCTTAAACGCACCATTATGCCAAAATTATGGGCAACAGCATGGCCATGACAGAGTGACAGAATGAAGCTAGATAGCATCTAAAACATCCAATAATTGACCCTGACGCTATAGGGGACGACATGCAGAGGCAGCGGCAGCAGCGGCAGGCTAGAGAGTGTCTTGGCAACATACCCCAAATGGACTCAGGCTTAAAACCAATGGGTGGCAGAGAGGAACCAAAGGAGGTGAGCAAGAAGCGCTCAAATAATATCGGTAAGTCTGTAAGTCAGATGTTCTTAAGTGGGGGATAACCTCTATAAGTGAAACTTGAGTATGAGCAATGACTTACATCACTGAGAGGCACAACTGTTAATAACTGAATACACCTGTCAGAACTCGCCAATTGTTCTGATGGGATCTGGTTATAGGTTTCTTGCCGGAAAACCACACTCAGAGCTGCCTGTGATTGACAGCTCCATTTCTGATCTTGGGAAAGCTGGTTGTGTCTTTGAACTCATTTTATATGCAGCTACGGTTTGAGTGATGGACGGCTGAGCCAGTCAGTGCTGGAGGTAGTGTCCATTACTGCCTTATATTCTGCCCTGCCCTTCATTGGCTGTTGGTTATTCAGTCTAATCTGTGTATCTAGTGCTCTTGTGGTTATTGCTATTCTGTGTATTGACTTCTGCTTTGCCTACTCACCATTCTATTTGCTATATGATTCTGTACATTTGCCGCCATCTTGGTTTTGACCCAGTTTGTTTGACTCCGCTTGTCTGTCTGTATCTGATGTTTGTCCATTTATATCAGACGAAGTAAGTCTTCCCTATCATCTTGTAGTGTCACTCAGGGACTGTCAGTTAGGTTCCTGATAGTGGGTTTGCCCTTATCAGGATGGTTTATCTGCTTTAGGCAGCGCCTTAGCCCGCAGGGACATCGCAGGGTGAGTTCGCCAACACTTACCTAGTCTGACAGCTAGCGTCAAGCCTGATTGTGGTAGCGCGGTTGCTGGACAGGTACTGACTAGCTATTGCAGGAGATCAAAGTACAAACCTCAACTGCTTCATAACCAAATACACTACTCAGCTGTTGCATAATCTTATAGTCCACATCACAGATGCAGCAGAACCTCATAATACATACCACGGGTTGTGCAGATCATCATCATACACACATCAGCTTCTACAGAACCTCAAACTACATACATCTTCTGCTGCAGAACCTTGTAATACACACCTAAGCTGCTGCAGTACCTTATTACATATGTAAAAGAAATGTCATAATTACATTTGTGCATTTGCCCACCTACTATGAATGTGGTTATAGTTAATTTGCTAATTTGTTAACTGGCAAATCTCTTGAGGATATTTTTGCTGACTGTCCTGAAGCAGGCTCCCATCAATCATTTGCGGTGGGAGAGGGTTTCAATACACTTTCATTGCTACACTAATGAAAATGGTGGGATGCGGGTAAGACAGAAGTAGTGCAAGCACAATCCCTAGTTGGAGCAGCTTCAGTCTTCAGTCACATATCAGTCAGCAGCACCATGACATGTAGCAGTGCCTAAACCAGCAGGTGGCAGGCTACTTGGAATCTTACCCGAGATCCAAGATCCCATGGACTTCTGAGTAGAGATGAGCGAGCACTAAAATGCTCCGGTACTCGTTATTCGAGACGAACTTTTCCCGATGCTCGAGTGCTCGTCTCGAATAACGAGCCCCATTGAAGTCAATGGGAGACTCGAGCATTTTTCAAGGGGACCAAGGCTCTGCACAGGGAAGCTTGGCCAAACACCTGGAAACCTCAGAAAAGGATGGAAACACCAT